>OY728142.1:1276447308-1277072308 GCA_963277665.1 Viscum album | reverse complement strand
AACACCCTAAATGATTTTTCTTAACCGTATAGATTGTCATGCACAATTTATACTAACTTTGAAACCCATATTTTTCATCCAAAAGTCGGGGATCCAAAAAACATCGAAAACCCTTGTTTCCCCTATAACCTCACTAGGAAATTTTTCTTGGATAAAAGTGAGGAATCCAATTAAAAATATAAGGTTTCATACCTCAAGTAAAAGATAATTTCATAAATTCTTCCCCCATATTTAATTACATCCCAAATTTCCCTTTCTAGGATTGTAAAACATCATATGATAGTAACTTCAGAAACTAAGCACATACATCAGCCTCTAGCTCCCAGGTCTCATCCTATAAACTATCAAACTACTATAGCACATGTGCTATAGGAAATGACATTCCTTATAGATCCTTTGTTCTTCATTCCACAATATAGATAATGTTATTTTCAAAGAACACATCTACCTCTAAATAAACCTCATCAGGATGAAATATATGAGATGGATTTGAATAATATTAGTGAACTAGTGAAACATGGAAGACTTCATGCATATCCTGGTACCATTGAGGTATCAACAGCAGATAGGCTATCAATAGGACTCTTTACACACTGACAAAATGTCAAACAAACGGAGGAAAAACATTCCTTATATCTAAACAATTGATATCCCAGTCTAGCCAAAACACATATAAAAACTCCCCTCCCCACATCGTACTCCTCTGGTTGATGGTGATGATCATTATATGACATATTCCTAGACCATGTCATAGGCATCTGATTCTAGATCAACTAAACCTACACTAGGATCTCCTAAATGATATGAGGTCCATGTAATGCTACCTCACCTTCATATAACTAGTAAAAAGGTGAACAGAATGTATTACTATTTAAAGAACCATAGGGATACATATTTATCATCGTCTGAAAGGTTTTTTATAGGAATACTTAACCTAATGTATTTTTTTCATCCAAGAACAAACATAATCTAGGACATGTGATTGTATATTTTCATATAGAAATTTTATCATCCATTTTAATTGATCATCAATCAAAGGGTGAAATAATTTTCTCAAATGACACTACATACCGAAATGTTTCTTTAATCTCTAATATAACATAAACATGAAATCAGTGAACCTATTAATAATAGTATTATGAGGGAACCTATTTATTCATACAATATTATGTAAATAAATTCTCTCAAACTCATCCATTGATAAGGTTTCTATCATGGGTAAGAAATGAGATAACTTCCTGTGCCCATCAATGATCACCCATAAGAAATTAGTTCCTCAAGGGGATCTCAATAACTTAGTTACGAAATCTAGTGTGACATTATCACATTTCAACTTAGGAATGGTAAACAACTATAAGAGTCCTACTAATCACCGGTGTTCTGCCTTCACTTACAAACAAGTAGAACACCGAGTCAAAAAACTATCATTCTCCTCTTTTCATACCAGGACACCAATACTTGAGATTTAGGTCATGATACATCTTAATAAAACTAGGGTGTATTACCCAAGTAGAATCATGAGACTCTCATATAAATTACTCCTATATTTTTTTAGGAACCCAAATGTGTATGTGAATTCAAAAGACCTCATCCTCATCAACATTATATTCGGGAAAAAGATCCTCAACTAAGACCTTTGGGTATGATAACTACCTCATCTTTAATATCTCATGAAGTGAAGAGGTCACAAAAAAATGAAATTATAGAATATCCGTAAATATCATGAACCCCTAAGGGCATCTAAAAAAACATAGACATAAGCTACCACTCACTATTTTCCTCTCAAACTACCTATATATGAGTCCTTCATCTCAGGGAATCTACAACAACATTATCTTTTCTATGCATATAGATAAGATCAAAATCAAAGTACTGAAGGTATTAAACGCACCTTCTCTTCCAAATATTTATGTCACTCTTCATGAAAATATACTTAATGATTTTTTGGTTTGTAAATACCACACGAGAAATCTTCGAGTATGTAATGCCTCCACCAATGCAAGGTGTGAACAATAGATACCAACTCAAGATCGCGTGTTAAGAAATTACTCTCATGTAGCCTCAAATAAATAGATATTTATTCCATGAATCGGTCTTCATTCATTATACTCTCTCCTAAATTGATACATGACTCATCATAATATATTGTATATCTCTTTCCCTACTTCAAAAGAATTAGGATTCACGTGGAAGTTAATCTACTTTTATTCTTCTCAAAGGCTATATAAATGGCTTCTAACCATAAAAATGTCACAACAATCCTATTCAATCCTATATAAGGTTGTTCTTGTCTTGAAAAGTCCTATATAAAGTGCTTATAATAACCAACTATCCCAAAGAAAAAACATATATTAAAAATGTTCATGGGCTACTCCTAGGAAACTGTTGATCTAAATAGGGCATTTACTGAAACTAGAATACATCTAGTGCTCTATTAGTTTATTCAAAATAATTTTGATATTTTTTTAATGAAAATTTTAGTATGAAAAATACACCAATATTTTATATATGAATATTGAAAAGGATGAATCTATATACAGGTGGAAAACCCCAGTCATTAGAGATGTGAAAATGGTTGGTGCATTCATGAGACCAAATAGCACAAATAGATACTCATAAAAACAATACCTACAATGGAACATTGTACGTGGTATATCAATAGGTCTAAAACATACCTAGTGGTATCCAGAACACAAGTCGATCTTTGAGAAAATATCACCTCCTTGGAGCTAATCGAAGAGGTCATATATATGAGGAAATGGATATCAGTTCAGCACAATAAGATGATTAAACGTTTGGTAATGCACATAAAGCCTGAGAGTTCTATTCTCCTTCATGGTGAAAAGGAACAATGAACCAAAATTTAGAAGTAATGATCCATATAAAACATTATCTTCTATGTACTCTAGATATCTCAAGTGATCATGAAACTCAATATATACCTTCCTATAATGAGGAATGGACACTAGTGAAACTCTTAGAACCATCTTAATAGATAAATCCACCTCTCGATTAGGTGGTAAAATATAAAATTCATCAGGTAAAATATCATTGAAAAAATATACTATAGGAGGTAACTCAACCTGAGGTATTCTATGATCATTCATACAAAGGCTATCAATATGGTGTGCCACAACACTCAACCCAAAATTCTATGGTCCCACTCTACCTTCCTGAACTCCCCACTCACCCTTGGGAATATAACTACGACCCTATTATAATGTAAAACACACCATGAAATGATAGAAATTAACATAGTAATTATAATTAACTAACAATTACATCCTAATAATAATGTCAAAATTAGATATCTCAAGGATAAAAAAGTTTCATATAGAAATATAGTCCTCTATCTCAAGTGGGAACTCCATACACTAGCATAAACTCTCTGAACACATACCCAAAAGAGTGTTAAAAGTCATCAACCCACAAAGTTAGTGAATTTCAAGTGAAAGGCTTCCCACAATAGCCACATAGAAATCAATTCAATCCCACCATATAAAACAAAGTAGATAACAAGGTATATGCTACTAAAATCATACCTCGAACTATAGAATTTCAGAGTCTCAAGTCCCCCGACACATGCTGAATTTCATAAAACTAGCTCATCCCATGGACCTAGAATAAAACATGACAGCATTGAGTAGGCCCAATCTATTAACACTTCCTAACTAGTGTCTGGATTCCTTGACCATGACCACCTATTTGGACCGATTAGCTAGTATCACTTCAGATCCCTACCAGATGTGGAGCTACTGATCTCAATTTAGGGATCAGAGTGAGTGTTGATCCTCTATCACTAACCATTGAGGAAATATTCTAAAATCACTATAAATGGACTATCATATAGATGGATTAACACTCGACTGGGGACCTCTCATACTGAGGTTTAATGTTCCCCTACTTCACAAATTTATGAAATACCACATAACTCCTTCTACATGAACTCTAAAAAGTACTTCTCTCATAAGAGGTCTCTAAGTGGTGATTTTGACAATCAGAAACTACACTACTGGGTCTAGAATCTCACACACTCTGAATCAGAACACAACCTTACCTCATGTTAAATTCATAAATAAGAGTTGGAATTACTATATTTGATACAATATTCAACCATAAAAAATTAACTTTTGAATGAATTAGATACCTAATCCCATCCTAAGAAAATATAACTTTCACTGGCTCATCATAAATATAGATTGGTGAAAAGTGTTGAAGTTATGAAAAACGAGATGAGTAGTCTATAATAGACATAGAATCCTGATGTGGGCTCATGAAATTTCTAGCATAAGCATCCCACATTCTATCATGAAAAAAATAGTCATAGAAGAATATCGTAAAATTATCACAGGCTTTACCATAATGATGATATCCCTGGGTGATAACATCCCACCATCACTTTGTAGAATCTCAAAGCCTATATGTAGTTAGCTTAAATATACTCTTTGGTTGTGTGTCTAGATGCTCAAAGATATTCATAATGGGATCTATCCATGATTTCACATATTGAAGACCTTTATCCTAGGAAAACATGGGTAGTTTCTGCTACTGGAACTCTTGTGTCAACTCTACCATCGAATAGGAAACTTCAGAAGCTCCTTGTATAGTCTACATAGTCCACAAAAATTCCCATCAAAACTAAGCATCATCTCCCACATCGGGGATAAAATGATATTCCAATGGTGGATCATATAAAGGAAAAACCGGAATATCAAGGCCCACCACCTCTATAGCATGGTCAACACCACCCTCTTGGTGCATGACTCAAGGACATAAATGTAGTATAGCTCTACAAATTCCAAGCACACACCTCAGATAGGATTTAAGAATGATAACATCAATGTTACATGAATAGGGTTGGCACAATATTTCATATATAAATTCAAAACACTCTTCCAACTTAGAAATCCAACTCTGGGTGTTAGGAACGATCATAAAAAACATAAGAGACATTACATAGAACCCACTACTAGGGTTTGGTTTGGTTCAAGCTTTCTGTTTCACAGTAAGGGTCCAGGTATATAAAATTTCTATTTCAAGTTATAGATTATAAAACCCTCTATAATTCAATTGACTTCCCCATTTATCAGGGAACATATTATAATTTAAAACATATCAACTTCATTTACATAACAGACCAATTAACTGAAGTCCCATTCCCAATTTATAAACATACATGATTTATAAATTACAATGGTAGTTCCTTTAACTATATCCAAACCTTTTCATTCAAGTGTTTAATTTAACAGGTAACATAATATGTTTTTACTAATTGAATCAAAATTCAAAACATAAAAAGGTACATTCACTCTTAGATTAAAAATGACATTCATGTATTCAAAATCAATTAACATTTTAGTCAATGTAACATCATAAATACAACTCAAACATATGATAATTGATAAGTTATGGTTCAATCATCAACCTATACATGAAAAAACTATTTATTTTAATTCATACACTTTAATAACTAATTATTCAATTCCATTTTTTCTCAGAAAATTTAGGTTCATAATATATATATCACGCAAGGCATATAAATTAATTTTCATGCAGTATAGCAATGTAAGAAACATATAATGGAATAATTCATGACATATTAATCCTATAAGGTTTTTAAAATGATGCATTATAAATTCTTTCTTACCATACTAGTCCAAGGAAAAAATTCAATCCAACATCATATTAATAATGACATCACATAAAATTTTCATCACCAAATGGTGGAATCAAAACAACTATTACAGGCTTTATCAAGAACATCAACTCCCATACATTGTAATTTGGATTTCTATATATGTGGGTTAGCTACTCCTATGGACATGTTCATTTCCAAATTCTAACACATCATAGTATAATTTATACCCTCAAAAAGAGTATGGAAAATAACAAAACCCCCAATACCAATTTGTTACATCTCGACCCAGAATTCATTAAGTGGTTCCCTCAGATGGTGGGTCACATAGACTTTATCTCACCTCCCTGTATGTCAGAGGAATCTGAATAGTAGAAATAATATTTCATGGTATATTGGGGAGAATATAATATCATACTAAGATTCATATAATGGTGTAATAAATGGATGATAGAATATAATAAGCGTAACAATAACAACCAGAACAGTGGAAGTAAACATCCATATAAAAATAATAAAAAATGCATCACAAGAAATATCTAGTTTATATACAATATAATGTAATTTATGATATCTAAAACAAAAATAAACATTAAATATAGAATAAGAAACACGTAAATATAGGTACATGAAAAGAACTAAAAATATAAAAAATTGTCTCCAGATAACACCATGTTCCATTTCCCGGTCTTGTGATCCCCTACTCCCATGCTAAACTAAGTCCTGCATCGACTATTGGGTAATTTCCCTTATCCCACTTGTATCTATATAATATTCTTAGGTACCATCGGCGGCCCAGATAGGGTGTGATATAAAACTAGTAGGCCACCACCAATGGTGTCTATAACAAATCACGCTCATGTTTATAAACCGTAACTGTACACTGCTTTAACAGATAGGTAGTATTGTAAGATAAGTATGAAATTCCACAACACAAGCTATAAAATAATCTGGCTATGACTGAGGAGCATCAGTATATATAACATATAATCATCAAGTAGAAAAAATCATGGCATAAACCACAAATGATAAGAGTAATCGACCATCATGGGACGAGTCCAAGAGTATATAACCTATTCAACCTATTTACAGAGATTTGAATGTATATGGGAGTCACAAGTTCCATAACTTGAACCTCCTCATCCATGTTATATAGTAAATAATCATACCTAGGGGTCATAGGTTCCATTCCATGATCCCATAGTTGGAATCATACAAAAAATTATCATACCTATGGGTCATAGGTGCCATACCTTGATCCCTTAGTCAGTACCATACCATCATAGAACATATTACATACTATCATAAAAAATTTATTTCCATACTATAAATAATAAACATCAAATAGGTAATAATAATAATACTATATAAATAAATAAGTTATTTTTCAAACCAAATCTCATTTCTCATTTAATCATCCATTTAATCATTTTAATGGAATTTAAAAACATAGAAAAGTAGGAATGATCCTCTCCAAATATTTAATTTAATTTATAGAGTCTCCCACTATATTTATGGAGAGTTAACACACCCAAATGGGTGGTGTAACTTAGTTAATATTAAATAACACACCACATCTGTGGATCAAGTTTTAGTCGATAACCTCTAACCATTATTAGTTGCTATAAGGGAAACTCATATTAGTAGAAATAATTAATTTAAGGATTTTCATTTAAAATAGAAGAAACAAATGGAAGGTTTATTAAGTTGCACAATTATGGTATTAAAATAGAAAAAAACCATATGTAAAAGGTATATACCATCCACATTAAGCATGTGGTAGAACACTCATCCAATATTGGCCTTTGGTTTCATCCAGATTGAAAGAAAATGGTAAAATATTCAAACACCATGAAAATAATAAATAATATATAGCACCAAAATAACTTAATCAAGATGAAGAAAAATAATGAAATTGTTTAATGGTTTGAATAGATTACTGGTACACTGTCAACAAGACTGGAGGTCGGTGATTTAGAGTCCAAAATAGAAATATCGCCCAAAGCCTGGCTCTAGGATTGAGAGTGCTCAATGAGTGGAGGATAATAATGGTGTCCATTAGAGAGAAAAATAAAGGGAGGGGTGTTATTAATGAGAAAAGGGTAAATTATGTAATTATACACTTCTTAATTGGTTGTGTGGTTTGGATGTACGGTTGGCCAAACCGTGCACCAATTGTTCACCCCTTCTTTTTAAGGAGCACACCTCGTATGGCCTGCAGTGCACAATTAGACAAACCATGTTCAGCCTATGCAAACCCCTTGTCTCAACCCCACTGGGTCTTATTACTCAATTTAATTGTTTTATCAAAACATTTGGATCCCTAACATAGCACATGATCACCTAGGACATTTTGTACTAACTATGTGGTCTGGGCCACAAAGTTTCTACAAATTATGCGGCCCAGTTATTTTTTCCAAAAGTTAAGGGTCTAGGCTATTAACAAGCCCCCAAAACACTCATTTCCTCCATAAAAACACAAGGTAAATATAAAATTATAAATTTAAATAATCATATATAAAATATAAAGTTCTGTACATCATTTTAAATTTTAGTTCTTACACTTTTAATTAACATTTTAACTGTACCAAGAAACCAATCATAGTACACTTGATCTTTGGAAAACAAGATCATTACTACATGTTCAAAATCAAGATTGAGGGCATGATCATGATGTGATGAAGAAAATATAAGATCATGAATCACATTGAGGGTTATTGTCCAATATGATTGTCATTTAGCAATGTGGTATAATGGGAGACTATTCTTGAGTGGATGGGTGGAAAGAATCTAGTCACCAATGATGAATCAGGTCCAATCAACCCTAAATATGATATCTACAATAGATTATATTATAAAATTGATGGTGGATGAGTGGTCAAGATGTGTTAAATGGACTGTGATTTCCATGAAAACATGATATACAATACATATAGTTTGGAAGAACACACACCATGAATATCTCCTTCCATGATGGCTAGGGTTTATAAACAAAATTAAATATGACATGCTTAGGGACCCTTTATTGATGGATTAATTTAATCTCTTTAGGTACGTAGAAATTAACATGTCTAGAATAAACATGCACAGATTGTGTACATGGGAATGATCAGAGCACATAGGCACATTCTATGGTACACAGGCACGAGCCAGAGTATATGGAAACTGATTGGAGGATACAATAATAGACTCAAGGATGTTTGATCTAACTAAAATTCAGTATATTCTCTATAAATATCATGTAATACTTCTATGTAGATTTTATTCCCTTATCGTCTTTAGTCTAGTTTAGTATCAATAGTGTATATTCCCTTGGTCAACCCCTATGAGGGTATAGTGAGGCATCCCATCCCAAGAATAGGATGAGTGATCCCCACTATGAGTTAGTTTTTCATAGATTCAGGTATACATCCATGTGGATTGGGGTGTGGTCCTATAGCATTCTCCCATGGTTGGGTCTGGTATCCCATTACCCACTTTCAGGCTATATGATCCCCATCATAGTGGATTACTCCTAGTATGGTTAAGTATTCCCCATAGACCATGGGAGTGATCCCCTATTTATGTATTTACATATTTCAAGTTCCAATGTGTGCCTATTCATGGAAAGTATCTATGGGAAGGACCTCTAAGATGAGATCCATTAGTTTTAAAAAGACTCGAGTAGTGATTTATCTTGGTCTTGTGTTACCCTAAATACTTGAGTAGAATCCATGGACTAAAATGTGAACGTGACATTAATTTGATACTTGGTTTCTATCATTGATCATATTTTTCTTATTAACATCCTATATTCAAACTCTTCCCTCTCTTAGATATAGTGATGTATTGGGCTCTGAAAATTCATAAAATTATATCAAGGCTGGAATCCTCTTTTTCTTTTTCACCTAAATCAAAATATAAACAAAAAATATCATGTATATAAATTCACATTGATTATCATAGTTATTATCCATGAATATGGGAATACCATTATCATCTCAAACATATAAAATCCTTAATTTAGTTTGGTAATATAATCTAGAATTACCACTTTATTGATTATGCACATAATTTCATATTAAATGTCCCATAATAATTTTTCATATAAATTCCCACTAAAATAATCAAAATACATGAAGAATATTTTATCTTCACATGGTTTGGATTCATCAAATATCATGACCCATTTATTATTAATTTTAAACACTACCTGAATCACCATCCTAGAATCATAATATTCTTTCTAAAAGACCAGATCAAAATAATCAACACATTGAAAACATTCTCACATGAATTTTAGATAAATTCAACCACTTATATATTCAATCTACATTAATTATTAATTTCATGAAATCATCGAACCCGTATCATGTATTTATCGATATACTACGATTTTCCTTCATTATTAAATTCCCATAAGAATCAAGCATTACATGATTCATCATATGTCATATACGTACCATGGGAATACATGTATCATGGGATGTTAATGGATTATGATGAACCATTGATACTTTGACCTTGAATTATTTCTCTTAATTTAATTTTTCACATGATATATTAATGAATTATAAATCCTACACATGACTTAACTCAGTGGGTCATCGACTGAATGATTCATCTACACATCATCACTTAATTCACATGCATGCTGATGAATCATCATGCCATAATCAATTATTGGTACTTTCCTATGCCCTATTTAATGAATGTAATGGATACACCAATTTTCGCCAAACAGAGTAACTTAATCTTTATGTGTAACCAATTCATCAATTGGAGCTATATGTCATGTTGAATAATCCATCATTATGTTCTTAATATGGTAGCTCGAGTTGAACTCACAATCAATCTGAATCATTCACTTGGGATCAAAGTTATATATGTCGTAGATATCTCAATCGTCTCATGGTCAAACTCAATCTCTTTTTATAGTTGATCACTAATGGACATAGCTGATCCACACCCTCATGGAAGATCTGTGCCACTCATTATTCATGGAAGTAACATCACAAAATGTGTTTGATCCTCCTAGGAATGGTTAATACAAATTAATACATGAGATAGATCCTCATAGTAATAGTGAATTGAAAATAATACATGTGTTTGATTGAAAATATTATGAAAATATAGATCACATTGATGAAGAAGACACTCCTCAGCTTGATCGAACGACATAGATGAATTGTTTGGATGGTCAATATTTTATTACTATTTTGGAAATGTTAATATAGTGGAAAACATCCATTGTCACAAAAATTTTGTTTACTCATCTTAGTCCTTTATTTTATATCACAAAAACATTTCAATTCATAAAATTTCAGCAACCTGGTCCGATGTGCGGTGTCTTGTTCGCACTTCACACACAACCTCTACACTACTGTGACACTACATAGCATGGTGGCTCTTCCACCTCCTGTAAATTATATATGGGATCCTTGAACATTGCTACCTTGATATTGACATGTGGTCTGGCTCCTATGTGGTTGAGTATAGCTCTGACCTATTTGGTTGAGCTACCACCTTGGCTTGCATGGGTTGGTCATATTATTTAACTAAATTCTTATAAAAATAGTTAGTAGGTACTTCCATATTTAATTACATTCCATATCAATTATTCTTAAATTTATTCACAAAAAAAATAAAATATTTTTATATAGCCTTATATTTAAATATTATTCATGCAATTACTGCATGTAATTCTCAATATCTTCTTCATATTGATGTATAAAATTTTTATCCTTATGAAACCATTATCACATGACCTTAAGAATTATGAATAATTTATAAATCATCAAAAATATTATGTTAGTTTCCCAATAATGACATCCAATTCTATTTTATGAATTCATAATTACACTATAATCATCATGAATTCATTTCCACAAATAAAAAACATATTGTCTCATTGAAAAAAATGAAACACTCACTTGGGATCAACATTGTCTATTTGTTTTTGGGCAATTTGAAAGTTGGAAATGGGAATGGGTCTTTATCATCCCTTGAATTCCATTCTTCTATCATCCTATTAACCTAAATATATATATATATATAAAGAATGAAAAATGGGGAGTTGATATTTCAATATTAATTATTATTATGTGTTTTATTCATAAACCTAACAAATAAAGGGGAATGAATCGTTATTTATTGTACTCAGTTGAAAATTAGTTATCCTTGAAAAAAGGAAAAGGAAAATATATAGATTAAAAATTCATGAAAAAGGTGAATATGGTTGAATTTGTTCAAAAATTTAATTTTCATGACCCATGGAACAAAAAAAGTAAAAATGTAATAATAGGGGGTGTGGGATACCAATAATATGGTGGATTAAATGAAGAGGATTATCATTTATTAACTTGATATATCATGCATTATGTTTAATGTTTCGATTTTTTTTTCTTGGGTAATGTTTTTAAAACACTTACCCACCAACCTTAAACCACTGAACAACCTTTTTCAATACCTCATTATTGATTGTATTTTCATGTATCACATTGTGGAATTCGAGAAATTTTACTATAAGATAGTAAATGTTAATTTCCAAAGTTTGATTATAACTCCACATAAATATATTATCTTGTGAGAAGAGTGATGATGATCTTCATGTTCTGTAGGTAAAGAAATAATTTTGAATTGATATTAAAGGTTGAATTTCATGTTGATAGAAAAATTTCACGGATTTGAAATTAAATTCATGCATAATGATTGTTGAAATGTTTAGTGGAAATAATTGAAAAATTTACCTCACTATTTGATTGAAAGAATGGATTTTCTATGTATTTATTCATTCATATTCATTGATTTAATTTCATAATAAATTCTTTTGAGATGATTTTGTTCGAACCTATCTTTTTTGGTTGGCTTAAGGTGACAATATTTCATTGAATAATTCATATGTGTCTAAATTGTGATAAATTTGTGTTTTAACTGGCCTTTTATTTGATTTTTTATTAAAATTTTGATATCTATTTTTTCAAATATTTTATGTGGAAAACTGAATTGTTAAAATATCTTGTTATTTAAATTATAAAATTTAATCCATGTCAAATTTGGTCTAATTTTCTAGAAATATTCAATTATAAATGTATTCGTAAATCTTTAAACTTTACAAACACTTGACATTAGAATCATTAATTGAAAAAATTCATTAATTTAAGAAATTTGGTGAATATAAATTCATTTGTTTAATTTAGTTGAGTCAATTTTAAATAAATAGATGATGTGTGTGGTTTTCACGATAGTTATAATACTCACTGAAATTTCAACTTTGATTATGAAAATAATTAGTTCAGTTCACATTATGATGTTATTAAACATGTTGTGACAGATGCATGAAGTAGTTTGATTTGATATTACTGGAAAATTTTCAATGATATTAATTCATACAATATTTGGAAATGGTCAGACTATTTGAATTTATTTTGGGAAGAATATTGTTAATTTGTCTGAAATGAGGGGAGTTAATACTTGAAACAAAATTTTTGTCTTAGATGTGTTTTATTAAAACCTGAAAGCTATATGGATTTAATTTTTATTCTAAATTTGAAAAAAATAAGATGTTGGTTTGTTCTATATAATCTTAAAATTAAAACTTTTTTATATTTATTCTAATATAAAATTCAAATCATAGATTATTTTGATATTATAATTTTTAAAATATAATAGTTGGAAAGATTTTTTTAGTTTTACAATGAACTTGCTTTGATCCAAATAATGACAATTTCATAATAATGGAATATTATTTTAGTGGGAGAGTAATGAAACATCATGGGTAGTCCCATCATATGACTTCCATCACTGTTAGACTCTACATGTGTAATCCCATTAAAAACCATAGCATCCATCACATGTGTGTATAAACCCTCCATGGGAAGACCCTCGAGCATATTAGAATCCACTCCCCCAGTACAAATCGAATCTTAAGAAATTTGATCATGTCACTACCATAGATCCACATAAACCAAGGCCCATATCATAGAAGATCCATCTCAGAACAGAATCTATATAGTGGAATCGGTCATAACTAACGACCAATACACACCATTGTCTAGATTCACTCATTAAACTCTAGGAATCACACAACAGAACCCCATCAAAACCATTTTTTTCAAAAACTAAAGAATCTCTACTGAGCAAAAATGTGGTTCGATGGGATGTGATAAAATCTGAGTTAGATAAATATAATTTCATTCATTGTTTTATATCTATTAAAGTTTCAGTTTGAATTAAATTTATGGGGTCACATATCTCTCCATCACTATGTCTTAAGGAATGCATTTCTGAACATTTTTGTTTTTTGGTGATTCTACTCAGTGATATTAGTAGTTTTATATTAATATTTTTTCATGTTTGAGTTGGATGATGTCGAAGCATGAAGTAGAGAAGAAAATTATCTAAAAATGGATATCCATGATCAATATTTTTTAGTTTTTATTACTGATATGTTTCTATATATACCTCTAAACTCACTCTTCATTAGTATATCCACATAGACACATCATATTCAAAACTACACATCCCAATAAGGTTTCTAATCCATCGTAACATAGAACCATGATTTTTACGTAGCACTTCAGAACCCTGGTGCAACAGTCTTTACCTAAACTGAAGATCTCAATTCTTGATCCAAGTAGCACCCATTCCATATGATAAATACCTTGAAACATCCCCCATACTAGACTTCAGAAATTTTACTAATCTAATCTAAAAATTATGTAAAATAGTCCACACAATTTTATCTTGAAACTCCTCATAAGAGACTATTGTTAGGTTCTTGATGAAATTCCTCAATGAATATATGTTTTTATCCTAAAACTACACCATCTGAAGCTGAATGTTCCCTCAATACCACCACCTCATTCACACCCAAATAAACCCATACCTGAATCCCCTAATTTAAGCCCACTATCAGATCAATCCTATTATAATAAATCCATATAATAAAATCAATCCCATAAATTCAACCGTAATAAAACCAATTATTATTCTTACAATTATCATATATTTAGTACACTCATAAAAAATCCTTTGATCAAATTTCATCTTCCACCATACCCTGAAGTAGTGAAGCACATCACCTTTGATTCCTCTCAAATGAGTGTGGGGCTTGATCTTGGGATGAGACTCTAAAATGAGCATGATCCTATTTAAAAATTATATTTCAATATGGAAATTGATATGTTATAAAAAGGGTAATGGGAATGAGATAACTCTCTGTTCACATTTTTAGAGTGACACTTGACTAATCTATTTTGCTTTTGTAAATCCCTTCTATTAGTGTTATGTGAAGTGAAACTATATTATTATTATTTTATAAATTTTTCTATTTGGGATCATCAATTATGATATAGTTGTTGAACACTCAAATCCATGTTAATGGACTCTTAAACTATGGAAAATTCACAGGGGAGTTATCATGGTTCTCTAAATTACTTTATTTAATTTTATGATTCTATTGTAATATGTAAGTGGGATTTTGTATAAATTTCAATGAGAATAATTATTTCCTCTTGGAGATCTATATCGACCTAATAAACTCTCAAATAAATAATTTCCCCTCACTTCTCTGTCCACATTTCTTATGATTGGAGTTATATGGATTGATGGATAAAAATTGTAAATTGATAATGTATGAGGAGTGGCAGATTTTCCATGATTGTGTCTTATCCAACACTTGGCACCATGAAAGTGGTGATCCTTGGTGTGAGTAATATATTGATGAATATGTAATGGGACTTAGAAATAATATAATGTTGGTAATCTATGAAATTTAAATTTATTGTATTATCAATGGATTTTTAGCAATTAACATGGAAAATGAAGGACCAATATTTGCCTAACCTAAGACTAACCCCTTTAACCATTATCATTTATTTAGGATTTTTATAGATTTATTTTATTTTCATTCACATATAAAAAATAAACCACCATCATGTTTTTATATTAAATAATGTAATGGAACTTAAAAAAATATAAATAAGTGATTAATTAATGTGAATAACCAACCCAACAAATCCTTGAGAACCAAACCCAGTTAGTCCCAGTAGACTACATTCTAGGTTAATAAATATATTTTTTTCATAATACCATGGAAGTAAAAGAAATAAACTATATTTAAATAATTAATACCATTCTAAATGTGTCTCTAATGATGATATCTAGAGAAATTTAGATTAATTTAATCATGTAAACCAACACACATCAGATGGAAATCTGTTCTTTTGAGAAATAGATGTCCTAAGATGATTTATGTAAATCATCATGTTGAAAAATGTTTGAAGGGGAGTTCCAAAAAAACTTTTAAACAAGATGTGTCTTGGAAAACCAAGAATAATATTTGAAAAAAAAAGAAATAATTTTACACACTACTGAAATTTATAAGTACCATATTAAAGAAGCATCCTAGTATAAGGTATATGTTGAGGAATTTAATAAATTTTTAAGGGATAAATAAAAGATAAAAATGGTTTGGAAAAGGAAATACCAAATAATGACATGTCAAAAAATCCTTATTGTTTAGAATACTCAAAGACGAAAATCTTGTGATTTAGTCCATGAAGAGAAAACAATTCCTAAGGATAATGAAGATAAATTGGATTCTATCAATACCATTTCAGTTATGAAGATGGATTACAAATTTAAGGAAGAAAATTTGGTGGTCCATAGTGACCCACCATATTAAACTACTTAAAGAAATAGAGATCATCCTCTCCTCATGTATATAATTTATATTACTTTTATTAAAGTGTTACAGGTTTTAGAGAAGTTATGATCCATGGAGAGGATTCATAAAAAGTTGTAAATGATATTGTGACAAGACTCAATGATCCAATTGATGATTACAGTAGTAAAAATTGTATCTAATTCAATATAAAAATATAATAACACTAGTGAAATGACTACCATTTAATCAAATATATTTATTTTTTCAAAAGTGGTATCAAGTAAAAATTGAAGTGTTTTTTAAAGATCACATATTATCAATTGTAATAAAACCGTGAAGATATAATATGATACATTGATGGAGAAGAAAAAACAAAATTAATTTTCAATATTTCTTGTCTAGATATAACATGTAATTTCATCAAATGGTTTTTAGAATATCAATGTCTCCTATAGATAGATAACTGTGGTGATGCGTATTAATTATATATTCAATTATAGAGATAAGAATAATAGTAAGAGTTTTTATAGGAGAACAAACAATATGGTGTCTCTACAAACCAATGATAGAATCCTTGTGTATGAAAGAAGAAATATATTTTTATAACTAGTATAAAATTGGTGTTTACATCTCATTTTCAATGAAGAAATCCGGTATGAATCACACACTATATAAAAAATGGATTATTTACTATATGTTTTGTAAAAGTGTGATTGAGATAATAAGGGAAGTTCCTCCATAAATTCATAACGATATTCCTAATTGAAACTTATGGAAGTAGGTGAATGTAATAAATAATAATGATGTTATTGACTTAATCTCTTATTTTTCTCACTGAGTTCTGACTTAGGATTATTGGTCTTTTTGTGGGTTATTTATAAGTGGTCTAATCACTCTCTATTTTTTTGAAAATATAGCCATAGTTGAAGGAGTTTTTGGAGTATGAATGAAAAATTTTGAATTGTGTTTAAAAAGTGTAATATATTTGTAACATGTTTTTAATAGTTGGAGAGTTAGTTAAATTTTTTTTATTTTATGTGTATCATAATGGTGGAATCAAGTATCTATCAATATAGTTAATTTGATATACTGATAAAGGGGAAGAAAAGTTGTTATAGATTTCTCATTATAATTAAAAATAGAATAGATTATTTCTATATATAGAGTTATATTTAAACTTTTTGAGCACTCATTAAATGAATGAAAAATGTAATCATGTGATGCTCATAGAATAATGATAAGTGGATCATATATTTCTACAAAAAACATTACAAGAGTTATCAAAGGAAGTTTATCTTGTGGATTTTAAAATTAATAAGACATTAGATAAGTGTAATATAGTTGAATGTTACACCCTTGTCCTCCATAGTAAATTATTTTTCAATGATTCTAAATTTTTCATTTCTGAGGAGGATTTTTCTTTTTATTTTATTTCAAAGGTAGAGTAGGAAGAATTTTAAATCCATGAATCTACCAATTCCTCAAGGGGGGGGGGGGGTAGGAATAATCATGATGTGATGTGAAAGTTTTTAAATTTTTTGATATATTTTTAAATAAATCCAAAGGGATGAGATTGTTTGATTATAATTATGGATTGATATTTTTTTAGATTTATTAGAGGCCAATGTAATATAATTATTTTGGATGGTGATGTATTTATAGTCAAAACATTATGATGGTTACTATTAGATATATTTTCAATAACTATGGAAGTGATGATAATGATATTTCATAAGTAACAAAGAAGATTGAATGTTATTTTGGATGGAATATCAATCATTTAATATTGTTGACAATGGTTTGGGAGTTATTGGATAAACCCATTCATATCAATTGTAAAACTACATTTGATAATGTTCTGGAAATGGGTTTTTTATAGAAGTGTACGTTATAAAAGTAAATTGGAGTTTTGTGGAGTTAATAAAAAAATATAAAAAATAATCAACCACTATGTATTTGTAAAGGTATGTTTTTAAAATGTAAAGGTTACCATAACTTATAAATAAAGTTAATATAGTGTTTAAATCTAAGAAATTGTAATGGAAAGTGTAAATATACTATATATGTAAGAGTAAATAATGAAGTGACCCAAAAATAAAATAAATTCTGAGAACATAAACTCTATATGTAAGAGTAAGAAAGATAATTCACAATAGTAATTAGAGTAATTAATAAAGGTAATATGTCTGATACATGATAATAATTTATCACTTACGACATCTTAGAAATATAAAAAAGTATTATATGTAATAGTCCTTCAATATGTTAAAATACAGTAAAGGTAGAAAAATCATTGTGATACTTGAGGTCTATAAACCAGATACATAAGAGTAATTCATACAAATAGATTTGGAAAGACCTGTGATAAAAAGGAGAAAATGTAAGAGTCATTTTAGGTGATAAATTAGGGTCGTATATATCATAAAATTTTATTAATAAAGTTACTATACACATTTTATGATATGAAATATATTTTAAGGTATGATTAATAACAAGAATAGTTATAGAATAAATCCATGCCATGATGAATAAGATCACACTATAATATATTTGAGGACTAATTTTTTTAGGATCATGACATGTTATTATATAGATTTAAATATAACTTATTGATCATATTTCATGGATCTGGTTGTTAAATAAAGAACAAACCACAAAGGGATGTGTCATGAGATGGACATACATGTGGGGATGAAATCTTGAGGTTTTAGTTTTAAATTTATTGGATCATAAAACTATGATCATAAATCTCACATCATGAAGTAAATGAGTGGGGGGGGGGGGTTACATATTTTTAATATCCAATATTTTAAGATGGAAATCTATGAATTCAATAAGTGGCTTTTACTCGGTTTTAAAGAAGAGTAGTGGAGGGTTTTCCCATCATACTCATAGTGATTTGAAGATATTTAATGAGGGAAGCATGTATAATATAACTTGATATATACAGAAGGAAATTATTGAAAATGAAATCATAGAGATAACATTCTCCATAAGGAATGTAAAATTTTATTTCCTGATCGTGTATGGAATTATAAAGAGAATACCATTGATATATTTGATACTAAGAGAAAGAGTCCTTCTAGAAAGAATAGAAGAATTATATTTAAGGAGGTATTAGATCTCATTGAAGATATTTAAAAAGAATAAAGTTGAGTAAAGAGAGTGACCCTTGGGTTGAAGTGAAATATCCCTAAACCTTGTAAGGTTAGTGACCCTAGGCCTAAGAGTACCAAATGCTAAACCCATAACTGAATAGTGTGTTTAGTGGATTTTGGTACACAAGTACATTTATTTGTTTATACTATATGGATTAGTTTATTACATGTGAAAATAGTAAAAAAATTGTGTCTTGTGTGAAAGATTTATTTATATTCAACAAGACATTAATTAGTGAGTAAGGGTTAAACAATACTTAGTGAAATATAGTTAAGGGATAGAGATAAGAACATTAATAATCATATCATGATTAAGAGAAGAACTAAAACATGACCCTACTAATTATGAGTTCAAGATTGTTAGGGAGCCGATAGTTTAAGAAATAAGTGGATAATATTGAATATGATTCATACCCCGATCCACCCCTCTCCGGGTATCTCTCACCAAAGACCCTTATGGACCTAATAATTATAATTTTATATTTTATAAAAAAAATAAATCAGACACCCACACACAATTTATAAAATTTTTTAGATATTTTTAATAAAGAAACTTAAAAATTAACAATTAAAATATAAAAAAATTCATAATAAACAATTAAATTTACTAAAATAAAACTAAAAATAATTAAAAATAATTAATATTATTATTAATTATACTACACACTAATAATAAATACAAATATCTAAGGTTTTAACACAAAAATCAGTTAAATTTTTTAACTATTTAATTTATAGAATACTAAAATTAACTACTAAAATTCATAAAATTTAAAAAATTATAATTTTTATAATTAAGTAAAATAGATAACTTTCAACATTTGTTTATAAAATTTCTATAATTATAGAAAATAATAATTAATTATATTCTTATTTTGACTTTTAAAATTCTATAACTAATATAATTTTATATTTTTTAAAAATAAAAATTTACAAAATTAAATATAATATAATAAATCTAAGATATTTTGTTTTAAATTACAAATTTTCAAATTTTTATAACATTAGAGTAACCATACCAAAAAATTTCCATGTAAAATTGATTAAAATAATAATTTTTATAAACATATAATATAAACTATGTTTTTAGAAAAAAATATTTACATGAAATTGATCAAATAACTTTAATTAAAAAAGGATAAATAAATAACATATAATTGATTCATAATTTAAAACAATTTATTTTCTAATCACTAACAGTAATACAAAAAATAATTATTATTTTTAACAAATATTATATATATATATGTATAATTATGTTTAAATATTTACAATAAATATTTATAAAAATATATATTAAAAAACTAGTACAAATGTTGCATAAGAAACATAGAAAATTATTTTATACAAAATGAATTATATACTTGAAAATTTTAAATAAAAATATATCCACGGTTCAATTCGGAAGAAGAATCATGGTCATTCTGGATGTAATAAATTTTTATTAACAAGATTGAGTGATTGAGGTAACCATTATGGATAATGGTATTAATTAATAGTCAAATCATATAAGGGAATGGAAGTAAAATATGGATATATGGGTCATTGATGAGTATGACTAGTGGTGGGATGGGTGGTGGGATAACCATTAGAAGCAAGTCATTATTGTTTTAGGGGGAGAGAGGTTGAGCCTTCATAAAAAGACCCCAAATTAATGTTCCATCACTTAGAGTTGGCCATGTGGAAACCCTTATATGGGTTATGTGTCATAAAATAGAAACTATAACTTTAACCATGTAATATTTACTATGTATTGTATTGACTTAACAATCCTTGAGTCGTCTGACCATGTACAATGTAAAATGAAAAAATGTTTTATTATTCCTTTAAAATTATGATTTATAATATATTAATAAATTATTTGTATAAAAAAAATTTAATTGAAATAAAACAAAAAATATAGTGACCCTATTCTTTTACATTTATCATTACATTAATTTAGTCATGTTTAAACAACTTATTACACAAAAAGTATCATAATGTCTAGTGTCTTGGAAGACTAGGTACATAAAACTCAAAACATGGGACTAAACAAATCATTTCTTTATTTAAGATTCATAATGAGTTCCTAACTTCCTTTTTGCTCATATATATATATTCATAGTATAACCTATGGATAACATAAATAAATGAATGAGTTACAAAATACCAGTAAGGGAATTAATATAAGAATGAATCTTTAACACATGGGTTTGAAGGCATGACATAATGATATAAAAAGGCATGGAACATATGGAATCATAATATATAAACATGGATCATATAAACATGGGATTATATAAACATGGAGTAATAGTAATGTTTAAGCAACAAAAAACATGAATTTAGTATAAGTCAAGGCTTGTTGCACATAAAGGATCACAAGTCTAGGTTAACCACCAAGATTGTTGCACATGGTTGCACGAGTCATGGATAACCACCAAGACCATTGCACATAACATCTCATGGGACTCAAATTTACCCAATTCATTGGATCACTATGTGGTCACACCCATATTAACATGTTCATGATTATTTTTTTTCCATATAATGAGTCATACATAATAATAAGGGTACCCATGGAAAGAAATGGGTATCATCATCATGTCATAAATAATAATAAATGGTTGTATCATACAAGTGTCCATGAAAGAAAGAAATTTAAACATACCTAGAATTTCTTAATTTAAAATAGGTATATTTAATGTTAATTGATTTCAAACGTATGGGACAATATGTTAGAAAATTATTTCATAAATTTTAGCTTTAAAACATTTTAGTGCGACTTTATGGAAAATACAAAAGAGAATTTAAAATAGAAAAGGGAATATTATTTTATATAAAAGAAAAATTGAGCCAAGAATATTTTCATAATAAAATTACTGATTTTATAAAAACAATGGTGTCTTGAAAAATATTATAGAATGCACTTAAAATTGGGTAAGAATTCAGGAAGTTCCCTTAATACAGGCTTGCATGTCGGGAAGATTGAGGATGTAATCATTTAAAAACATGTATATCCCTAAAATAAAATTAATAATGATCCTAATAAAATAGTTTTTAGAATATATATATAATATGTATGAGCTAAATTTAAAAATAGATAACTTTATTTGGGATAAAATAAAGATATATCAACCTGAAGGAATAAAAGTGTTTCGGGTATAATCCCTTACCTTAAGAATGATGGTGTCCTTAACTTGATCTTATTAACTGGGATAAACTAATTAAAATAATTAATTAAAATTTCCATAATCTCTTATAATCGTGATTAATTTATTATTACCTTATTAATTTCATTCTTGACCTTTTTCATGAGTTAATAAGTTCAGTTTCATTATTTTGGGAGCCTTTGTTTCCTCATTTTTCAGGATTTGTTTACTTATATACGTGTAAGAATAAACATTTAAGATGAGAATGGTTATCAAAAATTGGAGTTATATGTTACTATTGAACATAAAGTAGATTAGTTTGTTATAAAATTCATTTTTTTATTTGGAGTGAAGATAAATCATTATATAAAACTTTAATGATAACCATTTTTGTTAATTTGTAGTTTTTAGTCACAATGAACACATTTTGATTTATAAATTTATATCATGTTTACAAAAGATTAAAGAACCACAAATAAGACAAAATATATATATTTTAGTCAAGTTCCACCATAAAAATGGTTTCATTAGCATATTTGAAGACTATAAAATAAATTGAAAACCCGTTGTGATGAATTCACACATCTTGGATGGTGTTTTAATTTCTTGTAAAAATAGACAGAAAAGGAGAGATAATAAGTAATTATTGCTTTATCATAACAAAATTACACTTAATTTAAGTTAATAGAGTTTTCACACCCTTTGGATGAGGATAGGTAAGGATAGAAATGAAAAAAAATAACATAAAATGAAAATAAAAGAAAAGAAAAGCAAAATATACCTCTTGAATATATCTTCACTGAGAGCCTCTTTAGGGGAGAGGTTATGGCCTTTTTATGATACCAAAACCTCTTGGCCATGGGATAGGGGATTAGGGAGAGACTGTTTTATAATTTGGACGAGTCAGAATCCTTTATAGGTGTGAGGAGAGGAAGTAAAGAGGGGTGGTATTTATAGTGGAAGAAAGGAGGGGTTTCCCATTATTTTAATCATTAATTTAGTATTTTTGCTCAAGACTATGAATAGTCTTGATTCATGTGACCAATAAAAGTAAATAGAGAATTTTAGTTTGAACCAAAGGCCATTTACATCATCCATGACTCAATAATGATGCATAAATTCATTTATTTATCATTTATCATAAGTTATTGTATTTCAGTAATCATAAAAAAATTAGGTTTTTCAGAAAATTCCCAAAACCTCACCCTAACCATTTTTCAATGTATAGAATAGAAAAATTAAATCTATTTCTCAAAAATATTTTTCCAAATATGATAAATTTAATTATAAATTAAAATCACAATTTAATTCAAAAATAAAAATATTAAAATTAAATATGCCTTTCTAACACTTTGAGAAATTAATTAAGGTATCATAAAAGTATCTTATGACCATAGGAGATCAAAATTGTAATTTATGGATTAATTTTCTTTAAATTTATTAAATTAATCACAAATTTGTAATTAAATATACATGACTTAAAAAATACCAACACATGATCAATATTTTATAAAATAAATATTTACTTATAATAAGATATAATTATACCATATTGTCACTTATAAGATGGATAAATTTTATTTATACTTTCCTTAGTGAGTTTACTATTACATTGGATGATTTACTATTCATATGGGTCACATTAATACTCCAATGTTCAAGTTAGTATTTCATCAGTATATGTTCCTTAACTTCAAGAGATTCCTTTAATTTCACTCATTCTTCATTTATATGGTTTGTAATATGTTCTATAAGTAATCTTATGAGATTATACTATAAGATATAATTATAATAAGGTAATTACATTGATAAAACATTGGGTCATTAATATTCTTCCCCTTGTGAAATTTCACCCTTAATTTTTTTTTAAATTCTATGATGAGAAAAGGTGTGGGTACTTTTCCTTTATATCTCCCTCTGGTTCCCATGTTGAATCATTGTAATTATGATTCCTCCATAGTAATTTGACCAAGTGAGTATTATTATTGAGTATAAATTTATCTCTACAATCCAAGATCATCAATGGTTTCTCCTCATAAGAAAGATCATTCTCCAACTATACCACCTCTGAAGAGAGTACATGTGAAGGATATGGTATGTAATTCCTTAAGGGGGATACATGGAATACATCACGTGATTTAGACATGGTAGGTTGAAGTGATAATCGATATTCCACAGCTCTAACATTATCAATGATCTCTACTAGACCGATGTACTTGGGAATTAACCTTCCTTTCTTCCCAAATATCATGACATTCTTCCATGGAGATATGTGGAGAAATACCATGTCTCCACCTTTAAACTCAAGGTGTCATCGACAATTGTCTGTATAGATCTTCTTTGACTTTGGGATTCCTTGATGTGTTGTTGAATGTATTTCACCTTCTCCACCATTTCATTGACCATTTCAGGTCCTATTAGATTACGCTCACCGACTTCATCCCAACACGTCAGTGTTCTACACATTTTCCCATAAAGGTATTCATATGGTACCATTCATATGCTGGAGTGGAAACTATTGTTGTAGGAGAATTTGACCAGCGAAAGATGCTTTTCCCACACTCCATTGAAAACCATATAAAATTTTCTCAATATTTCATCCAGTTCTTTAATAGTTTTCCGCATATTGGATTTTCATTTGGGGATGATAGGCTGTACTAAAGTTCAGTTCAGTGCATAGATCATGCTGGAGACTTCTCTAAAACATCGAGGTGTATCTAGGATCTCTATCAGATATAATATATAGAGGTACTCCATGCAGCCTTACCACCTCATTGAAATATATCAATGCAATTTGATCCAATGATAAGTCCTCTCTAATTGTGATAATGTGAGTTGTATTTGAAATATAATCTACAATGATCCATATAGCATTGTTTCTTCTGAATTTCCTTGGAAGTATAGAGACAAAGTCCAGAGCAATGTTCTCTCACTTCCATGTTATTATGGGTAGTGGTTGAATAAAACATTTATAATTTTTTCTTTCCACCTTCACTTGTTGACATACCAGGAACTTTGACGTATACTTAGGGATCTCATTCTTCATATTGTCCAACCAAAAGTTCTCTCAGAGATTGTGATACATCTTTGAGCTCTTTGGGTGAATAGTGACGGTTGAGCTATGTGCGTCATTAAAAATATCCTTCTTTATCTCTAGATCAAACGGTACACATAATTGTGACCCAAATATTAAAATTTCTTCCTCATCAATATTGAACTCATATTATTTTCAATTTCTAATATATTCTACCTTTTTTTAAAATTTCCACATCCTTTCTCTGAGAATCCTTCGTTTTCTCTATGAGGGATGGCTGAGAAAACATTTGACAAAGGATTGATAATGTTACTCCCATAATGATTCCATGTCCATCCTCTAAAAACCTAAGAATATTGGATTCTTCTCAACTATCATCATGGAAAAAGATGTTGGGTGTTTTCTACTTAGATCATCTACGACCTTATTTGCCTTACCTAGATGTAAGTGGATTCAGAAGATATAATCCTAGAATAGCTCTAATAATATTTTTTGGTGCTTATTTTTCTCTTTCTATGTAAATATATATTTGAGAATATTATGATTAGTATATATCTTACACTTCTCTCTATAAAGACAATGCTACATGATTTCAATGAAAATATCACAACCATCAACTCTAGATCAGGCATGGTATAGTTTTTCTCATGGGTTTTCAACTACTCTCAAGTATAGGCTATCACTTTATCATTTTGCATCAACACACAGCCTAAGCCTTTATTTGAAGCATCATTGTACACCATAAATATTTCTCCACTTGTTGTGAGTGTGAGTACTTGCGCTGTTTGAAAATCAAGAAAAGTTCTTTATAAATTGTTGATAATAACTGGATAGAACCAGAAATCTGTAGATGTCAGTCACAGATGTTGGCACGAGCTACTCTTATATTTCCTTTTTCTTGGAAGGGTTAATAAATATTCCATTAATAATGATAACATGCCCCATGAATGATACTTCCTTCATCCAGAACATACATTTATTGTACTATGCATAAAGTTTCTCCTTTTACAAAGTCATCAACACAATATTTAAATGATCCTCATGTTCATCCTTTCACTTGGAGTATATTAGAATATCCTCAAGAAAGATAACCAAAAATTTGTCAAGGTAATATCTAAAGAATATATTAATTAAATCCATTAATATTATTGATTAATTAGTGAGTCCAAAGGGAATCACTATGAACTCATTGTGTCTATACCTTGTTCAAAAGGCAGTTTTGGGAATATCTTCCTTCCGTGCCTTTAATTGGTGATATCCCGCTGAAGGTACACCTTAGAGAAATAACTCTCCCCATGTAGCTGATCAAACTAGTCATCTTTCAGAGGTAGGGGATACTTGATCTTTATCATGATTTTATTGTGCTCATGATAATCAATGCAAAGGTTAATTGATCCATACTTCTTCTTAACAAATAAGAATGGTACACCCCATGGTGAAGCACCTGAGCATATAAAACCCTTCACGATATTCTTCTATAACTTTTTCATCATTTCTTCCAGCTCAACAATGGCCATTCTATAAGGTGTCTTTGACATAGGTAGGGATCCAGGAATAAGTTCAATTGAAAACTCAACCTCTCGATTAGGAGGAAGAACAAGAAATTTTTTGGGAAACACATTAGTGTAATCCCTTACAATGGGCATGTCTTCGATCATGATTCTTTCATTTTCCTCAATCATTTGAGCTAGACATGATTTATAATTAGTTAGTAATATCCACACTTGATTCAATGATTCTAAAAGAGATTCATCTTCCTCCTTACACTTGTAATGAATTAGAGAATGCTTCAAGGTATGAAGGGTGATCTCCCTTTCCCAGTAGTTGATGTTAGCTTTGTATAAAGATGTCACATCCTTGACCAATATAACATCAAACTCTACTAAAATAAGTATGAAGATATTTTCTGGGTGGTTCAGTCCACAAACGTTAACTGGGGAGGATTTATATACATTGTATTTAATAATTTCCCCATTTTTTATTCTCACAGATAATTCAATGTCTAAATTTTGGGGTTCTGTTTGAATGGTTCTACTATACTTTTACGATATGAATGAATGCATAGAACTAGAATTAAATAGTATGTTTTATATTATTGAATGAATAACTAGCATACATATCACCACATCATTGTCTAAATCAACTATAGCAATAGTGATAGCATAAAAATTTCCCTCTTTCATTTTAGGTTGTTGTTGATTTCCTCTAGAAACCCTTGGCTTAGGGAAATTGTATGCTTAATTCCCCTGTTCCATGTAATTGAAACACTTCACTACTTAATGGGCGTTGATATGAACCTTCCTTTATTTTACCACATTAGTTTAATTATTCATATCCATTCGATATTTCTTATCCATATGTCCCATATTTCCACATTTGAAATAATTCATGGTTCCCTTTAGACAATTACTAGGATGCTTCTTTCTAGAATTTTGATATGTGGGATGTTCGATCTTCTTTCCATCATGGGAGTTATTTTCCGAACCACCCATATTGGACTCCATTTTACAATTTTTTCACTAGATACACAAGACCACTAAGAGTATCCAGTGTTCATTTCAACCTTTAGGTAACAACATAAATTCTCTTCATAAATTTCAAAGTCACGAATCAACAACACATTTCGTAGACATGGATTTAGTCTGATAAAAAAGATATCCAACATGCTTTCAGTGTTCATGAAAAATCCGAAGGTATATCTTTTAATACTCATGAAGTTCACTTAAAATTCCCAAATAGACTCAACTTCCTTTTGATTATGTCTGAGGAACTCTCTTTCCATCTTGATAAGGAGGGTTCAGGGTAAATAATTTTTTATATAAATATTTTCTTGAATTCCATCCAATCCAGGGAATCAATTTTCTCTAGGGGAATTATATTATTTATCAGTGTACACCAGTAATATGTTTACCTATCAAAATTATAGTCTACCAATATTACTTTCTATTCTTATTCACACTAGAGTACAAATAATATATTTTCAATGGAGATAATCCACTATTATATGAGGAGGGGATTTGATGATCCACTAAATATGGGAGGCCTTTTCTCTATGAATGATTCTACAAAAACATGATCTTTCCTTGGAGGAGGAGGTTGTTCCACATGATTCAAGTTATTATTCATAATGTTATCCAGCTGATAAAGTACTGTTATAATCTTTTGATCACCCACTCGCATCATATCAGGCATATCATTAAGGAAATCAGCACATTTTCTATCAGAGTGATTATTGGAATGTGTTCTTCTATTTCCTACCATTAGTTAAGAAAAAATAAAGGACAATTAGAGGGATTGAATACTTACAATTATGCATAATAAAACATTAAACCTAAATGTATAAACAAATAAAGGAAAAGTATATCCAAACTTGATATTCCATCAGATTAAATCTAGGTTACCCCTGATATTTTATTAACATATATTCTTATGGTATTTTTTGTTCCCTTAACAATTTTTCATAATTAGCTTATTGATTTATCAAAACATATCCCATGGGTTTGTCAAACCAGCAGTGCAGTAAGGCCCATTTTCATGCACCAGTTCCTATTCAAGTGTAGATCAATGTAGTGTTTTGGGTTTTATCCCTAGATACATCTATTCTAGATCCACATCCACTTTTTATTATCTATATAGGGATGTAATTTCTTGATAAACCACTCACTCTATACTTACCAAAATTTAGAGATATTTTCTTCTACATAGTATCATATATAAGGTACTTTTTAAAGTTCTATATTCCTAATCTCCAAAAATAACTACACATATCTATGATACCAACTTTTGTGACCCTATCCTTTTACAAAAATAATAACATGATTTTAACAATATTTAAACATCATATTACAATACATGGATCATAATTTCTAGTGTCTTGGAAGACCAAGTACACAAAACCAAAAAATTTGGAATCAATAAAAAATTATTTATTTAATATTCATATAGAGATCCTACCTTCTGTTATTCTCATACAAATTTATAGAATAACTTAAGGATAACATGAACAATGAGATGAGATAAACAATCACAGTATGGGAATAAACATAAGAATAATGTGTTAGCACATAAGTTAGAAGGCATGGCATACTCAAATAAAAGGCACAAAACATATGGAAACATTACATATAAACATGAGATCATATAAAAATGGTCTCATAGTAGTTTTTAATAGATATAAAACAATATGTTATCATGATTCAAGTCTCTTTGAACATAAAGGAGGTCATGTTAAGGTTAAGTATCAAGACCATTGCACATGGTATCCTGAGTCAAGGTTAACTACCAAGACCGTTGCACATAACGTCTCATGAGACACAAATTTACCTATGGGATTAGAGTGTTATATGTGTGCACCCATGTAAAAATGTTCATGAATATGGTTTCTACCTAATTAATCATACATAATAAATCATACATAAACATAAGGGTACCCATGGAATGAAATGGGTATCATAATAAAGTCATAAAGCATAATAAATGGGCATATCATACAAGTGTCCTTGAAAAAAGGAATTAAAAAATACATTGAAATTAATAATGTAAAATATTAATATATCATGATAAGTGATTTCAAATATATGTGACAACTTTTCATTATACTATTTTATAAATTTTAGCATTAAATCATTTTAGTGCGGTTTTAAGGAAAATACTAATGGGAATTTAAAATAGAAAAAAGAATAATATTTTATATAAACCCATAATTGAACCAAAATGTTTTTCATAATAAAATGTATGGTTTTATAAAAACAATGGTGTTTTAAAATAGGTGATACAGTGAACTTGAAATTGGGAAAGAATTTGAGAAATTCCATTAAAACAGGATCGCTTATCCAGAAGAATTGAGGAGGGAATCATTTAAAAATATATATATCCTTGAAAGAGAAAGATGAATGGATATTGATACATTAGTTTGGAGAATATAAGAATAATTTTTAATATTCACATAGAAAAATATATAAATTCTTCTGGATAAAAAAGAAATATAGATCAACCTGAAGGAATAATGTTGGTTCTGGTAGAATCCCTCACCTTAAGTGTGATGGTGTCATTAAATTGATATTAATTTCCTGGATAACAAAATTACATTAATTAATTAATATTTAAAGAACCTATTCTATATGTAACTGATTTATTATAACCTTATTATGTTCATTCATGACCATTTTGTTGGGTAAATTGGGTTAATTTCATTGTTGTGGGAGTGTTTGTTCCCTTGGTTTTCATGATTGGTTTACTAATATACATGTAAGGATAAAAATGTAATATGAGAATGATTGTACATAATTGGATTTATATGTTATTAGTGAAAAAAGTAGATTACTTTGTTATAAAATTCATTTGGTTATTTAAATTGAAGATTATTAATTGTATAAAACATTAATGATAACCATTTTGGTTAATGGGTAGTTTTTGATCAAAACAAGCACATTTGATTTATAATTTAATATATTGGGTAAACAAGATTCTAGAACCTTAAATAAAAAATAATACATATATTATAGTTTGGTTACACTATAAAAATAGCTCCATGACCAGAATTGAATACAGTAAAAGAAATTGAAAACCTACCATGATGAATTAACACATCTCAGATGGTGTTTTCATTTCAAGTAAAAAATGAGAGGAAATGAGAGATAATGATGAATTATTCCTTTATAATAAAAATTCTCCAATAAATGTAAGGTACCTGAGTTATCACACCATTTAAATGATGAGAGGTGATGATAGAATTGAAAACAAAGGAACTTTAAAATAAGATAAAATTAAATTGAATTAAATATAAATTTACCACTTGAATATATCTTCCTTGAGAGACAATTTAGGGGAGAGGTTTTCGATTTTTTATGAGAACAAGAGATTATGGACATGCGATAGGGGATTAGGGAGATATTTGAGTAAAATTTTTACTAGGAACTAGGCTTGATAGGTGTGAGGATAGGAGGTAAATAGGGGTGGTATTTATAGTGTAAGAGAGGAGGGGTTTCACATTATTTTAATCATTAGTTTAGTATTTTTGATCAATAATTTTAATGGTCTTGATTTTTATTACCAAAACATTAAAGTGGGATTGTATGTTCAAACCAATGGCCATTTACAACATCCATGACTCAAGGATGATGCATAAATTCATGTATTTAGATTTTATTATAAATTTTCATATTTCACTATTCATAAAAAATTCAAGTATTTCAAAAAAATATAAAAAATCCAACCTTACAATTTTTTGATATGTATAATAAAAAAATGAAATCCATTTTTTAAAAAATAATTTTATAAATATGAGAAATTTAATCATTAATTAAAATCATAATTTACTTGAAAAAAATAAAATTTAAAATTAAAACTGCTTTTCTAAAACTTTGAAAAATTAATTAAGGTCTTATAAGATTATCTTATCATCATAAGACATAAAAAATAATAATTCATGAATTAATTTTATGAAGATAAATTTTCTTTTAATTTGATAAATTAATCGCAAAAATTGTAATTAAATATACATGACTTACAAAAATACCAACACTTAGTCAAAAAATTTTAATATATATATTTATTTATACTAAGATATAATTTTACCATATTGTTACTCATAATATGGATAAATTTTCTTTCTAATTTCACTAGTGAGTTTACTATTACATTGGGTGGTTTACTATTCATATTGGCCACATTACTATTCCAAAGTTCAAGTTACTATTTCATCGGTATATGTTTCATAACTTCAAGAGACACCTTTTATATAACTCATTAATCCTTTATAAGGTTTGTATTTTTTTTTCATAAGTAATATAATGTGATTGTACTATAATAAAATTGACAAAACATTAGGATGTTACAAAAACACCACAATAATATTTCATAATAAAATTTTTACAAATTAAAGGAATGTATTCACTAAATTATAACACTAATAATGATCAATAGATCAACTAAATATCATGACTAAAATATGAAGATACAATGAACTTTTGTCTCATAAAAGAATCATTCCCGAATAATCACTATTAAAATAAATAAAAAAGTTATCAAAAGAATCGACAAGTAATCAAAATAAATATAAAGCTTTGAGAGAGGACTTAGTGAATGAGGGGAGTGGTTCTGGGAGAAGGATTTAATAGAATATAAATAACGGTAAGAGGCCTCATGACTATAGGACATATTCTTACTCGATATATTCCAATTATATATGACTTATATAACCATAAATATTAACTATTATATTGACATGTTAAATATCTCCAAACCATTATAAATAATAAATTTATTTTATAAAAATAAAAATGTGTATCTCATAAATAATAATAAAATTTTATTAAATAGTAAAAAATAATATCAATGGTTGAAAAAATATCTTGCACTATGAAAACTCAATTTTTTAGAGTATGAATTTTTTTATAATTAATTTCATTATACCTAGAGATATATTACAAAAAAATATATTTTTGAAATGTATTTATCATAATTATCAAATAGTGAATATTAGGTGTTTTTATAAAAAAATAAAAAATATATAATTTATTAAATATGAAACAATGATATTATCATATCAAAACAGCTTTCCATATGCATAAATGACCTGGTTTAATTCTAATGTTGGGAATACCATTAATAGTCACAAATAAAATCACTTTTGTAATTATTTATTATAAAGTTATATTTTATTCAAAAATATAATTCTCATATATCTATAAATAATTCATATTGAAAAGTAATTCTAAAATTCATTTTGTGAAAAAAAATCTTTCCACATAATCTATCCTAACATTGTTATCCATATTTTTGATATTATGATCATAAAGAAAACATAATATTCAAATCATAATGTCACAAATTGAATGAATGATTTAATCAAAAAGAAAAAAACCCATATTCTACTCATTTCATTTTCGTTATTATTATTATTATTTATTCGTCTAATTATATTATATGAACATAAAATAATTTTTGTAGACTTATTGAATATAAATATAAAAATCAAATATAAATATTTTTTCATTCATTATATCTTATGATACGATCCTTACATATTTAATTTTTACCAATTAAAATTTCAATTCCATTCTATAATCATCCTCTATTTTAGGGATGATTATTATATTATAAATGCATGATTAATATTAAATTTAATTTTTGTTTAATATTCAGTTATAATTTTATATATTATAATATATATTTTTTAAATTTTTGTTGGATTGTTATATAGTGTGGACATATTGAACCATGAAACAAAAATTTTAAAAACCTGATACATCTTTCAGTTTGATTGAACATGAAATTTTAAAACTTATAGAACTTTTATAGAGCTATTTATAATAAATTTTTGTAAATGATGATCACATGGAGATATAAATAGTATTTTGAACATGATATCAAAATGATAATGGAACATTTTAGGAAAACCCATCATCAATGACTTAGATTCAAATTGATGACTATTAAACAATTTATAATGGATATTTATAATAAATAATAAATTAAATTAACACATAAAATATCTTTTAGTAATGTATTAATAAATAAATAAAAATTATATAGGATGTCAGAGAATATTCAAGTAAGATGGTCTTAAAATGAATAGATTTCTCTCCCTTTTATCATTATGTTCTATTTATTTGTCTATATTCTTATATATTTTGTATATATCACCATATAAACCTATATTATACTATTTTACATGTATGTTTAGGGATTTTCATATCATTGAACATTACCCTCTTTAATTGATTTATTTTTGAAAAATTATAAAATTTAGAAGAGAACCACATCCCAAATCTCCTCTTAATTCCTTCTCAATTCATCTTTTGAGTTTACTTATTTTATTTATTATCTCCCTCTTCACTATATTAATTATAATATTATATATCTTCTCCATGAATGTATTTTAATCTTTTTATTTTTTATTAACTTAGAAATTTATTCCTCTTTATACTTCATCTAACTTGATTTATATTATATAATCATGTTTGAAAATGTTATGAGGATATTTTATATTTCTTCATCAGTTTACTATGTAATTATATTAATTTATATATTTTCATGAATCGACCAATAAAAGCCTAGAAATAATTTGGAATTTTGAATGTGACACACCCAGACCACATCCAATGGGCTACCAGCTTGCGACTAGCTTCGAGTAGGCATATCACTCATATGAGAGGCCTAAGCCTAAGGTACACACACACACACACATCTCCAATATCCAAATAATGTTTAATGGTAAAATAATGTTCAAAAAAATTCATGGATAAATCTATATCCCACATCAGAGTGTGACACATGTATGGGAAAGTAAAAATGGTCATACACAGGCCCACTAAAACTATAAAAGAGTCCAACATGTAATAAAAGGAGGAAACTACTATAAAATTCACTACTTGAACCAACTATGATATGTATAGGTCAAATATGATTCCTCAAATAATAGCCCACCATGGACTCCATCATAAGTTATTTTATCTTCAGAACACATGACATGTGAAAGTAGATCCCAAAGAAGGGTGATTATTTACATACCATGTATGATACCTTGAAATCAACAAACATAAACCATCTAGAGAGTAGCCTTATCATCCTAAAAAAGGAATAAAATCCAAATATTATACATTAAACTACTAACCCATATGTACATAATATATATACCAAGTCTCTAAGGTAAATTCACAATAACACTACCAACGTAGGATTCTACTCGAGGCATCAAGGTAACTCTCATCTGAGAGGACTCACTCCACAAGTCTACTAACACATATTGTGCTCATATGGGAGGTGATATTTTTCAGGGATTTCAAGGAAGAACATACACTTCATAACTTAGAATATCTAGATACATAAGAAGGTTATCTCACCCAATTCATATGGGAATTCTTGACCCCAACAGGGTAACCCACTATGTAGGGGATCAAACACCATGCTACTTATATAATTTGACTAATAAACCTACCTAGAGAGGAAAAAATGATAGAGGATCATACCCTAATCTATATAAATGGATTTATAAACTCCATTTGAGATTAATCCTTTAGATGGTATCAAACCCTTTTCTCAATATGTGATGCCTCATTGTCTCCTCATAGGGACAGACCAAGGGAAAACTCTCTAAAGATAATGGTCTACATGGAAGAGAATGAGTTAATATACCTACCTTGGAGTAATTACTTGACATGTATGGGGTAGAAATGATGTTTCTTGGATACCTCAGTTCTACCCATGTAGTTTGGGTCATGCCCATGTACAATGGATCATGCCCATATAACCTATCCATGTTAGTATACCTGGTCATGTCAAGGTACTCTTGCTATGTCCATGACCATGTACCAGGACATGCCCATATAATATAGTCATTCTCATGTACCTAGTCATTCCTGCGACCATGTGTCCAAGGGATAAACACCAAGATATAAGTATCGATTCAAGTAGTGTGTATGGGTTATACACAGAATGTGATATTTAATTTTCATGGAACCCTAGACACCAAAGTAATGGGACTACACGATGTTTGTTATTTTAACAACATGCTATATATGTTTGGATTTTATAGAATCATAGAACCATCATGTGTATTCTACCCACATTGCTGCTGCCCATGTTCTAGTCATCAGTCTCATTATAGAACCTGTTTCTGGGTTGAACCAACTCTCATCATGATCTATGGTTGGATTTTTTCCACCAAGATACTCATGAATCATCCACTTAGCATCATGTTGTATGAATAATCAATCCCATGAAAAAGAGAACTCATGATATGATCCCAACCCTCCATATCGAATATGCACTAAAATCATGCCACTGATTGTAAACCTAAATAAACAATAATGACCTCTTTCATTAATGAACGATTACACAATGATCATCTACCAGGTATTTGTCAAACCACTGGCCAAAGGAAAACCGATGATGAACATGTAAAGAATAATGGGATAAATACAAAAAAACATGGGGAATAAATCTTGATTTTTTTGGATTGTAATCAATTACTTTTCATGAAGACAAAAAAAACATGATAATTAAGAATTAATGCAATATAAATTCAAGAGGAAAATTCCTCAAACATAATCCCAAAATCGACCCCAAAAGTTTTTTTTTGAAATTTATTTGTGTTAAAATTTGGTAAAACAAATATGGTATTAAACCAATATAAAAAAATGTACTACCTCAAAATTGTATTGATCATTGATGGAGAATAGTCCAGGTTCATTGTCATTGATGATATCCAAAGACTCTTTGCAAAAAAATAACTACACCATGCTCTGTTACATTTATCAAAGGATCTCCCACTCTCTCTCCAAAACCCCAAGTTTATACAGCTAACCCTTGGATTTTTCAAAAAATGGGTTTAAAAATATAGGGGTAAGGCCATGAAAAATTAATAACTAATAATTAATAAATTTATTTATTTAATTATCATCTACTCGTGATTTATATTAAATAAATCACCTGACGTCGACAAAGATTATGTCACACCAGAGAAAAAACAAAATTTTGGATTTAATATTGGGATTATATTTCCCATCTAAGACCCCATATGGGAGTTATTCCATTATTTTGGAAAAAATGTGCACGTGTGATATTATATATTGAAGATTTATATAATATCAACACTGATGCTCCCTAATCCCCATAAAAATACATGATCTTAACTTTTAGCTAAAAAAATATTCTTTAAAATATTCTAATGTTTTATATGGGAAAAACATATTAGTTACATGTATATTTATTGGAATTATTTTTTCTATGTAACACCAATGATTTTGGAAAAAAATCATAATGCGAGGTGTGTAAATGAAATTATACTGCTCTCCTGTGCATTGAGTAATGTTTATATCTCATGAAGATATATTATAGAGTGTGATCTGTGATCCAAGAAAAATTGTGTTATGATATATTGAAATTGAGTATTGATTTATATTTATTAAGTCTCATTAATATTTTTATTCTATATTCTTATGGCATGTGTCTATATATATATATATCCAATGTTCAAGTTTAAATTATAATATATATGATTTCACTATACTTAATATTGATTAACCTATAAATTATCACCCATTACATTTTGATATATATCCCTAGCGGATTACATGTATTGGTAATAATATGATTTATTTATAGGACGAATATGTTGATTGATTTAATAAAATTTTATTGTCCAATATGTAATGGTATTGTAATATGTACCTAGTATTCCAAGAAAAATATAATTTGAATTATAGGATATTTAATATTATTTAAGTTATTATTATTATTATATATATAGAAAATTAATCTCAAATACATGGAAGGTAAGGAACCCAAGAAGTATTTAGCAACCAAATTTTCATAGAATTTAACTCTACCTACTGATGGAGTAAAGAATTTATAATGCTTTTTCCATAGAATATTAGTTATTCATGATATCCACAAGCATCAACAAAATATTGAGATTATAATATGAAATCATTCCTTTAATAGGATATTTTTTGATATCACTTAATTCTTCAAGAGTGATCTATGTTTTTAGAGAAGTATTGTGGAATCTCTTTTGGAGGCCAAGAAGCCTTACCTAGTCTAACTTTTCAAGGTCACTAAACTTTGTTTCATTCACACCTAGAGTGTCACTATCAATCATATGTACATTCAAATAACCTTGAAGATATATGGAGAGTGATCTCAGATGTTGTATGATTTATGGTTTGATAATAACTCTAGAATTAATTGGATGTTTAGTGTGCTCAAATCTGATTTTGTGCTTTTGTTTTCTAGATGTTTAGTTGTTGTTTCATAAATTAGATACATCTATTTTTGTATTTATATCTAAAAGAGGTATAAAATAAAATATTACTATAGTTTGTATCTTATGAAACATAAGTTATTTTTGGGGATTAGGTTAAATATTTTATGGGAAAATAAATTAAAAACTACCGAAGTTGAGCAAAAAATTATCATATGTTTTGATATATTAGAAACATAAGGATTAATTATTATAAATCAATAGTATATTCATTTATGGAACATAGATATATATATTTTTTCATGATTTTTTTGGTTTTATAACATGATTATAACAAAGAGGATTCGTGCTACCAACTGATATGATGGATAATGCACTAATTGTCAAAACAACATTCCTATTATGTTGAGATATGGAGTTAAAAACCTCATTATATTGATAAAACAGTGTCCTAGGTTATGAAAAACGATATAAATTAATGGATAATCCATATTTATTGAATAAAAATAATTATTAGTTGAATATTTCATTTGATAGAGATCACTACCCTATAGTTTATTGTAAAATTCTTTAATTGTAGAAAAAAATAGAAAATAGTTTCTTATTCTTTTTTATTTTGAGACACCAAAGGTTACTATGACTATGTAACATATAGAAATAGAATCATATTAGTTATAAAAATGGATCAATAACCATAATACAAAGGATAAAGTTGATCAGATATAAATTGAATATTCCATGAAAATATTTCATAATAAAAAATTTACTTTTACTATTTATATAAAAATTGATAGAAAATTTATGTGGAATAAATAAAAGTAAAATTAATATATTTGTGAAGAAAATTTTTACACTACCACAATTCATGAATTTTTTTATCAACCCCTAAATAAAAATTTACAGATTATTTAGTAGGTTACAAAGAAATCACTAAATATTTCTTCAATTATAAGAACATTTTTATGTGATATTAGAGTAGAAAATTGATTTAGAGTCACAATTGTCTCATGGGACTTGATAAAATAAATGAATAATATAATTTTAATATTGGAGGTTCTTGTAAAAGGGGAATTGGGGAAAGAAGTTCTAGTTTCCCAAATTTAAAAAATGCGTGAAGAAGCACCAAATGAACTATCTTAAGTGAACAAGGAAATTATTCAAGTATATAAAACCATATTTCATAAATAATATTTTTCAAGGTATAAAAATATTATAATCAATATAATAGAGTAAAATAAATATCTACTCAATAAACCACCGATTGTCTAATATTTTTATTACAAGGAATATGGATATTATAATATAAGACACAACAAATTTTAGATCCCCAGTGATAATAAATGATAATAAATTCTTATTAAAAGATGTTATATAATATTTTTCACAATTACCACCATTTAGGTAAATCAAAAAAATGATGTAGTGATATGTATAATTATTATTCACTCAAAAACAAAAAATATTTTATTTGATTATGATTTATTTTATTCGTTTGTATATTATATTTAATTTAGAAATATTGAAACAAATCCTCAAATAATTGATGTTTATTTATCTATTCAAATTCTAAGTGGTTCAATTATTTTATCTCATGTGTATAAATATTGTTTAATGAACATTCATTGGAATAGTTTTTCTAGAAAATTTATTGATTATTTTTTTGTTATAATTTGATGTCCTACTGGGAACTATTTTCATCTCGTTATATTTGTATTTTGATATATTTTTCAAAATTATACTTCCCAATGACTAAGTTAATATGAAATGAGTTATGATTATATGGATATACAATCCAAATATAGGTTTAAAATATATTAATAATATTATAATCGATATACTTGTTCTAAGACTACTCTCATGTATACAAGGGTTTAAAATATATAAAGACTATTAAATGAATGCATTTTCTTGTATTATAATGAAAAATAAGAGTTATATCTTTCTGATTAAGAAAATTCAAGATCCTTTAATAAAATTACCATATTCATGACCTCGATTTAGTAAAAAAATCATTGAGGATATGGGTTAATTAATCATCTCTTTAGTGGGAATCATGACTATATTCAAAAATAAAATAAAAAACATAATGTAGAAATTCTCATATAATGATCTTTAAATGTGAAAAATAATATGGTTAAAGATAATAAAGGATTATGATTTCTCCTTAAATTATTATCCCATAAGTCAAATAATGTGGAATATTCTCTTATCTAAAAGAAATGTGATTAGTGTATAAATAAAGAATTTTGTTAGGTTATCTTTTGTAAATTTAAGTGTTCTTATTAAAAACTGGTCCTGTAATTATGTGAAATCTATGTTCATTGATATTATAGATAATTATTGAATGTTTTATGATAATGGATTATTTTAATTGTTTCTTATCATTTAATAAATCAATATATTATTCCATTACTCAAAATATATTATTTTCACCTCACTAGTGTCATATATATTCATAGAGAAATGATATTTATATGAAATAAAGATGATTTGTTTATAAAGTACTGAAGTTATTGATGTTTATGAAACTGTAAATGAGTGAAAAATTATAATAAGAATGGTTTATTATCAACTATGAAGATTATAAGAACTGACCATGCGTGGAAAATTATAATATGAAGGATTTATAATAATCATTGAAGATAATAAGAACTGAACAAGAAATATTTCCCAAGTTATCATGAATAAGTTGCATGGTTGATCATGAATACTCTATATGTGATCATGATTAAATATCTAGATTACCATGATGTATTTAAAAACATCAATAAACATCATTTTATGGTAATTTAAATAGATACTATGTCTCAACTAAAAGTGGTCATTATTTATTAGTAAATAGCCATGTATATATGTCTTGGTAACTTGAGGATATTATGATTTGTTATATAAATATATTAATATAGTTTTTATAGTATTATTTAGTATATATCTATACAATATTTAGTGATTTAAACATGTAAAAATATAGTAACTCCCCAATGAGTTATAAAATTATTGAAATACTGGTAAGATCATGAGACACATAAAACTATATCCAATTGTATAAATGGTTAAATAGAGTATTTTGAGATGATTATATAACCAATTGAGGATTATGAAAAACCATCCCTTTATTATAATAAACATAGAATTGATATGAACATATGGATCAAATGAAATAGACATGATATATTCCAGACGTATTTATCCTTGGAATGATAGTTGATGAAAAAACACATAAAGGAATAATATATTTAAAATATGATGATGATGGGTGATTGGGATTCAGTGGTTTGACAAAAGAATATTTATTGTAGAAGAATCATAGATACAAGAGATCAGACGATAAAATTGGTAACTATGATCTAGGGATGGAGATCCATATATTATTTCTTATTTTTATTATATTTTTATAATTTTTATTATATTTTTTCAATTAATCATGACCATAATCAACTGATATTATTATATGGGAAATGGGAATAAAATTATGTTTTTTATCCTAATTCATTTTATTAAGTGGGATGTATTTTATTTTACCCCGATACTCTTAATACTATTTTAACATTATCACTATATTTTAGGTTGTATAAATTGAATGAAGTAAATATGGTGGAAGTTAAATTCATATAATAAGTTGTTAAACATTATTTTCATAGTATAAACTTACTTGAAGATTTATTGGAAGTAATTAGAAATCAAATTATTTAATTCCTCATAAAATTATTTTTAAATGAATCTTTATAGGGAACTGTTTTATTAGGAGTAAGTCCCAAATATCATGAAAGAGTAATAAAGGTATCTATAATATCATTAATCTATTATTAAATGTAATTAATTGAAAAAAATTATGTTTTACTCATTATTAATCACCACTCATCATCAAAATAATCTATAACTCGTTGTTTCCAATTCCTCATAATCACAATTTTAGACATGGTTAAATTTATTAAATATACTTCTATATATTATATGTAACATAAAAAATCATACAACAATCTTTTTATTCAACATAAGTTAAATAACTGATTTACCAAGTTTTTCCCCTCTGGAAATGATCTGGTACTAACCAGTTAATGTGATGTAGCACACCCTATACTATTATAGGGTATAAAATACACTTAGTATATTTGATATCATTGAAGGGGGTACAAAGAATTAGTAACTTTATTTATTATTTAAAAGTATTTTTAAAAAATTTAAAAATATAAAAATATAGATTTTCATTCATTCATCGTATGATGATTTATTTACTCGATTTTGACCATATATATATATTATTCAAGGTCATACTTATGAGAAATTATTCTATAAATGAAAATATTTTTCCATAAATGTTCATATACAACCATAAAATATACAGAAAAGAAAAAACAATTTGGAAGGAAACTTGATTTGTGAATTTCAAAAATTATAAATTCCATAGTATATAAAAAATAAAATGTTTTTTTAAGATTATGGGATTTATAGATACCTCAATTGGTTGTTAATATATAATGTATAAGATTAAGAAAAAATGCTTGGTATTATTATTTGAATCATAACTAATATGAATACTTTTCCACATTAAACAGAATGGAATTAGAGGCGCATACAAATTTTAATATGATTTCATAACACTATATAGAATGTTCCATAACAAAGCTTGTAAGAGGACAAGTTAAGGTTTTGATATTATAATTATTTTATAATTTTAAATTATTGTAATTGGTTGTTAACACATCAAGATAATTCATTTTACTCAGGTAATGAAATTTATAATTCTCTCATGATAATATTCTTACTATCTCAATATACCATGAATGTTAGGGAAAAAATGATAATTAACCATTTTTTGAAGCATTAATGATATACCTGGAATAATATTAATAATTTCTTCACTAAAAATGTCATTCATCATTAAGGATACCATATTTCTATGATATATTGGATTATAATGATAAATCTTTAGTGAATACACTACTTATAGAACACTATAAAGACAAAATTATAGAACATTTAAATAAGATTTACACTATTTTTTATATAATGTAAACAAAAGGTAGCTGAAATAAGGTATTTATTTAATGATTTAAGTATTTTAATTGATATAAATTATATATTGGAAAGTTAAAAAAGTATATAAATAAATTGATGACAAAATCCCAAGGACATAAAGAACAATGATAATATTATGGAATGTTTGGATATAATGAAAACAATTTATGAACATTGAACTTTATAAAACATTAAATCCATCACCACACATAAAAGATTTATTTATATGGGAAATTATTAAGTAATATATCCATGGAATATACGGCTATTTTAGACAAAACTAACACAAGATAAATTAATCACTCCAATTTATCTTGGAAAGAAAAAAATTCAAACCTATGAAACAATTTTTTTACAACAACAATAACAAACTAAAACATATTGACCTTCAAATAATCAAAAGTTAATAAAGGAACTAATATAATTTTTGAAAAAATGTATTAAATTAAAAATATTTATGAATAATTGATGAAATAATGGAGAAGTTTATTAAATAATAAAAATAAATATTTTAATGATTAGTAATATATTTTGAAACAAAATACCTTCTAAGAACTGGAAAGTTATTAAATGAATTAGCATAAGATAAAAAGATGATTTGGGAAATAATTCTCATGAAGAGAGTGGGAAATAATTTAGTGAATATATTTCAACAAAATACCATGCAGATGAAATAAATTGGAGAACAATTAATAGAAAAATTTGGAGACCTAAATTTAAAGATTTAAAATAAACCTATTTATTTTACACCAAATAATATATAAATTATAAGGGTATGGACAAAAATTTAATATGTTTTTTGTAAATGTTGATAAAATTTTTGATTAAAATTCCATTTATTGAGACCTTATAAAAAATGGAATCATATACCAAATCATTCAATAATATAATATGTAAAATAATGGATATGGGAATATGATACTATTCTACTCATATAAAAATACAATGTGATGATATAAATAAATATTCTTAAAACAAATATTACAGTTTTAGTGGATGGTAAATACTTGTGAGTAAAATTTATCTTAGAGATAGTATTAATATTATTCCTTAGATTTGTTTGATGATTTGGTTATGATAGAGATTGAACCCACTATATTGGTTTTTTAGTTAGCTATAAGATCAATAATATATAATTCAACTTAGATTAAATACTTTTTGGTAAGGATTGGGGATTTAATTCTAATTTTTTTTGAAGCATTGAATGTAAAAATAAATATGAAATTACCCATAATCTATATAATCCTTTTCTGAGAAACAATAATATCATTGAAATATTTTCCAAAATAGAAAATAAACATTCATATGGGATAACATAATGAAGATCGTAGTGTATTTTATTCCATGAACATCTTGTTATCATGGATGACTAATTATAAGTCAATTCTATTAAAAATTTAGTCATCAATAATGGATAAACATTTTTAAATCAACACTATTGAAAGATTTTCCTTTTATAAGATTGTTTATTTCAAAAATAGAAGATTAAATAATATAATTTTAAAATATAAAGTTAACTAAAGAATAACTTTTTATATACCTAGTACAGGATTTGGGACTAAAAATAAGTTTTTTTACTTTTACCAATGCAAGATCCACCAGCCTTATTGCTAGATTCAGTTATATTATCCTTTAAATATTTATTTTTCAGATGAAATAGAAAAATACATAAAATTATGTCTATAACATTGGATAAAAGGATAAAAAATTGTTTTTCATAAGTTTTTAAGTCTAACAAAATACCTTCATCATGGTCTATTTTTGACATCAAGGGAATTTTTCTAGTTTTAATATGGAAAAAGAATATTATTATATTTAAACGATGAACCAGTGGTGTAATGTCAATAAATACTTAACCAAAATATGAAGAATATAGTGATACTTTAAATTATAAAAATAGGTGATGATTATATTATCTACCGTACCATTCACATCTCTCTATTAATTTCAATTCACATAGTACCTATGAAGGAATGGATAATTTTAATGTAAAATTAAAATGAAAATATTATATATATATATATAAGAACTTTAACCGGATGGAGAATGTGCCCTAATAAGATTAAATTTACATTTACTAAAGGAAAGAACAATTCAATATTAACTTTCACTGACTAGATATTGGAGCGGTTATAATTTCATTTTTATTTTTTTCATGGATGGATATTTTGGTTATAAATTTGTAACTACTATAAAATTAAAGCTTAAGAATAAAATCTTTATTTTATTTTACAACACTTTTATATATAAGTATTCCATTTGTCTTTTATAGATATACAAAAACATTTTATCTATTCATGGTAGTTTTATTCTTTGATATAGTTTAATATTATATTAAAATCATCGTGGATGGTTTTTCAATTATTGAGTTTTCATTTAATAAATTTTGGACAATTTTCTAATTTTATTAAAAATGTGTGAAGAGGAAAACCTGGTGATAAATTGAGAGAAACTATATTTCATGGTAATGGATGGAATTAAATTATGGAAAATATAAATGGAAGGACAATAAATTAAATAAGGAAAAACTTTAATTGATTTTCACATTACCTCAAACCAATTCAATCAAGGTAGTGAGAAGATTCTTGGGAAGTGTAGGTTTTTGTAGGATGTTTATCAAAAAATTTAAAATATGAATACTGATGTATTCTTCATTAATATAAGATACTCTTCTTAATTTTGACATAGAATTCATGGATGTTTTTGAATGCTTGAAAAAAGAGAACATTTTTGCAAATATTATCATTACATGATACTAGATTTTACTAGTTGAGTTTATGTTTAATGAAAATTATTGTGTTTTTTGAGTTGTGTTAGGGATAACAACGGGTAAAAATAAGAATGTGATATATTATTCCAATATGATTTTGAGTAGAAATCAATTAAATTTAGTAAAAAACTAAAAACAAGAATCTACTTCTTGTGTATTCTATAAATAAATTTATATATTATTTTATTAGAATCATGGTGGTTATGTGAACTTTCCATTAAACCTTAATTAATCATATTTACAATAAATATTTTAAACCAAGGATTATATAATATGTTCTAATTATATAAGAAATTTATTTCAAAATAATAGCTAAAAAATTTGGATAAAAAATTATATAAAAAATTATTTATCAAATATTGGAAGACACTAATAATTTTAATTCGACCATATTGTAGTTGTTTTTCATGACGATAAGCTTCATATAGTATAAATAAAGGGAACAACTAATAGAATTAATCACATGAAATAAAAACATGTTTGGTGAGTTCCACCACATCATGGTACACTGCATGATCATACATATTAGTTGAATATGATGTCTTGAAATCTTTCTCCTTCCAAGATTTCATACATGATTTTTATCCTCATATATGGATGTTCAAAGGAATATTGAATGCATATCATGATTTTTTAAATGTTAAAAATTAATAATGAATTTATACTGTATGTTTCAATGAGTTAAAACATTAGAGAATTTTTTCGAACACTTATATTAATATTAGTCGAACATGGGAGTTATTGCATACCGAGATGAGTTTGTTTGATCATAATATAGGGGAATATGATTGTCATAATTTCTCAAATTTGAGATTACTTTACTATCATTTTTATCAAGCCTTTAAACATAAGGTTATAAAGAATTATACTTTAAGGGAGATCCTTTCCAAGAATCGGGAGACTCACATAACACATGGATACCCATGGAGGTAGGAACTTATTGGTCACTTCACAGTTCCCTATATTAAAAAAACTATTAAAATCATAGATAAACTAGATAAAGGTACACCATCTTATATTATTTTTACTATTAATTATAAACCAATAGACATATCCTAGTTGTTTTAGGGTTTATAATTGTTATCTTAAATTTTTTTATCATATCCATCCATGTAAAATCTTTCTATGTTATCAGTGAATTTTTTTTAATGTTTTGATTTTTTATCAAATAAAAGGAAAAAATAAATTAATTATTTTCCAAGGATCTTGACAAAATTAGTTAAAAATTTCTAATTTTGTTCTTTTTTAAACTAGAAAATGGTATAAACTTATTTTATATGGGTTTGGTATTATAATACTATGATACAGTTCATGAAAAATTAGCGTAGTCAATTAAAAAAACCTCATGAAAAACTAACCATCATTTGTTATTACTCTATTGCATGTATAAGAGGTCACTCTTCCATAGTGGCTTTCAATATGATGATATAACACAATATATAAGAATGATAAAATTCATTTTCTGTAACAATATGGTAATATAAAATGGATTCCCCAAATGGATGAAATTACACAAAACAAAACGGCTAAACATTTTAAAATATAAAATAAATAGGACCTAAACTTTCTTCAAAAATGATTGTGACCTTACGTATGGCTATATCAACATAATTGAATAGTAGTTTAGTTAACATGTGTGTTTCTTCCCATTATAAGTGTTATACTTAGGGAACACCATATCATGGTGATAATGGATTTTATTTTAATTTTAAACATTATTAGTTTTGGTTGATGTGTTATTGGTGCAATGTTTATTTACATGGTTAAAATGAGGTGAAATACAAATGTTCATATATTTATTTTTAAATATATCATAAATATAGATATAAAATTATTATCTTAGTAACATTATTTGAAATGTGTTTGATTTATGTAAATATTTTCATTATTTATGAAATTTTTATTATTTTATAACAAAATAATTCATTAATTTCAAACATTTATAACATATGTAGAAGTTTATATTAGAACCACATATATGATAATATAAAATTTTTAAATTAGATAAAATTTAATTATTCCTGTTTATTTATCCATAAATTATAAATTTTTTATATTTTCATTATTTCTTATTTGTTTATAAATTTTTTTCACATGTCTAAATTTAGGAACTCTTCAATTAGTTAGTTTATTCGATGATTTTTTAATAATAGATATAAATTTTTTATATTATATGTTGTGATTTATGTTTAATTTTACATGTGATAAAATAATTCTATAAATTATCATTCATCAATTAAAGTATTTAAATACTATGTATGATAATTTATTTGATTTTCTCCTACATTGACTTTGAATTTAATTAGGTTGTGAGATTTAATTTAGAATTGAATTATAGTCTGTATATATTATGTATTGTTATTATTATGGGATTGAGGTATCTCTTATGTAAATAACCATGGGTAGAGGGATGTTTTTTTGTTAACTTGATGTCTGAGGAGTTTAGGCTATGTCTAGAAAATTGGGGGATGGAACCTCGTCACTCTATACTTACACTTATGAGGATTTTTTGTTTAATATTATTATAATCCTTTAAAATAAAGGGTTTTATATAATTTATAAAAATTGGAATAATTTTTATATGTGAAAATGTTTTTGGATTTTAATTTGGGTTACCAACACAATCTATGAGTTGTTTAAAAAGTTACACAACAATATGGTTCGAACATATTGATTTGGTAGAGAGAATAAGTATTCAAAATCAATATCTTTAGAATAATGCATACATGTAAATATAACACATGTTACTATATGGTGAGATGAGACACCCCCAAGAAATAATATGATTCAGATTATTTCCAATGTATATACTTTACTTGACCTTAGATATTAAACTAGGTAGGTCTATTTTAAAAGCGATTTTTCCTTGATTATATTTTGTATGGAAAGAAAAAAATGATTTGACCTTAATAGTTAGGTGCCTAATTCATAGCATTTGATTTGGGTTACAATTAGTTGGGAAAACCTCTGAAAGAATACTAGAGGAATAGTGTTGACTTTATCAATATGATGGATTGGGAAATTATTTATCTTATCAACCATCCAAGAGTTATATATGGTATTATTATCATGATGGTTTTTCAAAATAAATTACTAGTGAGATAAAAACATAATTATATTCATTACTTATTGAAATGTGTAACTTTTTCAACAAATTGATATGATGTAATCTTAAATGGGGTTTCATTTTAGTGGGATAAAATTTGATAAAACCACTTTAAATGGATGTGAAACATAGTACCAGTATAATAAAACCACCTGAACGACATCATCATCAACAAAGATAATTTTGATATCATAACTTGAAGATTAAAAGGATTAATGGAATCAAATTTCTAGACTGGTATAAAAACCTGATAATAATTCTAAAGAAAAAAAGGAAAGCATTATGTGTTGGAAATAAACTTCCTGAGAAACCTTATATTGTTGAATATAGTTAAAAATAGAAATATTCTATTAATAAGAATATTAATGATTCTCTTGATGTCTCTATGTTGATTATTATTTCAACAGACCCCATGATATGAAATCAATAAACTAATATAGATACATTTTAGATGATATAAAATATAAAAATTATTTACCAATAATAAGATAAAAATGTGAGATATGAAGTTTCAAAATCACTTGTTGGTGTAAGATAGAAAAGGGTACTTTAGTCTCTAATCATGTTCTCAATATGATTGGTTATGTAAATGACTTGGATAGAATATGGGCACTACTCAAGATTTATCAAACCAGAAACATGATTATAAAATCACTACCAAAAAGGTTTCAAAATTTTACCTTTAATTATAATAGGAATGATTTTAAAAAACTATACTCTATATCCTCACATTACTGAGGAATATTGAGAAGAACATGATAGGTCCAAGATCGTGTTCTGGGATGGTGGTATAAAAATTAACGGGTAAATGTTTTATCCAGAAGGATATGAGAATAGGTTATGGAGATTATTTACCAAATGATAACCCAAAAAAAGAGTTTCTAATAAATTTTAGTGTCTTCCCTTTGGGAAAACAAGACACTAATGGAAGAACATTCTTGAATACCTTAAGGGGTGCTAAAAACACCAAAGAGAGTCCAAATTGAGCATTAATATTACTGTATTATATTATTATATATTTAAAAGTATATGTTAATGATCATATATAATATAATTATTTTATGTATAAGAGTTAAAAATTGAGGGCGGATATAATATTATATCTTGGATTATGTATTCAAGTGATCTTGCAATGGGTTGCTACATCAAGAAATTGTATGTGATGGATTACTTCAAAGATTTAAATATGTTTATCGGTATTCTTGTTATATTCTATTATATGATTATATATTATAATAAAAATGGTAATTTGATGAATAAATGGTATTATTGTTTGATACACATGGTATATGATTCATTTGATTCAAAAACATGTTTTATGAATAAGATAGGTATAAAAGGAGTTTTATCCATGGTATAAGTGTTTTATCTATGATATTTATTAAAATATGATGGAAATGTTCCACCAACTCTAGTTAAATATTTTAAATAATACTTTATTATTTTCAATACATTTCTCAAAACATATATAATACCATATTAGATATTGTTGGTAATAGATTATTTTCTATATTTTCACATTAAGATGAAATTATTATTATTTATTAAAATAAAATTATTTTTTCTATCTTAGTACAAAATTATAGAGATAATATAGTTTCAAAGAGGCTAATAAGAGTATTTTTGGAATTATAGAATAAAATATTAAACCATTAAAATTAAAAGTTAATGTTACTAAATATCCTAAAATACATTAGTGTATGTCAATAAAGAAAAATATAAATAGTTGAATTTCAATTTATATATTAAAAATGATTAGGGTATATTTTTAATGGTACTTGATAATTTAATATATTATATTTAGTTAGAAAAAATGATATTTAGAAAAAACTTTAAGGATAGTTTATAAGAAAAATTATGATAATTAATGTGGAAAGGTAGAAAATAAAAACACTTAACATCATAAAATTTTATATTTAGAAGTAAAAGAATTTCAATACTATGTTAAAGGAGTTAAACATCAATTATATGACTCCGATGTATCACCATTATTCAAATAAACTATTTTCATAGATGTTCCCACTAAAGGAGGTTATTGTGAGGTTTCATTAGATTATCACATATACATGTGGTATGAATTACATATAAATTTAGTTAGTTTAAAAAAACCCTAAAAGAGCCACAATCACAAGTCCTATCTAGTGGTATCTCATATGAGGTATGATTATATAATATATAAGTTATAGTTTTTTAGTATTGTTAAAGAAGATTAAAAATATAAAATTTATTATGTTATATAATCATTAGTATCTGATTTATTATTATTTCACTTTGTCTATATATATTATATAAACTGAAATTGTAATTGACCTGTCAAAGTACAACATTAAGGTAACCTTAACAGATGTTCATTCTCGAGTATTATTGGTTGTAAAAAATTAAAAATATACCACGGGTATTATTTCATATTGAGATATGAAGTATTCTTATGAGGCACAAAAGGAGTTTGGCGTGGTAGATTACTAACCATGTATACCACATGGAGTTCCAAACACTATGTGTTTGTTATCCCAGGGGTGAATATTTCATTTTAAATCCATAATATTAATGTTTTTAAATAAAATTAACATGATAAAATAAAAACTTTGAACCTTTATTATGAAATCTTTGAGGCATAGCTTATTAGAGGTGGTTGGGTATGTTGTTAATCATTTCATCAGTTGAGGATTAACCAAGATAAGATTTTTCCTTTTGTATGATGAGTATGAAATCAAGGCCCTTGATTAAGATAGGATAAGGAGATGTATATCCATACTTATATAAGTTAAATTTGATGTACTTAACTACTTGTATGAGGGCATGTGATATACTTATCCACTTTTGTGAATGAAATGTTATGTGTTCATCCATTAGGCCATTCTATACAAGGAGTGTTAAGAACATATGAGTAAGCTGTGTGGGATTTAAATTCATTATGTCCCATGGACACTTATGGTGATAGAGAAATAGATTATATGAATACTAAAACATGTATATGATATTAATGATGTAAACACATATAAAATACATGTGTTTGATAAATATCATGCCAGATCCATTTATATCATGTGTAACATTAAAAATTTAATAAAAGAAAATATTTTCTTAAATTTATAGATTGGATAATCCATAATTCTCATCAATTAAATTAAGTTACATGGGTTCACAATTTATTGTTATAAAAATGAGGATTAATCTTGTGAAACTTTTATAGATACCATTAAAGTGGTTTTTAGGATATCTATAAGAAATTTTGGTTGGATTTTCACGAATTATTATATATGACATTAGATATAGTTAAAATTTATGGGTTTCCTTTAATCAAATTATGATTAATAGTGGAATAAAAGAACCCAAACAAATGTGATATATTATACAATAAATCAATCTATAAATAATATGGTATAATATAGTACAAGGTATTTGGAATTTGTGAAAAAATCTATTTTCCCTTAAAAAAGAGAATGCCTGATAAATATCACTGAAGAAATAAACATATGCTTCGTACATCTAAGAGAATACACCAGCCAATGGATACATGAATACTTCTTGAGGACACATGAACTCAAGAAGGGGTGATAAAACATTCTCAGAAGAGATGAATATGATTTTGATAAGATGTATTTCTAGATCTTTTCAAGAAAATGATGATCTCAAGTCCATCGAATGAATACGATCAGTAAACACACACACCCAAACAAATAGAACTCTTCCCTTTATATATCATAAGTTTATAACAACACATCATATGAATTAATATCTATTTGGTTTTTATATTTATATAATTCATTTCAATAATAAATGAAATGATTAAATAAACCACCTCTTATTTTCAAACTTATGTAACTTTGTGGGAGAGATATTCTAGACTTCCACATCGCATTTAATACATATCTGTATTTCATGAATAATATATATATATATACATATATATTATTCATGAATCATAGTCATGATAATATAAGCCCATAAATTTATATATTAAGTATTCAAAATATATAATATCATATTATATATATACATATATTTCATGAATCATCTTCATGTGTACATGCATATGATGCATGTGAATTTTAGTGTACATACATAAAAAATGAATGATATATTTTTCAAATTTAGTTTTAGAAATATCGAGAAGGTTCATTTCATATGTTTTCATATGTTTTTTTATATAATGTAAGAATAGTTGAATGTGTTCTAAGTATATAATTAATTTTGTACAAGTGGGAGATTTATTGAAATATGCACTAAGAAGAACAATATGTTTTGGTGAGTGTCACCCTGTCATGGTGAAGCTAATGGATTTACACGTTATATGATCATGATAGATTGATCTTTCTACCATTCCAAGATTTCGTACATAGTTTTTATTATTATATGTTATTGACAAGAAGAATATATAACATATTAATAGATTTTTTAATAATAAATAATTAAAGAAGAATTTAAACCATATGGTTCAATGAGATAAAATTCCATAGTTTTTTGTGAAAATTTAAAATTAATATATTCTAAACATTGGATTTCTCGTATTCTGATATTAGGTGATTTGATCCTCATAAAAAAAGTCTGATAGTTAGAATTTCACAATGTTAAGATCGTTTTTCACTTTTTTATCTCAGGCCTTTAAAATTACGATTTTAGAAAAGAATGGTTTAATAAAGATTCTTCTTAATAGTTAAGAGATTTTTATATCCCATGGATACCCTAAAAGAATGAATAAATATGTTTATTATTGATAATATATATCAAACACAGTTTTGAAGCTAAAATCAATTGTTGAATGGTACAACATTATTTATTTGTTTTCTAATTCATTCAAAATTCATAGATAGATCATATTATTTTAGGTTTTAGAGTTATCTTTTATAATGTATTGGATGATATTAATCCCTCTAAACCCTTCAATTGTATGTTTTTTATACATTTTTAACTCCATTATAGTTAAATTCATTCTAAAGTAACTCTCTCAGAATCATAGGAAGTAATTCATTACTAATTTAAGATACTATTTCTGGGAGTTTTAACTCTAATTTGAAAATGTTTAATTAGAATCATTAAAATATATGTTTCATATGATGTGATGATTCATATTTTTCATCATTTTTATACATTTTCTTATTGAGGACATAATAAATGTGAGAAGATATAAAATTGGTAATAACATAGGAATTTTAATTTGTAAAACTGCATAATGATTCAATATTCCATGTTTTTTTCTAATAAATTATAAATGGTTAGAAAAATAAGAAGGAGAAAAAAATTTCCATTAGCTAGAATTTTTGAATCTTAAATATTTTATATTTTGTGATTAGATCATAGGAATATTTCTTAATTCACATATAAATTATTATATATTATTCTTTATGGATTATGTGTCCAAGTTGGTTAAATTTGGTGCATCAATTAATAATATGGGGGATAGTGTTTTGAAATTTGTAAAAATTAAAATATCATATACATTTATTGTAATATGATTCATACTAAGATACAATATACTGCACTTCTAGAATCACTAGTTTAAAACAGAAATGGAAAATATTGGGTGTAAACAATAATTAGATACAATATACAACACTTAAATAAGTGGAAAACTAATGTTTTAAATAATGTTATCTAGTAAATTTTTTAAAAGACTTTTAATAGATCAAGAAAAGTCCAGTTTTCTAATATTGATAATTTATTATGGGCACACATGTCATGACCCTTCCCCTGGGGCCCGTGCCGTGACTACCCCAAGCCCGCCCTCCATAGGCTAGGGGACGACGACTATCACCAAAAAGACATATCCCAATAAAGGGAAGGCATTGCCTTTAAACCTATACCAACACACCAACAAGAACACAGCAAGAAGAAATCATGAAGTAAAATACTATAAAAAAACAATTGTACTGAAATTAAAGGGGCTGAAATCCAAGCCCAACATAAAAGTACAAGTACAAATGAAAAGTGGAAAAAACTATTGGATCTTCCACCGAGGATCCTACCTAAAGGGTAGGTACATATCATCTCCACAACACTCCTTGTCAACCTGTCTCCTCTGTGTACCACTTGGTTCTGGATCCCTTAAGTCTCATCCCATCTACTCATCGTCTGCACAAGACACAACATGGTGTAGGAGAAGCCGGTATAGGGTTGAGAATAACAATACTCAATAGGGACCCCGAGACCCTTGAAGGTATCACAGAATTAAACAAAGGCAAACCACAAAGCATTATCTCAATCACAAAGCACAAAGCAATAGACACAGCTCAAACAGAGACTCATCTAAAACTAGGTATTAGTGAATTATATAAGTACGGATGATTAGTCATGAAGAAAGATCATCCTATTCTGTCAAGAGGTGTTGATTCTGACCATATGGAGTTTTACCCACATAGGATCGATAGGTATTAACCCTAAAAATGACCCACATAGGATCTGACCCGCCTATAGTTGATAGGTACTAATCCCCACAATGACCCACAAAGGATCTAACCTATCCGGAGTCGATAGGTACTACCCCCCACAAGAACCCACATAGGATCTGACCCACACAGGATCGGTATGCGCTGACCCACACTGGATTGTTGAGCGCTGACCAACATAGGATCTGGCCCACAAAAGATCAGTATATCGTCGATCTACAATGGGCCGCTCTAAGGCTGGTCCACGTCGGGTCGCGAGGTGCTGATCCACACATGGTATCTTGGTGCTGATGCACACAGGATCACCCGGTGCTGGGCCACAAAGGAACCACTAGGTGTTGACCCACATAGGATCGCTCAGTACTAACCTTTGTATGATCTGTCTCTAACCTCCGCCTCACTTCCAGCCACTGGAATCCCGCTCATAGCATTCTTTATGATGGTAGAAACGATCCTCAATCCAAAATTCATATTTCAACTTGAATTACATCCCAAGAATAATCATACCCAAGGGACCTCCACGTCATAGGGATCCCAACGTGATAGATGGTATGTCGTTCGGACGCCCAGTCTGTGATATGTGGGCACTTTTGTAAAAAGGGACCGGTTGGATTCAAGTCTAATCCAACCGAATTTGCATGTCAAACTCTGTCAAAACTCACTTAGAGTATCTACAAATGACTGCCTTGTCAGAGAGGTCCTTATACCACAGACGACTCACCAATCAGACGTCTGATCTGATAGTTACATCCTCTTCTATGAAATGAGGGTGATCACACATCAGTCTAGTCCAGCTCAGTCAGTCATGCTTGAATATGAAAAAGGGACTGATTCTAAAAATGGGTCCCTATGCCGCTGACAGCGTGTCGAACGGACAATCGGTTCGACAGTTACAGTTGTTTCTTTATTCGGGTACCGGTTGGGTCTGGGCCCAGTCCGACTCGGTCCGACCATCCTGACCAAATGGGTCCCATGGTCTACCAGACATCGCTCGGGTCTATCCCACTAGGTAATAGCTAGGTTCACTAGGTCCAGCCTGTCGGGGTCATCCAATCTTTTTCACGGGCCCGAGCAGCGATTGGTCCGGCCCGTCGGGTGGGGATCAGCCCACCCGCATAAGCACGCTGGGCCGCCGGTCCGGCCTGGGATGCTGGGTGGGTCTGGCCTTCTTTGTCAGCCCAAATATGGCTTGGTCTGCTTGGAGGTGGACCATTGAATCCTGCTGGCCTCGCGGTTGCGGGGCCATTTTGTCTAGCCGATGCAGCACCGCCCCACAGCGATTCAACAGTAGGCCATTCAGCTGACCGGATTTTTCCAACATAGCATGGTGTGGTGACATGCCTCCCCTTCATACTACGGCCCGCAGAGCATAGTTTCTCCACACTACCATCCTTCGGTAGTGGTGGTTGTTGCCGGTGGCACCTGCCAGCACCACCCTTTTGTCCCATATGCCCAGCCCAGGTCAGCCGCCGCGACGCGCCAACGTGCCCCGTCTTCCCCCACCCACAACCAGTTTCTACTGGTCTCTCCGGGCCACCTCTGGCTACCTCTGACATAGTGCACTGAAGTATTCTTCCACGGGTCACTGGATGTGCTCTGGTTTCCATTCATGGTGTCGTTTTCTCATACGGATCTCCCGCAATGCCACTGTCATTGCGTAACCCGCTATTTCGCATTGTCATCAATCTGAGAAAACCATCCCAAAATAATGGAGCACGAGAGAAGCAGTGGAGGGTCTGCACCTTGTTCATTTGGCACACACCCTCCACGTTAATGTTATATCAAGAGGGTGAAAATTTATTTAATCAAATACACCTTCGAAATAAACCCCCTACCTGGAAGAGACGTTCACTGATGATGATCAACATAACCTCCTTCGTCATTGTCGTCAATTGGTGATTCAGTGGTTCTCATCACTACTCACGAAAACTAGTCTCTTCCTCTATGTGGTAGGTGTCGTGGTACTTTTCCATAGCTTCATCGCTTGGTGAAGCTGTGCCAACACTCCACCCTGAGATCCATATAAATAAGAGGGGGGGAGGGTGCGTAATGCACGTGGAATTAATGGGGTTCATTTAATTAAGGAACCTTCCAAATTCCAATGTTGTGGTTACAAGAATAAAGTGGAGTCAATCCATTTAATGGATTGATGTGTCGTTGGTCCCACCAATGGCGCTCAACCATTGAAGAAAAGAAAGATAATATAATAGTAAAATTGTTATTTTATTATTATTTAAAAAGGTCCAAAAACTAACTTCTTCTCCTGACAAACTATGATCGAAGTGAAGCCTTACATAAGTGACACCTAGAGATGTGGATTCAACGGTGCTCTCATATTTTCTATCGGATCAATGAGTCAAAAGATATAAAATTCCGCTCGCATGTTTACTGAACGTAACCCAAAAAAAGTTCAAAAAATTGTTAACAGTCACCATCGACCCATGACGGACGAGGATAGGCTCTGCCTAAGGGAAAAACATCCCAACGAACTCAATAGTAGTATCAGATTTTCAATCTAGGTTATCGTTTATAAGTGATTAGTTTAAACAACAAAATAATTGTTACTTAGTTATTTTATTTACGGCCAAAAACTAACATCCATAGTTGGCATGCACTGGCCAAAGTTAGTATCTTCCTAAAGAAAGAATACCCTCACGAGATCAGCAGTGGTCTCAGATATTTAATTTGAGTCACCGTTCATGAGTAATAATAATTTTAAAAATAATATAACTTTATTTAATTATATTATTTATGGTTATACCATTTCGGGTTTTTCTCACCGGAGGCTTACGTCGACAAAACTTATGTCGTGCGTAGGGTAAAGCTACTATCTTGGACGCAATGGTTCCCTCTGATTTCTGATCCGAATAACCATTTAAGAGTTATTCCACTTTTTCAGGAAAACCACTAATGCATGATATTTTAAGCTTAACATTTTTTGATGGATCATTCTAGGAACTCCAGGCCTCAGAATCATGCACCGTTAGATTTTTTGGTCTTGAAATAATTTAATATAAATAAAAAAATTATACAGAAATTACGGGACATTACATTCTCCCCACTTTAAGGATTTACATTCCCGAAATCCAAAACAAAGGAAAATCAATCAAATGAGGGTACTGAGCACGAATCTGAGCCTCCCGCTCGCATGTGTTCTCATAGAGGTTCCCGTGATTCAACCAAACTCGCACCAGTGGGATTGACCGTCCATGAAGGACCCGGTCCTATCGATCCTCTATCTCCACCAGGAACGCCATGAAAGTGAACCCATCATTATATTCCAACTGACCCTAGTCAACAACATGTGATGGATCATGCACACATCCCCTCATTTGAAACACATGGAAAACATTAAGCACCTGGTGTATCCGTGGGGTAAGAGATAGATGGTATTACACCTCACTCACTCTATTGAGAATATATAAGTTTGTCTCCCCAACCAAACATCTGCAATCCTCGACGGGGTGAGGCTCATAGGAAGACATGAACTCCCTCCTCGGACCCCAAGGGTCTCTGTATTTTGTCGGCATAAGACTTATGGCGACTCTGTGCAGTCTTCACTTGCTGACAAGTGATACATCATGGTACAAACTCTACCACCACTTATGTCATCACTGGCCACCAGTACTGACATCGGAGGTCTTGGTACATCTTTGAAACTCCAGGATTTACTGTTAAAGTGGATGTATGGAACTACCCAAAAACCTCCTCCCAAAGCTTCACTTGTACCATGGTGTGTCCTCTGAAAAAAACGATGTGCTCCCCACATTCAGAAAATCCTTGTGGAGACAATCCTGAGGATAACTGAGCACGTTAGACCTCGCAGTCAGCGTCCCTACGCTATGACTCCAGAACTATATGAAGAATTGGGAGAGTGAAAATCCTAGACTAGAGGTAAGTTGATCCATATTTATCCTCAAAGGATATCCACAGTGCAACTAGCTGCTTTGACACCTCACTCAGCAGCTGTAGACCAGACCTCCTACTAAGTGCATCTGCTACCATGTTCCCCTTCCCAATAGTATAGACTATATCAAAGTCATAGTCATAGAGGAACTCTATCCATAATCAATGTCTCAGGTTTAGGTTATTCTGTGAGAATATATACCTAAGACATTAGTGATCAGAGTAAACGGTAAACCGTTTACCCATGAAGTAGTTTCACCAAATCTTTAGCGCAAAGACCACTGCTACTAAATCTAGGTCATGGGTAGCATAGTACTGCTCATGATGTCTCAACTATCGTGAGACCTTGGTGATCACTTCTCGCTCCTATATCAGGAAACAACCTAGTCTAGTCCCAGATGTGTCGCAGTAAACTACATACCCAACACCCTCTTCTAATGGCCTCAAGATGAGGGCACTCTTAAGTCTTTCTCTCAGCTCCTGAAAGCTATGATAAAACTTCTCCATCCATAGGAAAGGACCCCCCTTCTTTGTCAAAGCTGATAAGGGTGCCGCTACCCTGGAGAAGTCTAGTACAAATCTATGGTAGTACCCAATCCAAGCAGAAGTATATCTCCCTTCAGGGAGTTAATCCTGGAAACATATTTTGAAAATATGTCCCCACACTCTGCCACTACTGTAGGGAACTGAAAAATGAAAATTATTTCTGCCACAAGGGTAAGCACTACTATAAAAACAGGCACGGGAAGCACCCCCTTATATCAGCGCTACAGTTTTAGCACTGATAAAGAGGCGCTGTATCAGTGCTAAAATTTTAGCGCTGATACAGGGTAACCTTTATTAGTGCTGATAAAACCATAGTCCATTTTTTTTATAAATTTGGTCGCACAATGCCCTCGTTTAATCGCTACCTAATGCTCTCGTGGTACTGGAACCCTGCGACTCCCCTCTGCCGCCCGCTGAGTTCTCATTGCCGAACCTCCGCCGCCCTCGCTTCTCTTTCCCGGTCCTCCGCCACCCGCAACGCCCCTTCGGTTTTCCATTCCTCTGCCGCCCACAATGCCCCTTCGGTTTTCCGGACCTCTGCCGCCCGCAATGCCTGGATTCTTGTTATCGGACCTCCACCACCCTCGGTTCGCGTTGTCGGAGCACCGCCGCCTACAAATTCCTCTTCGGATTGCCAGACCTCCACCACCCGCAACGCCCAGACCTCCCTTTAAGGCTTTCTTTCCAAATATTTTTTTAATATTATTCTTTTTGTTGGTTGAATCATTTATTTGGGTTAAATATTTATGGTTATGGTGTTTAATTTCATCCTTAGGGCCTTTCCTTAGTTTAGTTGGTGGTTTCATTCTGATTTTGTGAAGATATCAAGAAATTGGTAGGTTGTTCCATTATTTGACATTGTTTTAGGTTTTTAATATGATTTATTTGGTTCTAAAATGGTTTTATAAATTTTCTAGGTTGTGGGAAACACGTTTTCCAATTTTTGTGTTGTGCGTAAGGGTTTAATAATGACTTGACTATTTTAAATGGTTGTTTTTCATGTGTGTTTCTATTATTGGAAGTGTGATTGTATAAAATAGATACAATTTTATAAAGGGGGTTGAATTGAGAACAATGGAATCCTAGTTATCTAGGTGGGTAGACTAGGTCTAGTATATTAGGTGAATTAGTCAGGTCGATGATTGGTCTTCTTAATAAGGATATACATAACAACACTAACTAAACATTCATGTGCTAGGGATTGGAGGCTGAAATAGGACATTAATGTCTAAGAGATGTGATAACCAAGAGTATGAGGATCCTAGGACCCTAGTAACCCTAATACCTTAGAGATTTTCTATAGTGCTCATACTATTCTTACCATTATCTTGTCACATTTACTATCTCTTTTATTTCAAAGAATGTTTTATTTAAATTGTATCTTCCTTTTTCTTAAAAAATAACATGTTAATGTTTATCATAATGTCTTTACATGGAATCTATTTATGTTTTGTCCTACAGGGTATGTTGGCTCGCACCTTATATACACCCTCAGGTTTATGTCGACCTTCTTTTGTTTTACCCAGTTAAAGGCAAGGTTCCCTTGCTGGTGATGGTGCATATATGTGCTCGTAGTTCCCCTTTCGGTGACTGTTATTGGTTGTGGAATGGGGATGTTGACCCTCATGTTTCATGGAGGCTTGGTTGTATTGTTGGTTCCCTTACCTTTTTTTTATTTTAGTTTTGGTTGAAATTGTCAAATGCATACCCCTATTGCAGTGTTATCTTTTGGACAATTTTATTGTGAAATTTGGTTATGATATGGTGTTTGATTATTATGTAATATTTATTGTTTTTTACATGAAAAAACCATTCCCAAGGGTGTTACTCAATGACTAGGAACTAGTTACAACCCCTGGGGATTGGTAATTTCCTTTGGACCTTCCCATGAGTTGGGTCAGGTGTCAAGTTGGATGGAAACCTGGCCTAGTTCATGACAATAAGTCTACACCATAGTATGGTTGTCTAAATCCTTTCTGTATAGTGTCCATGGGAGGTTGAAATGTGGTATCTTTTTTTATAGTCTTAAATTCCATGATCCCCATTTTAAATTCTTTTTTCTCCTACACAACTCTCAGTTGAAATCTTGATTCTATAAGGATTACAAGAGTCATTTTTACTCCTCCAAACTCTCTTCTTCTCATATAGAAGCTCCAGTGGATGAATTTGGTTTCTCTCTAATAAGGGGATCTCTCATCGATTGGAAATACTATATCTCCTCTTATATCCTCCTTATAGAGTGACAGATCATCATCTTTTTAGTGAATCTAATATTCTTTTTTATGAATCTTGATTATATGTTAGACTACTTAATCTCCTTATAAAGAATTGTTCTCTTATACTGTATTTGGAAGTCTTGTTTTGTGTACTTGAACCATAAATACTAATATTTGATATTCAAATAGGATGAAGATGAATAAAGATTGGATGGATGCTAGTCGTTTAACAATAGAGTACGAGAACGGAGTGAAAGATTTCATCAAGTTTGCAAAGGATCACGCAAAGGATCCTTCTCAAATCCTTTGTCTGTATTTACGTTTTTTATAATATAGATATTTTTATCTCATGTTATTATCTTATCATTAATTAATTTATGTAAAATGAATTAACTGTTCAACCATTTTTGCGGATAATGACTTCTGCACATTCTGGTGCTCCTAACTTTGAGGCTGAACAAGTTTCTCAAGCATCTGCTGATGCGGCTGCTGCTGCTCCTACTGCTCCTACAGCACATGATGCTGCTTCTGTTGATCCTGATTCTGCTCCTACTACTCATGCAGATGCTGCCTTTGCTGTTGCTCCTGCTTTGGCTCTTGTTGCTCCAGTTTCTCCTTCCGCTGTGGCTCCTACTGCTCCTGCTGCTTCTGCTGCTCCTGCTGCTGCTCCTACTGTTGCGGCTCCTACAGCTCTTAGTGTTGAGGTCCAACAACCATCAGAACATGTTGTTGATACCATTATAGATGAACATATAGATGATGTTGATATCGATGAAATGGTCAGTAATGAAGGACCGGTGTCGCAGAAAACACATGTGCATCGTAGTTTGATGGTGTTAGCCAAAATTCTTAAGTCGAAAAGCAAAGGCATCGAATTTGAAGTCGGATGGAATGCATGAGGCCAACATGTGAATCCCAAAAAGGCTATCTTTAGAAGCTACATTATAGTTTTCACTCAGCAACGCGTGCCGATTGACATAGAATCATGGCACCATGTTGTGTTCGGGCTGAAGGCTGTGATCTAGGAAGAAATTACTGTAACATTATCAATTTATTTCTTTAATTTACTAGTAAATAAAATAATGAAACAATGTCTTACTCTTATCAATCCCTTGCAGATTACATTTATAGTATATGATTCACAGAAGGATTATGTACTAAGGCTTGTAGGAAAGATTAATCGAGGTTTTTGCACTATTTTAACAAGATTCCACCTGAAAGATTCTAAAGGTAAAATAAACCCGCACCCACCCATTGTCTATGGTCACCTAATATCCCAAGAATCATGGGATGCATTTATTGGCCGTCGTTGGGATGAGAGGTTTCAGGTACATTGTGGGTGATAATATGTTGTTTGAAGATACATGTACTCATTAATTTGATTGTCAATATTTAAATTATGAAACAGAAACTCTGTACTAAAAATAAGGAACATGCATGAAAACCAACATACCCCTATTGTAAAGCAACGATGGGGTACGCTTCATTTGAAAAGGAAATGGTATGTATTTTAAATTTATAGTAATATTGTTAGGTGCCAATAAACACCATCATAATTATATTTCTATGTTTATATGTAGATTGATGAGTGTAAAACCATATGCACTTCCATCCCATGTCATGTGCTATGGAAGGAGGCATGTGTGAACAAATAAGGGAAGTTAGAAGATGAAAGCACACAGAATGTGTGGGAAATATGTGTCAAAATGACACAACGATAAAAAAAATTGTTTAAAATTGCTGTTACATAAAAATAATTAGTTATTTTTATATATCCAATAGTCACAGGAATCAGCTACTCCTATAGCTAATATGGACCAATTATCGACAACTTTGATGCAGCCAGAAAAATACGGTCATGTCAGAAGTGCAGGGTTTGGGGTGACACCCCAAGTATATTTTGAGAAGAAGAAAAAAATGGATGATACAGATGAAAAATTGGGACAAATGAGCAAAAAATAGCAACCCTTGAAGAACGATTGCAATGGCAGGAGGAGTTGCTAGCAACTTTTATGGGTGGGAAGCAAAGGGAAGACACAACTCAAGAATAACCCCCACATAAACATCCCGACCCACCCTCACCAGCTTTGAGGCGAGCCATTCACCTCAAAGAACTGTTTTAGCTGTGGTAATCAATATTCTAATAATTGTTCCAATGAAATATGAATCAGTCAAACACTAATAATTTTTTTGTACTGATCTTCTATAGGGTGATAATGATTGTGATTTATATCTGTCAACACCCACCTATCACCTTGTAGTGAGGGCTATAGTGTTCAATATCCCAGATGCCACACTGCATAATAGACCACTTCCAAAAGATCATTTGAAAGTGATGATTACCGTAGCTCATGATCCAAATGAAGAACTACCAATTGCACTTGATGACAATGATATTAATACGGTCGAAAAGGCTATTGGTACATTCATTGTTTGGCCGTCACAACTTGTAAGAGTACATGCAGACAAAGATGTATTTATTTCCTTTTCTTTTCAAGCTAAACCCTTAACAATTAATGATAAAAGGGTCTGAACCCATGATTGTTTTTATAGATGGAGAAAGGGAAGGGGGTGACAAACATCGGCTAAAAACTATCTAATGGATCGACCAACCAATTCCCAAGGAGCTACTGAAAGCACAATAACACCACCTGTTATATATCCACATTTACTAGCATTAAAGACTCATGTGGATACGAATATAAAAGATTTTAATAGTCATATAGTGGTTTTCGAAGAGAATATATATGGAGAGTAAAGTCAAGATTTTGTTTCTGCTGAAAATGTAAATGAAATACTTGAAAACGGTTGTGTAGGCTTCATAGTTGTAAATGTATATATGAGGTATGTTTCCTTGAATTGATTTTCTAAAAGCTAATCTAATGTGAAAATTATAAATAAAATCATTTTATATTATTGACAGACACATTTATGAAAAATAGTTGAAGGATTTTACCAATGAGCGAAGATTTGGACAGGTTAGTCCTCATATCACATCAACACACTAAACAAAAATAGAGCCATCAAAAAGGGATGCAATAGTGAACGGCTTGTTGAAAACATTTGAACGCAAGATTACAGATAACATACTTTTCCTAATACCAACCATGTAGGGGTTATACTCTATGATTAAATCACATCAATTATATTTTCACCTCTTTTATTACTAATTCCTTTTTGTGTTTTTAGGCAGCATTGGTTTCTAATTGTTGTGAACTTAGATACTCCGAAGATTTATTTTTTGGATTCAAAGCAAGGATATCCATCAAACTGACCACACATGATGGAGTTTGTGAATCTGTAAGACACTAAATCCTACATTTTAGGTCTAAACATCAAGTAATATAATTTATATTATCTTTTACTGAGGATTCTGTTATGATAGGGTGGTGTATCATTATCATCTAAAAAAAGGAATGAGGACAGGGGCTGAGCATAGGGAGACGAGCAAGTACCATGTCTGGACAAATATCAGGGTATATATAATAAAATTTCACTATCCAAACACATCTCAACACAAGTTAGTTATTCTCCTAATGATCAATTTTTTTGCAGTGTCCAAAACAAACAAAATATAATGATTGTGGTTATTATGTTTGTAAATTTTTGAAGGAGATCATTTTTCATTAGCAAACTGGCATCCCTAAAGAGGTATTTTCAAAAAACAATTACTTGTTCGTTTAAGTTATTTATTAATTATTTATTTTTTTATTTTGCAGTACTACTCTGACTGCTGAAAAGACTCATACTCACAAGATGATATATATGTATTCAGAAATGAGTGGGCCGTATACCTGATGGAAAATTGTACACAAATACAATGAAGATCTGACTTAGGGACATGTACAATTGGTGGTCAATTTTTAGAGGGGTTAAGGGGATCAAAAGATGCAACATTGATGTATGTAAATTTTCGTAGTAAAATTGTAATTGTTATTAAATAAAACATCCTTTCTCCAATGATTCATTTTCCCATTTTAATAGATGATATGCACCAGCAACATGAAAAAATGATAAACCACTCAAAGGGTCTCTCTTTTGTATAAAATGGGCACAATTTTAAATGAAAACAACAACTGACCTATGAAAATCCGACCAAACACATTTGGATTGCCCTAATATTTTATAAGAATGATCCAAGTGTCCTTTGTGACGTTTACGAGTCAACCGTGCCTCAATAGGAGGCACGATGTTACTGCTACCACTCAAAGGGTCTCTCTTTTGTTTAAAATGGACACGATTTTATGCGAAAACAAAAACTGACCTACAGAAATCTGACCAAACTCATTCATATTGCCCTAATCATTTATAAGAACGGTCCAAGGGTCCTTGGTGATGTGTAAGAGTCATCCCCGCCTCAATCCAAGTCACGGTGTGCCCGCTATCACTCAAAGGGTATGTCTTTTGTTTAAAATGGACACGATTTTAAGTTAAAACAACAACTGACCTACGAAAATCCAACCAAATGCATTCAGATTACCTTGATATTTTATAAGAACGATCCAAGGGTCCTTGTTGATGTGTATGAGTCAACCGCGCCTCAATCTGAGGCACTTTGTGGCCGGTAACACTCAAAGGGTCTCTCTTTTGTTTAAAATGGACACGATTTTAACTGAAAACAACAACTGACCTACGGAAATCCGACCAAACACATTTGGATTGCCTTGATCTTTTTTAAGAATGATCCAAGGGTCTTTGGTGATGTGTATGAGTCAACTTCACCTCAATCCGAGGTACGGTGTGGCCGCTATCACTCAAAGGGTCTGTCTTTTGTTTATAATGGACACGATTTTAAGTGAAAACAGCAACTGACCTACATAAATCTCACCAAACACATTATTATTATCTTGATCATTTATAATAATGATCCAAGGGTCCTTGGGGATGTGTACGAGTTAACTGTGCCTAAATCTGAGGCATGGTGTGACCGCTATCACTCAAAGGGTCTGTCTTTTGTTTAAAATGGACACAATTTTAAGTGAAAACAACAACTGACCTACGGAAATCTGACCAAATGCATTTGGATTACCTTGATATTTTATATAAACTATTCAAGGGTTATTGGTGATGTGTAAGAGTCAACCGAACCTCAATGTGAGGCACTGTGTGGCTGGTAACACTCAAACGGTCACTCTTTTGTTCAAAATGGACACGATTTTAAGTGAAAACAACAACTGAGCTATAGAAAACTGACCAAACACTTTTGGATTACCTTGTTGTTTTATAAGAACTATCCAAGGGTCCTTGGTGATGTGTAAGAGTCAACCTCTCCTCAATCCAAGGCATTGTGTGGCGATAACATTCAAAGGGTCTCTCTTTTGCTTAAAATGGACACGATTTTAAGTGAAAACAACAACTGACCTACGTAAATCCAACCAAACTCATTTGGTTTGCCTTGATATTTTATAAGAACGATTCAAGGGTCCTAGATGACATGTAAGAGTCATCCTCACCTCAATACGAGGTACAATGTGGCCGGTAACACTCAAAGGGTCTCTCTTCTGTTTAAAATGGACATGATTTTAAGTGAAAACAACAACTGACCTACATAAATATGACCGAACGCATTCAGATTGCCTTGATCTTTTTAATAACGATCCAAGGGTCCATGGTGACATTTATGAGTCATCACCGCCTCAATCCGATGCACGGTGTGCCCGATATCCCTCAAAGGGTCTGTCTTTTGTTTAAAATGGACACGAATTTAAGTTAAAACAACAACTGACCTACGGAAATCTGACCAAACGCATTCAGATTGCATTTATCTTTTATAAGTACGATCCAAGGGTCCTTGGTGACGTGTAAGAGTCAACCGCGCCTCTATCGGTGGTACATTGTGGCCGGTAGCACTCAAAGGGTCTCTCTTTTGTTTAAAATGGACACGATTTTAAGTGAAAACAACAACTAACCTACGGAAATCCGAACAAATGCATTAGGGTTGCCTTGATATTTTATAAGAACAATCCAAGGGCCTTTGGTGATGTGAAAGAGTTATCCCCACCTCAATCCAAGTCACGGTGTGCCCTCTATCACTCAAAGGGTTTTTCTTTTGTTTACAATGGACACGATTTTAAGTGACAACAACAACTGACCTACGGAAATCTGACCAAACGCATTCGGATTGCCTTGATCTTTTATAAGAATGATCCAAGGGTCCTTGGTGACAATTAAGAGTCATACACGCCTCAATCTAAGGCATTTTGTGGCCGGTAACACTCAAAGGGTATCTCTTTTGTTTAAAATGGACGCGATTTTAAGTTAAAACAACAACTAACATATGTAAATCTGATCAAATGCATAAAGATTGCCTCGATATCTTTTAAGAACGATCCAAGGGTACTTGGTGATGTGTATGAGTCAACCTATCCTCAATCAGAGGCACGGTGTGACAACTATCACTCAAAGGGGTTCTCTTTTGTTTAAAATTGGACACGGTTTGAATTGAAAACAACAACTGACCTATGGAAATCTGACCAAACACATTAGTATTGCATTGATCATTTATAAGAATGATCCAAGGGTCCTTGGTGACATGTTCGAGTCATCCTCGCCTCAATCTTAGGCACTGTGTGGCTGGTAACACTCAACAAGTCTCTCTTTTGTTCAAAATGGACACGATTTTAAGTGAAAACAACAACTGACCTACGGAAATCTATCCAAATGCATTCGGATTGCCTTGATCATTTATAAGAATGATCCCAGGGTCCTTGGTGACGTGTAATATTCATCCCCTCCTTAATCCGAGGCACGGTGTGACTGCTATCACTCAAAGGGTTTCTCTTTTGTTTAAAATTGACACGATTTTAAGTGAAAACAACAACTGACCTACGGAAATCCAACCAAACACATTCGGATTGCCTTGATATTTTATAATAACGTTCCAAGAGTCCTTGGTGATATTTATTAGTCAACCAAGCCTCAATCCAAGGCACGTTGTGACCGCTACCACTCAAAGGGTATCTCTTTTGTTTAAAATGGACACGATTTTAAGTGAAAACAAAAACTGACCTACGGTAATATGACCATACGCATTCGTATTGCCTTAATATTTTTTAAGAACAATCCAAGTGTCCTTGGTGACCTGTATGAGTCATCCCCACCTAAATATCATGCACTTTGTGGATGGTAACACTCAAAGGGTCTCTCTTTTGTTTAAAATAGACACGATTTTAGGTGAAAACAACAACTGACCTACAGAAATCTGACTAAACACATTCATATTGACTTGATCTTTTATAAGAACGATCCAAGAGTCCTTGGTGACGTGTAAGAGTCATCCCCGCCTCAATATGAGGCACTGTGTGCCCGATAACACTCAAAGGGTCTCTCTTTTGTTTAAAATGGACACGATTTTAAGTGAAAACAACAACTGACCTAAGGAAATCCATCCAAACACATTCATATTGCCTTGATCTTTTATAATAATGATCCATGGGTCCTTTTTGATGTGTACGAGTCATCCCCACCTCAATCCGAGGCACGGTGTGACCTCAATCACTCAAAGGGTCTCTCTATTGTTTAACATGGGCACAATTTTAAGTTAAAACAACAACTAACTGACAGAAATCTGACCAAACGCATTCGGATTGCCTTTATATTTTATAATAACGATAAAAGGGTCCGTGGTGACATGTACGGGTCAACTGAGCCTCAATCCGAGGCACGGTGTGAACGCTACCACTCAAAGGGTCTCTCTTTTGTTTCAAATGGACACGATTTTAAGTGAAAACAACAACTAACCTACGAAAATCCAACCAAACGCATTTGGGTTGCCTTATTCTTTTATAAGAATGATCCAAGGGTCCTTGGTGATGTGTAAAAGTCATCCCCCCTCAATCTGAGGTACTGTGTGACATGTAACACTCAAAGGGTCTCTCTTTTGTTTAAAATGGACACGATTTTAAGTGAAAACAACAACTGACCTACAAAAATCCAACCAAACGCATTCAAATTTCCTTGATCTTTTATAAGAACGATCCAAGGGTTGTTGGAGTCCATAGTTAGTATTTATCTATGTAGATAATGATGGTGTAATTGTTAAAGTATTTTTTAGTACTTTTAAGAGGTGATTCAAGGGCATCAATTTATGATAGATCCTTTTTCCTCTGTTAATTGAATTTGTTTGTATCCTAGGAGTGAGACTTGTTATTAGAACTAGAATAGAGTCATTAGAATGTTTAGAGGAAAGGTAATGGGATTTACAAGTTCCTCTAATGGAGTATCTTGGGACAACCCCCTGAAAAAGGGACTAGGTTATGACTTGAGGAGGTAGATAGGTTGGGTGTTCAATTCAACTTAGAGTAACTTATGAAGGAAATGGACTTGAGGTAATCCCCCTTATGATAATATCGATATTTGGCTTGTGAGGATAGGATATATTAGAGATTGGGTTGTGGGAAGTTTTACCACCAAGATATTGACGTTGACCCAATGGTTATTATTAAGATCAAGGACCCTTATATGATGACTTAGGGGACCCTAGTAGGTTCAATAAAAACGTGTTTTCCCTAGTGAGAATGGATCCATGGGAATGAGTAAATTCAATTATGGGTATTTATTAGGTACCAGAGTCAATGTGTTGAGATTGTTAGGGTTGTAACCACATGGGTCACACTCTTGAGAGTCTATCCATGTTGTCAGGGTGGATGTTTCATATGAAGACTCATAATAATATATATATATATATAGGATTGTTATATAGTAATGAATATGTGTTTTTATGAATTAATGGAAATTATCATGGATTATTAATGATTTTTTGATAGGTTTATATGTGTTTGAGTCATGTTTTTTAGAGTGATTCTTTATGTGATATCTTATAAAGGGTATTTAAATTGGGGGGGGGGGGTCGTGGCATGTGATCTATCAGGGGCCTCATATATATCAAGTCATGGTTGTCCTGGTATACTAGGGTGATCATGCGTTTGGGTCTATGATACTTATGGGCTTATATCTAGATGAAAATACTCCCATATGGGACGGTGGATATGATTATGGGTCTTATTCCTTAAATGAGAATACTCTCATAGGGGAGGGATGATATATATATAGGTATTATTCCACAGATGAGAATACAACCATAGGAGTGGGATGAGATTCTTATCTGGAATATTCACTAAAAGAAAATAATCCCATATGGGAGGGCTGAGATGATTATATAGATTATTCCTCAAATGAGAATACACCCATATTGGAGGGTTGATATGCTTCTAGGGATTATTATTTGGATGCTAATACTCCCATATGGTAAAGAATATATTCTTCTTAGTATTATTCCCTAAATAAGGGTACTCCCACAGTATAGGGGTGAGATCCTTGTAGGTCTTATGCCTCAGAATTAGAAGAACACATATGGGTGGTCTGAGATACTGTTGAGGGAATTCCATGGATGAGAAAACTACCATAAGTGGATTTCCATGATGGAGTATAAATAAAACTCACATATTTGAGGTTAATGATAATTATGTATATAGTGGGGAGACCATGGTATATTATATGTTTTGTGTGGTTCCTATGATGTACTCAGAGAAACCTTACCATTGAATGAAGTATGTATGGTTGACCAAGATTTAATACTTGAGGATCAATTTGTCTTGACGTAGATGGGGTAGGACTTGGTCAAACTATATTTTTATAATGTCGACACGATCCTTGGGACATGCTTGGTAAAATTTCAGCACTTGAAAAATTAATTTTGGTTTAATCATTGTCATGGATTTCAGGATCAATGATGACTTTTTTATTAGTTTTATTCCAGTTATTTCTCAACTAGGTTGTGCATATTGCCTGATCATGCACTTAAAATAGCATATTAGGGGTTTAATATTGGGGGTTTATTAATGAGATTCATCCCCCCCCCATGTATGTTCACCTCAGTGTGTGTACAAACCTTATAACTTCTATGAGGTTGAGAACATGATGCATAGTGGATAGACAAAAGTACAATGATTTATGTATTGATAAAACACACCCATGTTGAACCATAGGATTAACCTGGAGTAGTATTATAAGAATTTTGAGAATGGTTATATTGTAAAGATCATATTTTTTTAGTATTATTTTACTTTTATATATTTTATTCATTCATGTATGTGTTTTTAACCCAGTGGATAACCAATTGATGTGTATAGAATGACCATTCGAGTTGTATCTAAAATTTCATTTAATTATAGTATGTTTAGTTTAATTATTATATTTACTCTATTGTGTACGATGAATGGTCATTTTATTTTTATTGTGCACTCTAATAGGGATTTATTGTATCCTTGGACACCAATCCACCCCCCCTGGACACCAATCCACCCCCTGGACAGCCCCACCCCCTGTAACCCCCCTGACACCTTGGACACCAGCCCACCCCCCTGGAAAGCCCCCTAGGCACCTCCTACCCCCCTTGGATAGCCACCCCAAACCCTTTAGCAGCCCCCAAACCCCCTAAATTATGAATTGAATTCTTTATGTACTTAATTAACTTATGAATTATGTGTTAATGGTGTACGGGTATACATTTTGTACAGGTATAATTGGTCTAATTATCTTATGATTTATGAGTTAATTTAGTATGGGTATACTTGCTTTAATTAGCTTATTGAGATGCTGATTTTTTTTGTAGGTGTTCGGGTTTGCTGTTGTAGATTTATGGTATCAACAGAGAGGGAATTTATCAGTGCTCTTTTAGCGCTGATAAATCGCGATTTTATCATCACTAAAAAAGTGCTGATAAGCTACACCTTTAACAGTGCTAAAAAAGCGCTGATAAAAGGTGAGTTTATCAGTGCTAATGGAGCGCTGATAAAACACTCATTTATCAGCACTCATTTAGCGCTGATAAAGGGTTGTTTTATCAGCGCCCTTTTAGCACTGATAAAGGGATGTTTTATCAGCGCTTTTTTAGTGCTGATAAAGTACCCCTTTATCAGCGCCGAGATTTATAGAACTTTTTTTAGCACTGTTAAAGCCCATTTTTAGTGCTGTTAATTCCCGTTTTTGTAGTAGTGATGGATGAACAACTCAAGAGTGATCGGATACCCCATCCTACGCATGATTTTATCCTGTGTTGCATGGGTTTCCTTTTTTTTCATCAACCAAGGATAAACTCATTCCAACACTGTATGTATTCCACATCCTTTTTCCTAAAACAATCAATCTATTAATGAACTATGGATGGATAGTTCATACCCAAACTAACGTCGTAAGGCCTCCACGCTGTCACCAAGACGTTCCAACCAAAACTCTCACCTCAATGTTCAAATCACACCATCAGAATAAGTGTGATTATCAAGTCCCCTCCCAAAGGTATCTCCAGACGTAAGGATCAAGTCAAAGGTTTAACCATAAACTCTAGGTCTTGAATAATATTCTCGACAAGAAGGAATGATTAGTACAAAATTCTATTGATAATATAACTTGTAGTAGACACAGACTGTAACCTAAATCATTTATGGTTCCCATCGGTCACACTCCTTAACTGCATGTAGCTACTCCCTTCCCATGTCTTCTAGCTCCATGATCCTGGTGTGGACCACATTGGGGCGGTGGTTGTAACATGTCAAAATGTATACCATCTCAGGATACTCTACTAGCTCCAATTCCACGGCTGTGGCCCTACAGATTCATATGTCCCAATCACTTCATCTTCATGAAATATTTTACACACCCACATCCTTGAGACTCTCTTCAATTTCCTACTTTCCCACTGCTAACATTTACTAGTTGTATCTGCTCATCCAAAGAAAATTCAACCACAAAGGTTCTCTCTAGAACCCAAACATAAGTAGGAATGCATAGAGGAATAGTTCTAGCTCGGGTGTCCCTAAAACCGCCTCTCTTAGAGGTCCAAGCCCTGAAGCACTGACCGTATTGTATTCATTGAGTACCTAGGATGGTCGGTACACCTTGATGAATACTGAGCTACCGACATGTCATCTTGTCAAAGCTGTAAAAGCTCTAGGGAACACTCACCTATTAGCTTTTTATGGAAAGAGATCCCCTTCTCTAAAGAAGCATCTCAAGCATTTCCACAAAAAATCACATCTTCGTAAGATCAGGGTAATCTAAACCCTGACATCATCCTGCAGATCCACGTAGAAGACTCTCCACCCAGATCTCCATCTGATGGAATGGTTCCATGGATATATGGAAACTCGACCACCTCCTCAAGCCAGTCCTTGGCCGCCTGTGATTCGGGCTCACCTAGGAATGTAATGGGTATCTAAATATGAAACATGTGAAAGGCACTAAGCCTACATGTGTCCTCTACCAGTACTGCTTGTTGTAAATGCAGACCAACAGGAAGTGATATAGCTGGCACACTACCCGAAGGTACCATCTCGGGAAATAGTCCACGTACCTAATCATCATCATCATGCAGACCATCCTCATGGTGACATGCTAATAAATAATAGTATCTAGGATAATCATCTACATTACTGGTGTCCCAACTAGGTGGAAAACTCTAGCCAAAGCCTCCAGCTAGTCCTCAACTTCCTGGGAATCTTTCTCGCCTTGAAACCTCAGAGGTCTCTATCGCTGGAACTCATGCAACACGCTTACTCTGCTTGTACTATCTACTAATGCGGTCGGTGGTAACTACTGCCCAATGGGTGGTGGTGCTGCTGGTACACCACCTGAAGGTGGAAACACAATAAGAGGGCCCTACAATAAAGACTCGCTTCTCTGTGGTCCGTTATAGTTTAATTTGTCAGGAATCCTAGCTAGATGTCTACGCCGCGGCACCTTGAATGAGAATCAAGATAAACCATAGTCAAAAGGTTATACCTGGGGAGCTGACTCAAAATAGATCAAAGTAAAACATTTCAAAACACATGCAATCAATGTTTTCGTGCACTGAGTCAGAAATCATAATTTAGGGTCCTTGTGTATGGATACATCGACCACCGCACCAACACTAGACTCCCTGAACTGAAAACCACACTAAAAACACTAAACACTATTTCTCATTAAAATTGGACTTTTAGTTCTTATGATAGAACAGACCACCCTCTGATACAACTTTGTCACAACCCGTCCCTCGGGGCCTATTCCATGACTACCCCAATCCCACCTTCCATAGGACAAGGGTTGGAGACTATCACCGAAAAGGAGTATCCGTATAATGGGAAGACATTTCCTTTAAACCTATAAATACACAAAACCAAGAACACAACAAGAAGAAACCATGAATTAAACTAATATAAAAAAATGTACCGAAAGTAAAGGGGCGAGAATACAAGCCCAACTGAAAATTACGAGTACAAATGAAAATAGGAAATTACTCCTGGATCATCCACTGAGGATCCGACCTGAAGGGTAGGTCCATATCATGTCCAAAACACTCCACGTCCGCCCATCTCCTCTGTGTACCTCCTTGTCATGACTCCCTCAAGTCTCAGCCAAGCTACTCATTATCTGCACAAGAAAAAATAAGGTGCGTGTGAGGCCTGTAAAGGGGTGAGTGTAAAAATACTCAGTTGGGACCTCGAGACCCCCAAAGGTCTCACGAAATTCCCCGAATTCAAACCACAAATCATGATCTCAATCACAAATCACAAAGTAATAGACACATCTTAAATAGAGTCTCAACTCAAACCAGGTATTAATGAAGTATAGTAGTACATATGATTAGTCATGAAGCTAGAGCATCTTATTTTATCAATAAGAATTTCTACCGACCATACTGAGTCCGAACCACATAGGATCGATAGGTAATAACCCCTGTAATGAACCACACAAGATCTGACCCGCCCAGAGTTGATAGGTACTAACCCCTGCAATGACCCACAAAAGATCCATCCTGCCCGGATTCTATAGGTACTAACCCCAAAAATGACCCACATAGGATCTGAACCACATAGGATCAGTATGTGCTGACCCACACAGGATCATTGAGTGTTGACACACACAGGATCTAAACCACACAGAATCAGTATGTCTTTGATCCATGATGGGCCTCTCTAATGCTAGTCCTCGTCGGGCCTTGAGGTGATGATCAACATAGGGTTTCTAGGTTTTGATCCACACAGTATTGATCAGTGCGGATCCACATAGGATCTCTAGGTGATGATCCACATATGATCTCTCAGTACTATCCTTTGTATGATCTATCTTCAACCTCTGTCTCACTACCAGCCAGAGGATTCCTGTTCATAGCATGCTTGATGTAGAGAGAACCGCTCCTCATTCCATCAGTCGTATATCAACCAGCACAAAGTCCCACAAAGAATCATATCCAAGGGACTGCCCCATCATAGGTGTTCCAACGTGATAGATGAGGCATCATTTAGACGCCCGGTCTGTGAGATGTAGGCACTTTTGTAAAAAGGGCTCGGTTGGATTCAGGTCTGATCCAACACAGGCCGCACATCAAACTCCAAAAAAACTCATATAGAGAATCTCCAAAGGATCGCCTTGTCACAAGGGTTCTTATGCCACAGACAACACAGTAATCATATGATCAGTCTTTCAGTTATATCTATTTCCATGAAACAAGGGTGATCGCACCTCGGTCTGGTCCGGCTCGATTGAGCCTGCCAGAATATGCAAAAAGGACCGCTTCCCAAAAGGTGTCCCAATGCCCTTGAAAGCGTGTTGAATGAACACCTGGTTCATTGGTTACAGGTGTTTCTTTATTCAGGTACCGGTTAGGTTTAGGCCCGGTCTGACTCGGTCAGACCGGTCCGACGCAATGGGTCCCGAGGTCTACATGCCCCCGCTTTGGTCCAGACCACTGGGGTTCTGCCCGGTTCACTGGGACTGGCCTGTCGGAGTCGACCTAGCTTGTTCGCAGTCCAGGGCCTCGGTTGGCCTGACCCGTCAGGTGGGGCTCGGCCCACCCGCACTGGCCTTCCGGGCAGGGCTGGCCCGCTGGGCGGCATGTCGAGCCTTCTCGGTCGGCCCACGTCCGTCTTGGTCCTCCCGAAGAAGGACTGTTGAGTCCCACTAGCCCAGAAGTTGTGGGGCTATTTCGGCTAGCCGGTGGGGCACTACCCCACTGTGATTCCAGGGTCGGCCATTCAGCCGACAAACTTCCACCAATGCAGCGCGGTTCGGGGCTGGACAACCCCTTCCTACCATGGCCTGCTAGATGTGGCTGCTGCCACCGGCAGTGCCAATGGGCACCTCCCTTTAGTCCGGCATGACCAAATTGGTTTGGCCACTTCGGCCACCACGATTCACCATTGCGCACCACCTTTAACTGCCCGCATCCAGTTTCCGTGGGTCTCCTCCGGCCACCGTCAGCCGCCACCGACATGGCGGGCCAACGGTTTCTTCCGCTAGTCAATGAACATGCTTTGGTGTCTATTCATGGTGCCATTTTTTACCTATGGATCTCCCTCATTGTCGATGTCATAGCATGACATACTATTTCTTGTTTCTATCAATCTGAGAAAATCTTCCCCAAAGAATGGTTCATGAGCGAAGAGGCGGAGGGTCCGAACCTTGTTCATTTGGCCTGCGCCATCCTCATTAATGTGATAGAAAGAATGAGAGAATTTAATTAATCAAAGATAGATTCTAAATAAACCCCCTACCTAGAAGAGACATTCGCTGACGACGATCGATGAAGCCTCCTTAGTTTTTGTTGTCGGTTCATGATTCGGTGGTTCTCATCACCGCTCGATGAAACTGGTCTCGTACTCCAAGTGGTTAGCATCATGGTACTTTTCCAGAACTTTGTCATTTGGTGAAGCTATGCCATCATTCCACCCCCAATCTCTATATAAATAGGAGTGAGTGATGTTGAGTAACACAAATAGAATTAATGGAATTCATTTAATTAAGGAACCTTCCTAATTCCAATAGGGCGGTTACAAGAATAAAGGGGATTCAATCCATTTAATGGCTTGACATGTTTTTGGTCCCGCCATCTCCACTCAATAGTTTGATAAAAGAAAGATAAAATGAAAATAAATTTTTTATTCTATTATTCTTTAAAAGGGTCCAAAAACTAACTTCATCTTATGAAAAACTACAGTCGAAGTGAAGTCTCCCTTAGGATAATCCTAGCGTTGTAGATTCAATGGTGCTCTCAAATTTTTGTTCCAAGAAACGTGTCAAAAGATAGAAAATGCCGCTCGCAAGTTTACTGAACGTACCCAAAATAAAGTTCTATAAATTATTAACAGTAACCCTTAACCTGCACCGGTCGAGGTTAGGCTCTACCTAAGGGATACATGTCCCAATGAACTCAACGGTACTCTTAAATTTTCTATCCGAGTTACCATTTAGATGTTATGTATTTTAATAGTAAAAGAATTTTTACTTAATTATTTTATTTACGGCCAAAATCTATCATCCATAGTTGGCCCACGTGGGCCAATGTTAGTGTCTTTCTAAAGATTGCACACCCTCATGGGCTTATTATTGGTCTCAAATCTGTAATCTAAGTCACCGTTAGTGAGTTATAAGAAATTTTAAAATGAAATAACTTTTTTAATTATTTTATTTTTGGTTATTCCATTTTCATGTTCTCTTATCGGAGGCCTAAAAAAACTAAACTTAAGTCGTACCTAGGGTAATCCTTCTATCTTGAATGCAAAAGTGCCCTTTGATTTCTGATCTAGGCACCTTTTTAAGATTTATTCAACTTTTTTAGGAAAAAAACTAACACATGCTATTTTAAACATAACATTTTTCGATGGATCATTCCGGGCATTCTGGGCTTCGGAATCACGCGCTGTCATATTTTTCTGTCTCGAAATAATTACATATAAATAAAAAAAATTATATTGAAATTCTCGGACATTACAACACAAAATAGCCTAAAAACCCCTTATTACCTGTTTACCATTCTGATTAATTTTTAGAAATTTTTTTTATTTTCTTTTTGAGATTCGTTAATAGGAAATTTTATTTTAGTAAATCAATGAATTATTAATTTAAATATGACATAAATAAAAGGTAACTATAAATGAGTTAATTTGATTAATTAATAAGGGAATTTTCACACCTTGATGTTACTTTTTTATTATTCTTTTATTCATTTATTTTATTTGAATTAAGAAGATTGTGGTATTAATTTTTTAAATTTTAGACATCTTATAAAATTCATGGTTAGCTTATGGTTTGGTTAATATGTGAGGATTTATATACATAACCAGTTGTAACTGCTCAATCTACTTTTATTAATAAACCATCACTGCATAGTTAGTTCATAGTTAGGGGTTAACCATGTGGATTTATTTGTGTTTTTTTAGTTCATGGGAAGGTTAATGGGTTAAACATGGTTTTAGGAAACTATGTAACTTACTCTTATGACCCATTAGAAATTGTGAATGGTACCCTTATATACAGGTCCTCTATTCATGTTTCTGTAAAATATGAGGCAAAACCATATAGCAACTCCTAGGGTTATCTAATGATGATTTCACGTTTAGCACATGGTTTTCCAAACCATGTGGCTAAATCACACAAATTGTCCAAATTCTCAAAAAATTAATCTTACCTTTTTCATTTCATTTTAATTTAATCACTGAGGATCCTCTCATTTCCATCTCAACTACCATAAATCATAGACACATCTTCTATTTTATCATCCTCTCATCTCCATGGATTTCATCAACTTTTGAGATTAGTTATTCAAGGTATTTTACATCAAACATCCTCTTATCCCACCGTTCATTCCTTTCCTCATTTTATATAGTCCTAATATGGTCATGGTGAACTAGGGTTTTATGTTACACTATTTTAATTTGGAATTCTATGTTTTATGATTTATGTTGACTCTTTATGGATTATTTTTACATTATTGTGGTGGATTAACACCATGGGTAGTTAAAGTGAATAATTTTGGTAGGTTGATCAATGAATAGGCTTTAAAATTTATATCCTTGTTTTATCACCTATTTTTAATTGATAATTTATTTATATTAAATTTATATTAAATGTTGTTATTGATCCTTTTTAAAAATAATTGGTTTCTCTCTTAGATTTCATTATCTATTAAATTGGGTTTTATCATATTTATAGGATCCAAACTATTTTCATACAACTATGAGCATGTTATGGTTTCTCAAATTACTTTGTGTATATTTTTAAAGGAATTACATATTTAAAAAATATGGTTGGTTTTAAAAAAAATTTAATGGATTTAAATTGTAAAAAGGGTGTTTCTGGTTCTTTTAATGTTGTTTTGGTGATTCTTTGATCATCTGAGATAATTTTATGATATTTATATTACATTGTTTTAAAATATTATTTTATAACTTTTTTTCTTAATTATAGTTCCAAAGGCCCATTTTTTTTACTTTATAAAGTTGTTTTGTTCATGTACACGTACCCTTTAAGTGAGTCCCTTCATATTTTTAATCTAAAAGATAAAGTAATATTGATATTTTGTAAGTAGATGTAAATGTCTTGGTTTGGGGGGCATGATTAATATATTGTTATTTCTGATAAAAGGGGATAATTATATAAAGTGTGATCAATAGTGAGGGTATTATTTTATTGTATTCATTTATATATAGGATTATCATTACATGTTTATGGATCACCTCCATTTCACTGCTCTTACAAGTTAACCCCATTTCGTATCTTTCCCTACTTTGGGAATGTTACCTCTCAGTCTATCCACGTAGGGTAAACTAAAGTTGTAATAAATTGAATTGAAATCGAAACCAATTAGTTTTATACTATAATTATATTTTCCTACATTGTTTCTAGAGATCTTTAGTGTTCCCATGATGATTGTGATTACACTATTCATATAATAGTTGATTCATGGATATATCATTTAAATATTGATTTATATTATCATTCATTTTTTTATTTTCTTCTATGGCCTTTCCTCATCTAAACTAATATTTATGATAAATTATTTCACCCGCTTTGAAATGAAAAGGTATTAATATGATCCAATTGTGCTTTAATTTTATAACTGGATAAGTTTGATAAAAATATAGAATTATCCATTTATTATCTCATACTTGGGTGTTTTCATAGTAATATTTTGATTGTATCACATATTTTTTAAATGTTAGGTTTTCACGAAAGAATTTAAGGTATTTTTTATTTAAAATCATGAAATTTAACTATAAAAAGAATCTCCTTCATGTAATGTTGTAATGACCAAAAATATTATAGTTAAAATTTTCATTGGGATTAAATTAAATATCATATTATGGTTATAGAAAACACATGTAAATATTTCGTTTAATTATATCTGATCAGATTTAAAAAAGTGTTAAGAATCATAACCATTGATAATGTATCCATTGAATAGTGACACTATGATTTGTATAAATATAAGTTTGTTATAAATATAATTGACATAGGAAAAGGAAGTGATGGCCTCAAACATTAATATTATACCTTATGAAGTACATTTATTAGAGCTTTTGAGGGTGATAACACCATTGGGTTTCACCATTGCCCAATACCAAGTAGATATATAACAACTAAATCATGAATGACACCATTTATGGAATAATTTAAAGCTCATCATGATCATGACCCAAATCATGTTGGCAAACCACCATAAGAAAATCGCATCTTCATGTACATTACCCTCAGGGCGTCTTCTAGTGTAATGAAGGAATATTTATCAATAACTTAAGAATATGAATATGAATATTTTTTTAAATATAATATTAATTATATTTACTCATTGTTGTCGTTATATTATAAATTATTTTGATTTTGATATGATAAATCTCAAATTATATTTTTGGGTAATATAAAATTTCAATTAAGATATTTATTTTGATGAATTAATAAATTTTTGAAATAAATGACATTTTGATAAAATTTTATTGTTAAATAATTTTATATATATATAAATTAAAATATAAATTTTATGATATCAAATGTAATTTTTATAATGGTTCAAAAACTATTATTGTCAAAATACCCTAGAATTTCATAATTAATGTAAATTATGTTTTAAATGTTAAAATTAACATATTTAAAAAATATTTTGATAAAATAAATATTATTTTTATAATTTTTACATAGAAATTATCCAATGGAGAATTATTCAAAAAAATTGAGATAGCGGAATTTTCGTGTAAAAATATAATAAATTATAAATATAACCTATGAATTTTGGCATCATAATGATTAAAAAGTGGTGTAATAAATTATATGAAAATAATCCAAGACCAAATATATGTTTCAACTTAAAAATAATTTGATATTTATGTTATTTTAATAATTTTTTAAAGTATGTATGAATCCTCCAAAACCTATATTATAATTTAAGGTTTTAAAATAAATTCTTTATAAACATGATTCACATCCACATCACCAACGATAATATTTTAATGATATTGTGTATCATACTTATCAAATAATTAAAACTACTTCTATTTGTTATAAAATAGAGGAAAAACCAAGGCATGATTTTTTGTTTTGATTACTTTATTAAATTGAGTAAAAATCCTAAGTTTGGGAAATAATAATGAACTCCCATATCTTTTCCAATATAAAACCTTCAAATTCCCCATTCCACTTCACTAAATAACCTCAGATAACATCTTTAGGATTCCCTAATTGCTCTATATTTATTTTATTGTGCTACCATTCTCTATATAAGGTCCTCTCAAGCTTTTGGTATCACCCTCCCATGGTAAGGGATCCTTTCCTTCTCCTCTTTATTCAACATATTATATATTTTATACCCTTTATTTCAAACTAATAATGTTGGGATATGTTTTTAAATTTCCTTATTACTGTAAATTTGATTTAAAAATTATTATATAACCATTTTAGTCTCATTAATCCATTTTTATGAATCTTTTAAGTACTTCTTCTATACTATCAAAATTTCACTGCGATTTTTTCATGCCAAAGCCTTGTATTATGAATACCATAGATATTTACACTCAATGTTATTCACATATAAATAAATATAATTATTTTATCGGGATGTTACATTTATTTTTTTTAAAACTATTTTATTAGATAATTAAATGTGTTGAAATAGGATCCTATGTTGAAGGATCTATGTGTTACACTTATGCATGTACATGATATGAAAGCAACGAGTGTACACAACATTATATAGTGCTCCAATGTATTGGGTAATGTTTTAGTCTAATGATATTAATTTAAATTGATTAGGGAGTTAAATTGATCCATCATTGTAGTATTTCCACCATGTTATGATGTCTTGGAGGTTAGCCATGTCCTATGTTTTTGTTATCATGTTTAATGTTATTTCCACTTTCCCATGTTTCCTTTAAGTTATCGAGCTATATCGTACATATTTTTTCATGATTATGATTATCACCCTTTTTAATATCCTTTATAAATTTCTATTTTATTAAATGTAATAATTTCTTCATGTTATTCTTTGTAAATTCATTTTCTGGGCTTTATTTCTAACCCCTTTATTTTTTATATACCTAAGATATACCATGCAGTTTTATGTATGATGAAATATTATTAGAATTTTAAGGATTTTTTCTATAATGGAGATATACATATTATTTTAAGTTATTGTGGAATGTTACTAATTACCCAAATAAACTATATTTATCTATCTTATGGGTTGTATTATATGTGTCTTTATGTAACAACTCATGAATTAATGTGTAATAAAGACAAGGGTTTTCATAGTTGGTATCAAATTCATGTTTAGTTATTTTGGGGATTATGGTTAGGAAAATATTGAAAAATACTTAGGGGCAAGACTAAACATAATAAAAAATACCCCTATTTTGTTATAGTATAGATTAAGTGGTTTCCATGAAAATACATTCCTGTCTAAATACTACATGTTTATGTGGATCTAGCACATATTTACATAGGGGTAATAGCCAAAAACTCCACATTGATCTAGATTGAATCAAGAACTGGTGAATGAAAGTATAATTTGATATGTACATGGTTTAACTCTACAAATGGGTATGATTTGGTAAGTTCACAAGCTCAGTATAAACAACTTTTTTGGGAGAATAAATTCCCATAAGTGTTAATGTTAGGAAATAGATCATTTATAACATAGTTTTAAGCCTATAAATTTATAAGTTAAAGAATAAATATCATCTATAAATCATACCTTTAATTTTATTGGTTTTCCATTTTCATGTTTGGCATTAATCGTCCTTAATTTTCCATTTATTCTAGCCAATGTCCAGAAATAGGAGGAACCAAGTAAGCAACCAATATGAAGGAAATGAATTAAAATACCAAATGAGATACCCAACCCAATAGGAGAAGTAATCACAAACATTGTATTGATAATATCATAGTTGACTTGTTTTATGAATAGAAACCTAAATAAGAAGGGATTCCCACATCCCCTAAGGAAGACCAAGTTTTAATTGAGAACGTTATGTGACAAAGGCCTATTAATTTCAATGAATCATCTTATCCCTTAATTATGGAGCGATGGATCTACTCCAATTATAAGATATTACCTATAATTTAATGTTTCAAGTTGGAGAAGGACATACTGGTTGTTTATTATATGAAAGGATAATTTTATTGGTTGTTTATATTGATAAATATTATAAAAAATGAGAAATATATCAAAGCGATAGTGTCAAATAAATTCCAAAAAATGTTTTTTGAAAAATATTCTCTTTGCAATCTCTAACTTAAAAGGGAAAGGTATTTCCTTACCCTTAATATAAAAGATGATGAATCCATCTGGGCGTTTGAGGAAAACCTCACATGATTTTCATGATACACCATATAAATTTTCATTACTCCCAAATTAAAATTTGAAAACTAATTTGGTGGGATAGAACTAAGCCTATAAAAAGACATTGTTATTAGAGACTTTGATAACTATGAAGAAATTGTATGATGTTCCCTCAAATTCAATATAGATATCAGAAAATCTTAAGGGTCTCATGATGATAATAAAAGGAAATTAGAGATTAATTCTCATGGCATGATAGATAAGTAAAATAGTGTTAATAAATTTCAACAAGACACTTCTCAAAATTTTGGAAATGAGCACCACAATAATTTAATAAAGGGGAAGAGGAAATGATTTAGTTTTGGGAATGAATGGAACCTAGGTAATGATTTCCGACAAGAGAAAATGATAAATGTAATGGAAGAGAGGAATAATCTTGTAAACCCTCATCCATTTTCTAATGTTTCAACTATAAGTAAGAAGGTCACTTTTTGAACAAATTCACTAAGCCAAGGGTGGTAAGAGATAATCAACACCAACAACCTCTAAGGTAGAAAGGGTCTTCTTATTCAATTTCAACCATTAAGGTGGATCCAAATAGTGAATTAGAGACATGTATTATAATTATTCTTTCAGGAATATTGAATAAACTTTTTTATTATAGTTTTATGTATTCTATCATATCAAAAATGTTTAATAAAACTTTTAAAACACCACAAAAAATTATAGAAGTATTGTAGTTGTTGAAAATGGAAAATGGGGGCATTTATTCATCCAAACTATATAAATCTTCCCCTTTCAAATGTTTTGGGATGAAATTCCCAAGGATCCTTGTGATACTCTATTTAGTGTTATTTTATTCAATTCTATGGATGGATTTTCTTTCCTTATATAGATTGAACATAAATTATGGCAAGAAGAAAATCAGTCAATATATCCTGAATCGTCCTCCGTTTCTATACAAGTGAAAATATTAGAATGAATCTTTTTATCACAAAAAATCGAAAGTATGAATATTATTTCCATATGGGAAATAATATTTAGATCAAACTATTAAGTCTAAGAAAATGATCATCCTTGAAGACAATCCCATTGTAAGGGAATTCACTAATGCCTTTCCTGAAGAATCTTTTAGTCATCCTCTAAGTAAAGAGGTATAATTTTTAATCAAGATTATATCTTGGGAATTTCCATTATCTGATACTATATATTGAATGCCTTTTGTGTACCTTAGGGATCTAAGGAAGAAAATAACAGAGAATCTAGAAAAAGGGTTTATATACCCAGGTGGTTTACCTTGGGGTGATATAGTCATATTAATTAAGAATAAGGATGGGTCAATGTTCCTCTGATTTGATTATCATGAGAAAAAAATATCATTATAAAAAATAAAAAACCTCTACCACAAATTGATGACTTGTTCAATCAGGTATATGGATCTCACTACTTCACCAAGGTGCAGCTTCAATTGGGGTATTATCATGTAAGGGTGAAGAAGGAGGATATCTCAGAGACTAATTTGCGTATAAGGTACGAGCACTATGATTTCATATTAATGAAATTTGGACTCACTAATGATCCATAAATAATAATGGACATTATGAACTGAGACTTTATAGGTTACCTTGATAGATTTTTGTTACTATTTATAGATGATATTCTTATATACTCCATAATAAATGAGAAGCTATGGGAGAATTTGATCATTGTTCTAACAATATTATAAAAGGTGAATATTTATGAAAATTTTATAAAATGTGATATCTGGTTTAAGGAAGTCCCACTATTGTGGAATATTATCACAAGTAATGGCGTACAGATAGACCCTTCAATGATAGAGGAAATTGAAGGACGGTTGAGGCCAACACATGTGATAGATATATGTAGTTTTCTTAGACTAGAAGGGTATTATAGACTATTTTTAATATATTTATCTAGATTTTAAAACCACATAACTAAGATAAATCAAAAGAGAGTCAATGTTTTTTTGGAATAATTATTTTGAAGAGAGCTTCAAGGATTTGAAAAAGAGGTTTATAACTACACTGGTACTTTCACTACCCACAAGTGGGGAACTTTTGAAGGTATAAAATGATGCTTCAAATAATGGATTAGGGTTTTTATAAATGAATAATAAAAAAGTTATATCTTATTATTTAAGGAAATTGAAGGTTCATGAAAATAAATACAAAACATATGATCTGTAGTTGGCTATTGTGATCTTCGCATTGAAAATTTGGTGACATTATCTCTTTAGAGAGAAGTGTAAAATATATACAGATCATAAGAGCCAAAATTATATATTCACATAGAAAGATATGAATATGAACCAGTGAATTTGGTTAGATCTGATTAAGTAATATGAATACTCAATCCACTACTATTGTAGAAAAAATAAATAAATTAGAAGATACTCTGAGTAGAAAGCATCTGACAATTATATCATTAATTTGAATTTAGAAGGATCTGATATTATTATACTTGTGTAAAATTGACATGGGATTCATAAAAAAAGAACATTTTTCAAACAATTATCGAATTATTTCTCAAAAAACACTTCTAGATAGTTTAAAGGAGTCTCAAAGAGATGATGTGGAAATTCAGAAAAAAAGAGCTTTAATATTTTTGTCAAGACTATATGCACAATAAAATCATGAGTTAAAGAAAGAGTTATTAGATGATGCTGATAGATCATCCTTCTCCATCCATCTATTCATAAATAAGATGTATTGATATTACAGATAACTCTATTTTTGGGAAAACATGAAGAAGGAGATGAGGGAATATGCATGAAGTTGTCTTGTATGTCGATGAGTGAAGGCGGTAAGGAAAAAAGTACAAGCGGATGATATAACCATTACCCATACTTACATGGAAAGGGGAAAAAACCATGTAATTTTTTATTGGTCTTATAAAGACATCAAGATGAAATAATTCTATTTAGATTATGGTGTATTGTCTTACAAAGTCTTCTCGCTTCATTTAAATCTGAGAGGACTTCATAATTTATCAACTTTCAAGGATATACATTAAAGAAGTTGAGAGGCTATATAGAACTACAATATTAATTTTTTCTGATTGAGATCCAATATTTACCACTATGTTCTGGATGAGTCAACTATATGATCTAAATAATGAGTTGAACTTCAGCACAACATATCACTCTTATAATGATTTCCAATTTGAGTGGACTAACCATGAACTCAAGGACATGTTGAGAGTGTGAATGATAGACTTAGAAGAAGGATGGTATCAACACCTTCTTCTTATCGAGATCTCATGAAATAATATTTTTTACTAAATATTAAAAATGGATCCATATGAATACCTAAATGGGATGTGATGGAGAACATGTATACGTTGGGATGAAGTTTCTGAACATAAACCACTAGGTCCTGAAATGGTTGGCGAAATGGTGAAAAAAGTTCGAAACCATTGAGAAGATATTCAATGATACTCAAAGTCAATAGAAGAGATTTAATGTTGTTTAAGGTTAGAGATATGGTATTCCTCCACATATCTTCATGTAATATTTTCATGAGATTTGGGATGAAGGGAAATCATAGTCAAATATACATTGGTCACTTTGAGATCCTTGATCGCATCAGAGCGGTGACCTGTCAACTTGAACTCTCACCTATACTATCCCAAGTACATGATGTGTTCAATGTATCCCTCTTTAGGAATTATATACAAGACCCATTACATGTTCTAAATCCATAGGAAGTATCATTAGAGAATGGTCTTTCATATGAAGAGCAATTAGAGAAAATATTAGATCGTAGAGATAATGTTCTACAAAATAAGACAATACACCCGCTCAAAGTACTATAGAGAACTGAAATGTTTAAATAAGAAAAGTGAGAACTAGATGAGGTGATAAAATAAACTGACCCTCACCTTTTTAGTGTGTGAACTGAAAATTTTTATGATGAAATTTCTGAAAGGAGGAATATTGTAATGACTAGAAATTTTATAAATAAAATTCCCTTTGTAATTGAATTAAATTCTATATTGTGGTTATTGAAAACACATGAACTTATTTGGTTTAATTATATATTATGATATTTAAAGGACCATAAATCATCAGAACCATTGATAATATATCCATTCAATTGTGATCAAATTATTAATATAAATATTGGGTTTTGATAAATCCAATTGACACAGACAAAGGAAGTGATGACCTTTACTAGAAGGATCATACCCTTTGAAGCCAATTTAGCAGATCTTCCAAGGGAGATAGAATAAATGGAATTTACCTTAGAACATGTAAAAGCAGAGACCCAACAACTAATCAATGATTTAAACCATTTAAGGGAGATTTTCAAGATCATCAACATCATGACCAAAACCATTTATGCAGAACCACACAAAGAAAATATCACCACTGCACACCTTACACTTGTGGAATTTTTTTAATGTAGTAAACGGATATGTATTAATACCTTAAGAATATGAATTCATATATTTTATCTTCTATATAATATTAAATACATTTAATCTTTTTCTTGTTACTTTATAAATTATTTTTATTTTGAAATGATAAAACATAAATTATATTTTAGGGAAATATGAATATAAAATTGAAACATTAAATTTGATGAATTAATGGATTTTGGAAATAAATTATATTTTAATAAATTATTATTATTTGATAATTTTTATTAGATATAAATTATAATATACTTTTTTTGATGTCAAATGTAATTTTTGTAAGGGTTCGAAAACTGATCTCATCAAAAAAACCAAATATTTGACAATAAAGAAATATTTTAACATAAAATATAAATTTAAAATATTTCAAAAATTATTTTGGTCAAATAAATATTATTTTTTGAATTATCACATTGAAATTATAAAATGGGGAGATTCTCAAAATTTACTGAGATAGAGGAATTTTTTGGGTAAAAATTAAATATGGTGTAAATATACTGGGTGTATTATGACATAATAATGACCCAAAACTGAGGTATTAAATGATTTATAATCTATCCCAGAAAAAATATATGTTTACAATTAAAAATAAATTTTTAGGTTATTTTATTAATTTAATAAATCCTTTATGAATCTTCTAAAACCTATATTATATTTTAATGTTTTAAAATAAATTATTTATAAACATGACTCACTTCCAAATCACCAAGGGTAATATTTTAATGGTTTCACCCCTTAGACATAGAAAATTATTAAAACCACTCCCCTCTAGAAGAATTATTTTTCAAAACCATGGGATGTTTTCTGGTTTTGATTACATTATTATATAGAGTCCAAAACCAAGGGTTGGTAAGTAATAATGAAATCCCATATCTTTTCCTATATAAACCCACCCAAGCTCCCATTTTTCTTCACTAAAAAAATTAATCATGTACTTAATCTTTCCTCATCTCTCTAGATTCTTCCCAAGGTAACTGCAAGGTCTCAAGAAGCTTCTCCCAATATTTTGGAATCACCCTCTCAATGTAAGGAATCCTTTCCTTATTTTCATTATTTAATCATATTTTTCATTTTACAGTTTTATTTCTGATAAATACTATTGTGATTTTTGTTACATTTCCCAATCACTTTCCATTTGATTTAAAAATTCTGATAGAAATTTTTTTATCTCATTTAATAATTTTATAAATATTTTAGTACCGACATTATGCAAGAGAAATTTCACTACGATTTTTCCATGTGAAACCTTCTTAATGTGAATACCATCTCTATTTCCACTCAAGGGTATTAAAATAGACATACTTATACATATTTTATTGGTAAATTACGTGTATTTATTCAAAAATCCTTGATCATGGAATTAAATTTGATGAAATATGATCCTATGTTGAATAATTTATGTGGAACTCGTATGCATGTACATGATATGAATACGATGGGTGTGCCAGAAATTATATATTGATCCAATTAATGGGGTAATATTTTAGTCTCGTGAGACTTAATTCAAGGGATTATGGAGTGAGCCTAATCTATTATGGTACTTTTTCACCATTTTATGGTATATTGATGGTGAACTTTTACCTAGGTTTATGATGTATTATTTTAATTTGTTTCCAATTTCCCTTGTTTTCTTTATGTTATGATGCTATATCATGAATTTTTGTTCATTATTTTTATTCTCACCCTTTTTTCCATTAAAATAAAAAATTATTTAATTTTAATTCTTTATTTATGTTATTCTTTATTTATTCCCTTACTGAGCTTTACAACACACCCATTTCTTATGTATGTCCCCTGGTTATCCCATGCAATTTTATATACGATGGAATATAATGAGCTTGTTATTGATGTTTTCAATAATGAAGATGTACCACCTGTCATATTTCAAGTTTAATATATGTACCATTTATATATATTAGAAAATTTTAATCATAGTTTTGGGTATGGTGGTGGAGGTTCTAATAAAAGGATCATTTTTTTATGATATATGGAGATGGGGAGTTATGGATCCTTTATTTTTATTTTAGTATATATCTCATCTAATGTATTTTCACATATCATAATTTCTAATCTACTAACATTTATTATATATTATGATGGTTTTAATTAAAAATTAGTTTCATTTATGGTGGAGATTTTGGGGATTTATCATATTTGCTTCTTAGTTACATGTTATGTTGTGTGTTTTTTTGTTTATCTATAATTATTATTGAATTACTTATTTTATATGATTAGAAATTTAATTTATGGAATGTACTAATTGGAATTATAGGTGGGAGTTCACTCTTAATTATTACTTCATCAAGAAAAATCATTCCAACAAATGTATATTTCAATAATATAGTATAATTTTCAAGGATGTGGTGACTTTGAACATGATATGGGCCATGTCAGAGACTAGATAAAGAACATAGATTTAAGGTATCCTAGGTTGGAAAATTAAATACCGGTATCATAAACCATTTTTATTTGTATGGGGTTTAATATAAATTATCTATGGTCATAGGAGTTTGAGGTATATATGCAATTATGTGTTTGGTCAACACTTTTATTATAAAATATTCAGTTACTAGAATTTTTAGGGTCGTGGGTGTCTAAAATTTATGAATTTTTCTTGATTAATATCAGGATTTTAATTATCTATTTTGGTTTTTATATTTTCTATCAAATATTTATGAGTTATTCTGAGTAACATCATGTTTTGGAAAGGAAATAGAAAGAATCTTTTGGACACATAGTTTACTATGCACATTCTTGAAAAATATACACAGTATTTTTAGACCAATATATGTAGTTTCTAGCAGACTTCACATAGTTAGGTCATGGTTTTCAATATTATATAACAAAAACATGTTTATTTGTGAACTTTTCAGAATATTGAATTTTGGTTCCTTATAATTTTAAAATGACCAAATTTTATATATTTTTTATTTAATATGAGTTGGTGTGTTTAATGAGGATTAATGATGTTGTTTATAATTTTGGAATTTTGTTTTCATAATAAAATATTTGGTTCTATATATTTTTGAATGAATATTGGGTATATTAAGGTTTTTTAGTGTGAAAGAGGTCGTGTAAATTTTTTTTAATATCCTTGTTATTTTTTAGTAAAATACTTTTTATTAGTAATGGTTTTCATTTTTAATGTTTTTAATGGTAAATTAAAGAGATTTCATAAGAAAAAATTAATAATTTTATTATATTTTGATTTTTGATGAGTAAAATGATGGTTACTAAGGTGGAGTGAATATATTTCTCTTGATATTTTGAAATTTAATCACTGGATTATATTTAGATTAATGATGTTTTGAATCTTGAGGATTTTTTTAATTTTTTTTCTGTTTATTATTCTTCAAGAGTACACTCAACAAATTTCCCATAGAATTTAAAGAGGGAGTGATGAATTATCTGTCACAAGTGCACCCTCTAATTAATCAAAATAGAGAGAAATTTCTAGAGTTTCATAACTTTATTCATCCTCTCTTATATGTGAAGTAAAATTACCATTAATTGGAAGCATTGTTGTAGGATATTGATATGATCTTTACCTTTATTAAACTCTTTGACACTATTAAGATTATGTTTTCTAATTCTATTATTGAGGGTCTATATTGGAAGTTTTTAAATTCAATCTTTTAGACCAAGACATAGATTGAAAATTCATGAGACGTTTTCAAGTAGTAATTCATTTATTAAAACATCCATAAGACCATGATGGTGTCTAAGTCATTGAAGTTGTATTTCCATGACAAGAGTTATTGTTCAATCTTGGATTATACTGTTCATTTTTTTAGATAATTTCCTATCCATCTAGGATAAATTTGGATAAATATTTAGAAATAATTATTTAATAAGTTTGTATCATTATGAACTTTAGTGAAACGTTTCCTTACTTGGACTATCATACTATGTAGAGGTAGTGAAACAGGTTTTCAGAGTTGAGGAAAAAATGGTTTTGATGTCTGAAGTGGTCGATATTTCATCCATTCTAGGGGTAGTGAAAGAAATTATGGTATAGAAAATAGGAAATTATACAGTTTTGATCATATTATTGGTGGAATAAAAAGTAAATAATTTTTTTATCATTAGATTCTTCTAGGAGTGAAAAACTAGTTTGCCACCAGTTTGGTAAGTTAGGTCATAAGAAATTTTCATGCTAGGATTCTCTAAAAATGTATCATAATTTTTTTCTATTTGCATCATCTATAATGATTTTGTAAAGGAGTTTCATGTGAGATAGGTAGATCCAGACCCATCCCATTAAAATATATATGGGTTCAACCTACTAAACCGGATGCTAATGTATTTGGGTTTTGAGGTATTTATTGTTATATTTTTTATTCACTTATCTATTATACCCATGTTGTACTATATTTGAAGTTATAGAATTCATATAAATATAATTTTGATGAAATGTCTGAATCTTGTTATGAAAATTACATAATTTTAATATTTTTGTGTCATCGTTGATAATGTATGAGAATCATTTAGGTTGCTAATGGATTTTCCCCACTGTTGTGGGAACCGAATTAGTAAATCTTTTATCAAATTTTTTTTTCATTTAAATTTATTCATTCTTGAGTATATTTTTTTGGATGTAATTTATCATTTTGGAGAATTGATATATTATAGGAATTATAAATATCATGGGGATACCACCAGATATGATCTCATTTAAATTGGTGGTTTCTTTTTTCCTAATGAAGGAAAGGATGTAAAATGAGTAGACAAGATATTCAGTTTCCCCAACCCAAATTTACACTAAAATGGATTCTAAATTCATTAGTCTTAAGTATTTTTTTAATCTAATATAAATTATTTTATAGTTACTCATACATGAACAAGTTGGGTGTATATTGTATGCATAAATTTCAATATTGATGATGATGTATCTAATTTATTTATTATGGAATCTGAGGTTCTTTGTGAAATGTAATTTAGTTTTTTGTATAATTCCTCTTCGATGGTATCACATACCTTTTCTTAGTTGATGCCCTAGGGTTCCTTTGGTTTTTGGATTGAAAATTTAATAATGAGGTTAAAAATAACCCATTTTTTGTTCAAATACTTCCACAAATACATTATAGGGACAAAAATCGATATTGTGGGGAGATTTATTATACCTTGATGTTGATTTGGTATGATATTTTATTAAATCATTGTATTTATTAGTTTTAATAAGATCCCGGTCTGATTTTTTTTTAAATTTAAGAGTTTTATCACTATTATGGTTATCACATAGTTCAGGTGAACCATGAATATTTCCTTATATACCTATTAGAAACCATGATACATACATTTAAACATAAACTAACCTAAACTATTAGTTCATGGTTAGGAAAAAACCTATACTATTTTCTTATGTATGATATTTTATGTTCAAGGGATGGTGCATGGGTTGTGCATGGGTTGGGGAAACCGTGTGTCTTACTCTTACATACCTAGGATAAACCATTCAAGGTACACTTACATATAAGACCTTTATACTGGTTAGTGTGTGGTTTGGAAAACCAGGTGGTCAAAACATGTAAATACTCTTGTGGTTTTCCATTTACGGTTTCATACTTGTTGCATTGTTTTCCAAATAGTGTGACCAAACTTTATGGGTCTCCTAAATTATTGAAAAAAATTATTTTAACCATTTTACCCTCAATTTAATTTAACACTTATGGGTTCTATTTACCTCCCTCCCAACTCCTAGAAATCTTAGGAATGTATCCCCTTCACCTAGACCCTCTTTTTGGTCTTTTACATGGATTTATTCTACATTTGATATTAGTTAATCTATTTAATGTACTGTAATCCTAATCCTCATCCATACAAAATTACTTACATCTTCTTGAATAGACCTAAGATGGTTATAGTGGCCAAGGTTTTGATGTTTCTTGAATTTTAATTAGGGGTTTCTGTGATTTAGGGTACATGTTGATCCTTGAAGGGTTTTACTTTCCATTTTTGGGGTTTATAAAAACTATGGTGAGTGAAAGTGACGAATTGACGTATAATTCTCCTTGTATAGGATATTAAATTAAAATCCATGTTTTATTTATTATTTTTAATCCAATATTTGAATATTTAGAATTTTTACTAACATTATTTATTGACCATTTTATAATATATTGGTTTATATTTTGGTTTTCTTTGTATATTATATGGTTTTCACATATTTAAAGTCTTAAAAAAATTATTTGAATATGAACAAATATTGGTCTAATAAATTATTGTGTGGAAATTTTCAAAGGAACTATCCATTCAAAGGGAATTATTGGGTTCTCAAACTAATTTAAAGGATTTTTTTTACAATCTATGTGTTTTTTTATTTCTTCCATGGTTATTATCATGTTTAATTATACATTTGAGATATATTGTTGATTTTTATTTGTTAAGTTTTCAATGATGATTTTATAACCTTTATACTTGATGGATATTCCATAGGCCCATTTGGCACTTTATAAAGAGGTTTTGTATGTAAATGTAAACTTTAAGCAATCACCTTATTATTTATTGTGTAAAAGTAAAGGTAATGATGATATTGTGTAAGGTGATGAAATTGTCTTAGTTTCGAGACATATTAAATATTTTTTAATCTAGATAAATATGGTTTACTTATATGATGGGTGGTTGTATAAGGTCAACACATTAAACATTACATAATCATGAGTTTTATTAATGAATTTATATTATTTCCCTTTGAGGATCCTTTTATTTATTGAGTTTTAGATAATTATGTCACATCTTAGAAATTAAAAAACAATCAAAAAAATGTAAACACTTCTGATTAGTATCCATTTTTTCACCAAATAACAATATTTAAACAAAGTGTTATTTCATTCTGGAAAAATATTCACAAAATTCAACATGAATTAATCCATTCCCTTACCCATCCTCTGAAAAAAAATAAAACACGTGATGAGAACAAAAATATTAGTAAGGGATATAAAATAAATGAAACCATTATTCCATTACCAAGAAAGTCGGGGTCCGGTATTACTGAACCATAATTTTATTAATGAAAAATAAACAAGATGTCACTGAGTAGGGGTACTTATATAGATATGAGTGGGATACTCCCCTCATGTCATCCCCCACTCAATAAGTAATAAAATAGTGGTTCTAGAGGACCCTTAATGGCCCAAAATGCAGTTGTATAAGTGATTCAAATTCCAAATAAATGGTGAGTATGGCCTTGGCTGAGGACCCAGAGTGTGCGAAGGACATCACTGTAATCTAAGCATCCGAGCGAGCCCAACACAACTCCATCAGCATTTGATTTGAGAAAAAACAATGCGACATCAGCATAGGCCCTTTACCATGGATGACTACTTCGACCAACCTGCAATTTCTAGAAACTGAAATGCCTAGATGTCCGAATGTCCGTGGCGCCAGTGTACGTGGGAGAAGAAGAAAGTCTGTCATGATATAACACACCACCATAGCTAATATTGCGTGGAACCTGTAGAATATTAGCATGGTTGAGAGAGTTCATGTCACTAAACAGGAGCTCACATCGAGCTGTCCAGAAAGCAGGAGGATCCGCTGCAATGTCAAAAAAGAAGCTGCTACAATAGGTTTTGAAGTAGGTCTATTGCCAAATGAAAATAGTTTTGGTTACTAAGTATTAAAGGGGAGTTACATAGGTGTGAGTGAGCTACTCCAGGAAAGTAATCATCAATTATTAATGCACAGATGTTAGGATCTCTGAATGACAACATTGCATCTAGTTCCATTATAGCCTTCTTGGATAGGACATTTGCCACCTGATTTTCCTATCGATACACATGTGTGATATGAAAAATAATTTTACAGACCAGACTGATACATTCAATCCAATATGGAAGAATCACCCATGGATCATTTCGGTTATGAGTCATAAGATCTGTAACCGCGGTTTCATAATCTGATTCAATCCATAGGTTGGTCCATTGATAGTAGCCCACATTCTTTATGGCAATGATCTTTACCCATAATTCATCATTGTAATAATTCCCAACTCCAATGTAGAGATATAAACAGCCCTTGAAAAATCCATGATAGGTTCAGAAGATAGCTCTGCACCCCGAGGGTCTAGTCATGCCCGAGGTTGTGCCGTCTACATAGACTTTAACCCAAGAGACAATCAATGGGATCCATCGCACAGTTTTTAGAATAATAGGTGGTTTGGGACTACCTAAAAGTCCCAAAAATCAAAGCAAAATCAAATCACTAATAGTATTATTCATGGCCAATGTTTCACTTTGGAAGTAGCATGAACCTCCCTGTGTATGTCGAGAGTTATAGTGTGAATTGTTAGTATAGGAACCCTGAACTTACCTTCATTCCTTTCCCTCCAAATCAAGGCAATCACAGATGAAGTTGCTGGAAGAAAGAGATGGTGAAACTGCGGACTCTGTTCAGAATGGGAAACGAAATCAATAAAGTCTAGGAGTTTTCTGCCTACTCTTAGGTTCATTGAACAGCTCTAAATAGCATATTCCCACAGCTTCCGTGTATAATCACAGTCATTTAATAGGTGTTTCAGGCTCTGTTCTTCCTTAAATCATAGAATGCATGCCGAAACAATGTTATGTCAGGCTTTTTTCAGCTGATCATGTAGCGGTGGTTGGATTTTCCAGATTCTCCATAGTAGATTGTATATTGAGGCCTAGATAAAATCAGATTTAAACATGGACAACCATGTGGGTGCCATATTGGTTCTTTCACTCTCCAACTAGTAGTAATCTTTAACATTATATCGGCCACTGGTACTTAATTTCTGGTCCGAAGTTTCAATATTCATAAAGGCATGATGCTGAATTTCACGTTTAACCTGCATGGGGACAAAATCAAGAATATAGTGAGTTGACATAATCTCACTGATAGTCATTTGTTATCATTTAGTAGGAATTGTCAGATGATCCCTTAGCAGGCTATCCAACCATATGGTGTTCCAAAAGTTCAAGTCCGATTTCATAGAGACTAGCCATTTGGTGTTTTGAATAATCTCATTGAAATAATATATGAGAAATGTAACGCCCCGACCCAGCTAACCAGAGTCGGTGCATTACTTCGTAACATTGGCATGATCACAAAAGATCAAGTCTCGAAAGACCGATTAGTTTAGTAGCCTTGGAAACACTAGATACATTCCTAAATGTTATATTACATCATAAAGTGAAAAACTAATAACAAAGTCTTCATAGTCCACACTAATATCCTCTTCTGACTATCCCTAGAGGTCATTCATAAAATACTTCTTCACATCCTGGAAAATATTAAAACATTGAAAGGGGTGAGCTCAGATGCTTAGTAAGGATAACAATATTGCGGAAGCTTTCAAAAATAATCATTAACATTTAAGGCAATGTATAACTAAAACAAAAGCCTTTTTAAACTTGAACTTTAGCATAATATGGCAAAAATAAAATTAAATAATTCCATTTACTTACTCACATGGATATTCTACTAATCGAATAATCCCATGCAATATCAATAACCACTTTCATAATGATGGAATGCATAATTCCAGACTATCATAACCATGTAGTAGAGGCCTCGTGCCAAGACCACAAATAAGATTTTGTCAAGGCCTCGTGCCAAGACACTAGTTTGTCTCATGAGACCTACCGATGCATCGAGGAGCTATAGCGGGCTCCACCAGTCACTTATTAAGTCCAATGCATTCCTCATATGAATAGGTTTAAACATATCATAAACCATAACATAATCATATCACATAAAACATGCATAAAGGAAACATAACATTTCCAAATTTCAATCACAAGATATCAATACAACACATTGATATAATAAAAACGCTTTCAAAACCATTTTCAATACCAAAATAAAAGAAAGTTAAAACATGGTATTTACTTTTCTTTTAAAAAAAGATATGGCTTGTAGAGGAAGCCGAAACTCAAATAATGGTCACGGCGGCGGAGAATTCGTTGTCGCCGCATATGTACGGAAAGAAAAACATTCCCTTTTTGTCGTTTAGTAAAACGCTTCGTATAAAAAAGATTCCTTTTGAATAAACTTAAAAGTCAAAGGGGTTTATACACCGTATAAAAGAAAGTTGTGTATAAAACCAAATATGCCTCAATGAAAGGAGATTGAGACGAAGTCCTTAAAAACATCATTTTTAAAATAAAATAGATCTATTATGTGTATTCACTATAGGTACACATAAATAATACAAAATAAGACATAATAATATCATGACATAATTTGAAAGTAGGAGATTAACCCAAAGAATGGAAGTTGGGTTAAGAAATTCCCTTACCTTGCGTCTTGTCCTGACTCGACCTTTCTTTAACCTCCTGAATAATAAAATAGAGTTAATTTCTATTTACTTAATAACCTTTTTCATGTTCATTATTCCTTTTATATCCCTTATTACCATGTTATGAACATTATGTAATTATTAAAGTTTATAACGGTCATTTTGTCTATCTTTGGTACTTGAGTCAACAATAAACTTCTTATAATTACAAGTTGTTCATGTGGTGAAATATCCATTATATCTAGAATTATATTCATGATTTAGATATCATATATATCATATATATCCAGTATATACTTTAATTCATAATATTACGTAACATTTAGAGGTAAGAAATGAAATGCACCGTTCATGGAGACGGTAAGCCGTACGTACGCTTGAACGCTACTTTCATTTCTATTTCATATTTAATGGAATGAAATCATAATTATATAAAGTTATAATATAATTACAGTATAATATATTGTATAATAACATTTACTCCATCCTTTATACATCCCACATATGGTATTAACGATTCAAATCACTTTGAGGGGGTGGTAGTCCACACTTCCTAAAATGAAAATATTGCGTTTACCCATAATGGAAAACATAAAGGTATGCCATAAATGAAAAATAAAAAATTGTAAGGAAAACAAAAACATAATATATATAATATATATAAATATTGTCATCATAATGGCCACTATTAGAGGTGTTATATGAGTGTTAAACAATCATCGTTCCGTGAGGCAAAAATTCTCCATCCACAGAAACAGTATGTTCTTTAACCATTAGATGTAGGTGTGTGTAAGTGTAAACCAAATCCTTATCATAAAAAAATACTAGTATATTTTAGATACTGGTGTTGTTACAAAATAATGGAATAAAAAGAGTTTAAGGGGTTGGAGAAGCTAAATAAAACAAAACAACATTAGAGAAGACATTACCTAAAAATCGGGTAACTCTTTTTGATTTGAGACAAAGGCTTCCTTGGGAAGAGTTCTGCCCAAAGTGAGGCTTTTAGGATTAAGAGGGGGATGTTGGGAGAGTATTTGGGCAGAGGTTGTCCGAGCCAAATGGTTTGAAAGTGTGAATGAGGTGGTAGAGGTTGGGGCCTTTTATAAGAGGAGAGGAGGGGCACTCTTGGAAAGTAAGGAAATTATACATTATTATACAATGCTTTTCGAATTCGGTGGTAGAGGTTGAGGCCTTTTATAAGAGGAGAGGAGGGGCACTCTTGGAAAGTAAGGAAATTATACATTATTATACAATGCTTTTCGAATTCTAAAGGTCCCAAACTTATATAATTCGTGGATAAGGTGATAAGGGTTTTAAATCTACCCATCCAATAGTCTTTGGACAAGTGTAAGCCTTGGATTGTACATTATCTTTTCATTTTATTAAAATCGTTAAATATTGAGGTCATCTCTGCATCATAATGATGTCATAAATAATTTAATTTATATAATGTCTAAAAATTAAAAAAAAATACTATGATGTAGGAAATATTTTTAGCTTTCAAATGACTATTTATAGTCAAAAATATGACTTGTATAACCCAATGTAAATTTTTTTTTAGAAAAACATTTCATGTTTGTGTCATTTTTTACTTTAACATTAAATAAAAGGTATTTATGTCATTTTCCAACAAAAGTGGCTCCATGGGGACCCCATGTTGACCCATGGATTGTCTTGGTCGTCCATGGCATATCCAATGAGGGTAGGACATGTGTAATGCTCATCTCATATTATTAAAACATTATTATTACCTTAAACTACACTAATTACCTCTAATCGCGATTAAGAACATAAAAGTTACTATTCACCAATAAATTATTTTAATCCCATTGAACCACATTTTACTTCATAATTACAACCATGTATGTCAGATTTTTGAAAATCAAAACACAGAAGTGGTACTATTTCATTCAAACGAAAAATCAGTTATTTAATTACCACTTAGTGGTTTCACTATTCATCAAAAATTGAAGTTTTTCAGAACAATGCCAAAATTTCAACCTAAGCTATAATTGATATTCTGAATTAAAAAATAATGTCTATTTTACAAAATTACAAACATATATGTTTCATTAATTAATTTTATAATTAATTTCCGCTGTCACAACAAATAGCGTGTTTTTAAGAAACAATATATATCAAAAGATTAACAATTGTTTATGTCCAATTTCAAAGTGAAATTAATTATAATTAACACCATTGGATAAAATGGTATAAATATATTCTAATTATACTTTAAAACCAGTAAATAGTATAATTTACCACTATAAATTATTTTGATTAAAAAAGTGGTTTTTAAGTATTTTTCACTATTCATAAAAAATTAGAAGTTCTCAGAAAAATACAAAAAATTCAACATAGGCTAATTTAGATATTCCGAATCCAAAAATGAAGTCCATTTTGAAATATAAAATTTTTGTAATTTTAAAAAGTGGTTATTACAATTCATAACAGCTACTTTGATTAGTTGTGGTGTTTTATAACTCGAAGTTGCGTACAATGCAAGCTATTGCATTATTGAATGAGAAGCGTATTGTGGAAGCTCGGGGTGTTACATTCTCCCCTCATTCAATAAATAGTGTCCTCGCAATTTGAAATTTTTCTTGGAAAATAAAAGGTTGAAAATAGAAAATACCTTTGTGGAAAACCCACATCGGAAATAAGATTAATAAAATTTAGCCTTAATAAGAGGGAAAGGGAAATGAAAAAGTCACCACCCAATTATGATCTCGATTAGGAGAACATTGGTGGAAATTAGAGACATATAATTGGAGGAAAAACGTAAATATTTGTAGGGAGTGATTGAGGTCATCAATCACAATCAACTGTCAAATTGAGGGCCTCAAAACCTTCAATCTATGTTGATTTAAAATATCATCAGTTCAACAAGACATAAGGTATTTGGATAACACATTTTTTTGTTTTAATATCCCTTTACTAAAGTTTAAGAATTAATTTATTCATTGAATAAGAGATAGGTATATATATATATTTATGCTTGACAATTAGAGTTTCAACCTTCAACTCATCTTTCTCTCAAAAAGATAATAGAACTCAAAAATATTATACTTATCCTAATTGTATAAGGTTCCAAATGTTAACACATACCATTTAGATTAGTAAAATTATTTTGTAACAACTAGGGAATTCCTGTAGGCTAGTGGTAGGTGATAAAGGTCTGTCGCACTATGGTTGTGGGTTCGATTCCTACTGCTTTGTCCGACACGACGGGTTATTCCCCACCCTGCAGGTTGTCCTTTTCCTAAAACAACAGTATTATAATATTCCAAAAATAATCTTCAGAAATGTTTTAACCTTAAACAATACTATCAAAATATCAACTTAATCCATTCCAACCTTTATAGTTATCCAAAATACCTCAGTCCAGACTTTCTCTAAAAGGTCTCTAAATTCCAAAACCAATTGTAACATCAGATTCCCCAAACAAATTAAAGTTTCTCTTTTTGTCACATACTAAAAATATGATTACCTTCATTATTTTAACACCTTACTGAAATCAACAAGTACTACAGTACAATACTTATATATATATCACATTATTCTAGTAACCAGAATATAATCCATGAGTCCAAAAGTACCAATACATTAATTATTCAACTTCAACTGTAGTAACAGCATAAGCTTGTCCTTGATCCCTTGGCCTTTTATGAGGTACGTTTTCCTGACACTTAGGAAATTCTTTTTCATAATGCCCCATTTTCCTACAATTGAAACATTCAACATTGATAGCCTTTTTCTTTCCCTTGCAATCACGAGCCTGGTGACCTTTTTCTCCACATTTGTAACAAACTCCCATTCCCTTTAGGCAAGTACCAGGGTGATTCTTCCCACAATTATCGCATAATGGAAAATACTTCTTTCCCTTTTTCCCTTTATCCGTCTCTTGTTCCACCGTTCTCTTCTTTTCATGCTTTGCTTTAAAGTCATGAGACTTAGAGAATTCCTTTTCCGTCTTGATTGCACACGAGACAATATCTTCGTATGTTGAGAAAGATTGTGATACTAAAGCTTGACGGAGAAATGGTTTTAAACCATCAAAGAAATGATCAATCTTACTTCTTGGGTTATGTATATAATCTGCAGCATGTGTCCCAAACCTTGTAAAGTTGGCCTCATACTTTGCGACATTCTCATCCTCCTTTTGTCTCAAACTCAAAAATTGTCTTTCCATATCTGCTCGATTGTCATGTGGAAAGTATTTTTCTAAGAAAAGCTCTTTGAACTCCCTCCATTCCATATTCGATATGTCATCATCTTCCTTTGTATTTTGAATCAATGACCACCATTGATCGGCATCTCCAGTGAGGCGGTAAACTGCCATGATAACCTTCTCCCTTTCGCTACTCCCCAAGGTGTGGAATATTTTCTCTAAGGAGTTTATCCATTGCTCAGATACTAATGGATTTGTACCCCCATTAAATGTTGGTGGTTATTGCCTCATGAAGCGGTCTAACATTGATCCTCCACGTTGCGGATCAGGGTGCTCCATATGAATAAGGTTATTATTCATAACCTGAGTGAGTTGTCCCAGTATAGTAATAAGTTGATCAGCACCAGTTGTATCTCCAGCTCCACAATAATTATCTTGAGCAGGAGGGAAATCCCTACATGGAGTGCATGCATTGATATGGTTTCCATTCCTTCCACTAGGTGCCATTTCTAAACAATGGCATAAACTATATTAGTTTATGAATCAAAATACATAATTCCATACTTGTAAGATACTTAACATAAATTGAACTATTTATGGATATAATCCATAAAAATATTTTCCTTGAGGAAGTATATACTCATAACCCTTCATAGTGGTTTATAATGAAAATGAGAATTATCCAAAGCATATCCCACAGGAGTGTCGTAACCAAGAGTGCAGCAAGGCCCGTTTTCGTGCACTAGTTCCCATTTGAGTCTACCTCAAAGCGGTGTTTTCGGGTTTTACCCCTAGGTACATCTGTGCCAGAGCCGCCTCTACCTGCTCGTATCCAGACAGGGATGTATTGCTCGTAAAACTCAAAACATCTCTACAATACCAAAATTCTAGGATGTTCTTCTATACTAATCCTCAAAGTCTATCTTCGGGCTATGTGCTCTAATCAGAGTTTATCTAAATCTAGCCTCCAAGGTTAGTACTAAACTGCCTCTGATACCAACTGTAACACCCCGACCCCAGCTACCCAGAGTCGGTGCATTACTTCCTAACATTGTCATGATCACAAAAGATCAAGTCTCTAAAGACCGATTAGTTTAGTAGCCTTGGAAACACTAGATACATTCATAAATGTTACATTACATCATAAAGTGAAAAACAAATAACAAAGTCTTCATAGTCCACACTCATATCCTCTTCTGAATATCCCTACAGGTCATTCATAAAAAACTTCTTCACATCCTGGAAGATATTAAAACATTGAAAGGGGTGAGCTCAGATTCTCAGTAAGGATAACAATATTGTGGAAGCTTTCATAAATAATCATTAACATTTAAGGCAATGTATAACTAAAACAAAAGCCTTTTTAAACTTGTACTTTAGCATAATATGGAAAAAATAAAATTAAATAATTCCATTTACTTACTCACATGGATATTCTACTAATCGAATAATCCCATGAAATATCAATAACCACTTTCATAATGATGGAATGCATAATGCCAGACTATCATAACCATGTAGTCGAGGCCTCGTGCCAAGACCACAAATAAGATTTTGTCAAGGCCTCGTGCCAAGACACTAGTTTGTCTCATGAGACCTACCGATGCATCGAGGAGCTATAGAGGGCTCCACCCGTCACTTATTAAGTCCAATGCATTCCTCATATGAATAGGTTTAAACATATCATAAACCATAACATAATCGAATCACATAAAACATGCATAAAGGAAACATAACATTTCCACATTTCAATCACAAGATATCAATACAACACATTGATATAATAAAAACACTTTCAAAATCATTTTAAATACCAAAATAAATGAAAGTTAAAACATGGTATTTATTTTTATTTTTAAAAAAAGGTATGGCTTGTAGAGGAAGCCGAAACTCAAATAATGGTCATGGCGTCGGAGAAGTCGTTGTCGCCGCATATGTACAGAAAGAAAAACATTCTCTTTTTGTCGTTTAGTAAAACGCTACGTATAAAAAAGATTCCTTTTGAATAAATGTAAAAGTCAAAGGGGTCTATACACCATATAAAAGAAAGTTGTGTATAAAACCAAATATGCCTCAATGAAAGGAGATTGAGACGAAGTCCTTAAAAATATTATTTTTAAAATAAAATAGATCTATTATGTGTATTCACTATAGGTACACATAAATAATACAAAATAAGATATAATAATATCATGACATAATTTGAAAGTAGGAGATTAAACCAAAGAATTGAAGTTGGGTTAAGAAATTCCCTTACCTTGCGTCTTGTCCTGACTCGACCGTTCTTTAACCTCCTGAATAATAAAATAGAGTTAATTTCTATTTAATTAAGAACCTTTTTCTTGTTCATTATTCCTTTTATATCTCGTATTACCATGTTATGAACATTATGTAATTATTAAAGTTTATAATGGTCATTTTGTCGATCTTTGGTACTTGAGTCAACAATAAACTTCTTATAATTACAAGTTGTTCATGTGGTGAAATATCCATTATATCTAGAATTATATTCATGATGTAGTTATCATATATATCATATATATCCAATATATACATTCATTCATAATATTACATAACATTTAGAGGTAAGAAATGAAATGCACCGTTCATGGAGACGGTAAGCCGTACGTACGCATGAACGCTACTTTAATTTATATTTCATATTTAATGGAATGAAATCATAATTATATAAAGGTATAATATATTTCCAGTATAATATAGTGTATAATACCATTTACTCCATCCTTTATACATCCCACATATGGTATTAACGATTCAAATCACTTTGAGGGGGCGGTAGTCCGCACTTCCTAAAATGAAAATATCGTGTTTACCCATAATGGAAACCATAAAGGTATGCCATAAATGAAAAATACAAAATCATAAGGAAAAAAACATAATATATATCATATATAAAAATAGTTTCATCATAATGGAAACCATTAGAGGTGTTATATGAGTGTTGAACAATCATCGTTTCGTGAGGCAAAAATTCTCCATCCACAGAAACAACATGTTCTTTAACCATTAGATGTAGGTGTGTGTAAGTTTAAACCAAATATGTATCATAACAACATCCTAGTATATTTTATATACTGGTGTTGTTACAAAAGAAAGGAATAAATAGATTTTAAGGGGTTGGAGAAGCTGAATAAAACAAAACAACATTAGAGAAGACATTACCTAAAAATCGGGTAACTCTTTTTGATTTGAGACAAAGGCTTCCTTGGGAAGAGTTCTGCCCAAAGTGAGGCTTTTAGGAGTAAGAGTGGGATGTTGGGAGAGTATTTGGGCAGATTTTGGCCGAGCCAAATGGTTTGAAAGTGTGAATGAGGTGGTAGAGGTGTGGGCCTTTTATAAGAGGAGAGGAGGGGCACTCTTGGAAAGTAAGGAAATGTTACATTATTATACAATGCTTTTCGGATTCTAAAGGTCCCACACTTATATAATTCGTGTCTAAGGTGATAAAGGTTCGAAATATACCCATACAATAGTCTTTGGACAAGATTAAGCCTTGGATTGTACATTATCTTTTAATTTTATTAAAATCGTTAAATAATGAGGTCATCTCATAATGATGTCATAAATAATTTAATTTATTTAATGTCTAAAAATTACAAAAAAAAATACTATGATGTAGGAAATCTTTTAGCTTTCAAATGACTATTTATAGTCAAAAAAATGACTTGTATAACCCCATGTAAAAATTGTTTTAGTAAAACATTTCATGTTTGTGTCATTTTTTACTTTAACATTATATAAAAGGTATTTATGTCATTTTCCAACTAAAGTGGCTCCATGGGGTCCCCAAGTTGACCCATCGATTGTCTTGGTTGGCCATGGCACATCCAATGAGGGTAGGACATGTGTCAAGCTCATCTCATATTATTAAAACATTATTATTACCTTAAACTACAATAATTACCTCTAATCGCGATTAAGAACTTAAAAATTACTATTCACCAAAAAATTATTTTAATCCCATTGAACCACATTTTACTTCCTAATGACAACCATGTATGTCGGATTTTTGAAAATCAAAACACAGATGTGGTAATATTTTATTTAAACGAAAAATCTGTTATTTAACTACCACTTAGTGGTTTCACTATTAATCAAAAATTGATGTTTTTCAGAGCAATGCCAAAATTTCACCCTAAGCTATAATTGATATTCCGAATTCAAAAATGATGTCTATTTTACAAAATTCCAAACATATATGTTTCATTAATTAATTTTATAATTAATTCCCGCAATCACAACAAATAGCATGTTTTTAAGAAACAATATATATCAAAAGATTAACAATTGTTTATGTCCAATTTCAAAGTGAAATTAATTCTAATGAACACCATTGGATAAAATGGTAAAAATATATTCTAATTATTCTGTAAAACCACTAAATAGTATAATTTATCACTATAAATTATTTTTATTAAAAAAGTTGTTTTTAAGTGTTTTTCACTATTCATAAAAAATTAGAAGTTCTCAGAAAAACACTAAAAATTCAACATAGGCTAATTTCGATATTCTGAATCCAAAAATGAAGTCCATTTTGAAATATAAAATTTTTATAATTTTAAGAAGTGGTTATTACTATTCATAACGGCTAATTTGATTAGTCGCGGTGTTTTAGAACTCGAAGTTGCGTACAATGCAAGCTATTTCATTATTGAATGAGAAGCGTATTGTGGAAGCTCAGGGTGTTACAAGAAATGGCCACACTGAAGACCCAAGATAACAATTATAATCATTAATAATCCTTATCTTGAAAATTCTATATAATAATCTAAAGTAGGGCTCATTCGGGGTTAATAGATTCCATAAAAATTTACCAATGAGGCCATAATTGAAAATTCACAGGCCATTAAGGCCAAGACCCCCCATTGGAATGGGCTTAATGCATTCTCTCCATGAAATAATGAATAGTTTCATTTCAAAAACTGAACCAGTCTAAATGAAATTCTGAATAATACCTTACATATCATTGAGAATAAATCTTGGCCATCTATATCAAGTGAAAGAATAGAAAAATTTTGAGGTGATGACTGAGTTCACGAGCCACGCCCTCCCGGAATGTGACATTGATTTCCCTTTCTAGCTAGCACACTCGGTAACAATGCCAGAGCAGATTCCTCTAAGGAAGTGACTTTTGACTCTACCCTAAAAAAATTAAAACACCAAGGTTTGTGAAGGGTATAGACCCATTCCTCACTCCAAGACTTCATGCAATTTTGTTCTATCTGCCCACCGTGAGCACGTCACCAAACACAATTAAGGATTTTCCCGAAGATATCGCCTGCCCTGCCACTTCTTCATAGTGGATGAAAAGGGAATGAATGGAATATATGGTCCTCTGAGAGTATTTGAAAAAGAGAAGAATGTCATCTATGTAAAAAAAGGTGTGACCGAATAGGTCCACCTCTACCAACTATAATTTTATTATATAGGAAAAACCAGGTAAGATCATTAAAGAGTCTTCTCAGATAATCTTCTATAATGGTAAATAGCATACCCGAGAGTGGACCACTTTTCCCAACACAAATTATACACTGAAAAAAGCTCATGGATGACCCATTTATGAGAATGGATAGCCTTACTGATGAAAGAATGAGTTTACTCATTTTAAGAGGGCCTCATAGAAGCCATATCTTTTTTTGATATTGAGAAGAAAATTACATTTAAGGGTGTAAAAGGCCTTGGTGATATTAATCTTCAAAAAAAGTTCCCTTCCTTTGCTTTCTTCATCATAATTTTCATAGTTTCTGAATTTGTGAACAAGAAATCCCATATACATCAGCCAGGGATAAATACATATTGATTTGTGGTGATGTGCTCTTGGATTACTACCCACATCCAGCGCATACGTATTTTGTTGATGACTTTATGGATGATGTTCCCAAGGGAAATTGGATTAAAAGATTTTACATCCACTTCATTACTCTTCTTGAGGATTAAATCAATGAAGCTTGAGTTCATTCCATGTGGAAAGTATGCCTGAGTGAAAAAGTCCCTTACTACACTGACCATGTCATCTTGTAAAACGTCCCAATAAGACATAAAGAATTTATTTGAGAAACCATCAGTCCTGACATCACTTTCCATATCAAGGAAAAAGATAGCCTTCCTAACCTATTCATTTTCTAGAAGTGATACAAGGTGGAAATTTTGTTTCTCATCAATGCATGGGGTGATATTTTCAACCATCCTCGAAGTGTAATCAGCCCCATTATCTATGTAAAACTTGAAAAAGATATTAAAAACAACTTTGGAGATGTCATTATCAGAGTTATGAAGTTGCCCATAAATTCTGATGGCGTTGTTAACCAGTTTCAATCCCATCTCCCTGTGTAATATGTGGAAGAAGCTTGAGTTTCTGTCTCCTTCCTTAAACCATTTCACAATCATTTTATTTCTTTCTAGCCTCTCCTTAATAGTGAGAAGATAATCCAACTTTTATTGGGCATGGAGCTCCTCCCTAGAAGGGGTATCTTGCGTCTGATTTTCATCATGGACCTCTATTAGATTCTATATAGAAGATTTAATATCTAGATTGAGTATTGAGAAAGAGTTATTTATCCATTCCCATAATAGCTTCTTGGTATATTTGAGATTCTATGCAAGCCTATGGAGTGGGCTTCCCACAAGACTAAGTGTCCACACATGCAAAATTGTTTCCCTGCATCCTGGAGATCCAAACCATCCATTTTTATAGAGAAAAGGAAGGGGGCAAAGCCTCTTTAAGGAAAAGACATCCACAATGTTGGGATTATGTTCAGAATGGTGTCTCGACAACAAGCAACCTGACAGGTCATCAGGAGTGATCCTTCCATTCAGATATACAAATCACTTATCTATATTGCTTGTCTTCCTTACATTCAATTAATTCCAGCTCCATGTGAATTCACCACCTCTAATTGGAACCTCCACAAAGTTTCTTTGGTCAATGAAAGAGTAAAATTCATGAGCAACCATTCGGTTAAAACATGATCCAAGTATTTCCTCAGGGGTTAAAGAAATATTGAAATCACCCAACACAATCCATTTTAATACCACTTTTAATGATATTTCCTCCAGATCCTTCCACATATCTCATCCTTTACGATATGATGTCGATGCATAAACAAATGAGATCTGAGCATTGTGTCATGAATTTCTGATGAAGATAGTAATTAATTTCTCCCTCTTATCGCATGTGATCAATTGGAAACTTGCATGCTTAAGGATCTAAAGGTGTTCCATACTCGAGTTGTGATGATTCTAGGAGACAAAGGCATATCCCATAGATTCCCATATGAAGCTTGTCTAATTTCTGAACAACATTTTTTGATTCAGAAATTCCAATGATAAATAGTTTGTTGGACATAAAAAGGTGCCTAAGGGTTTTGGCCATAAGGATAATCCCTAACCCTTGGAAATTATAGTAGAATCCCTTCATCATTTGAGGGCCATTCCCCTTGTGACAAGTCGTTCTTCATGGGCCAGCCTATTGGGGCCTTTCCCTTTCCACTTTCTTCCCTTCATTGTAACTTCTTTTGGGATCATGTTCATCCCTGGACCATCATTTCCCTCCATGGGATTTTTCTCATCATTCATTACCAGTTGCACAAGGGAATTTTCTTCATCCACATAATCAATCCAAAAGCATATAATTAGCAGGGTGAAGGTGTTGTCAGATATCATGGGTTCAGGATACTTTTCGGCTACTGAGGCTCTTCTAGAAGTTTTGGATGGGGGACCTCGAGGAAAGGGTCCCTTGATTTGGATTTTTCGACATGGTGCAAAACATTCAGGTTGACATTAATTGGAGAGGTAATTGGCACCTCTATTCCATCCTGTTGCACTGTCTTCTGTGACCAAGGCTCATCCAGGGGGTCCTAGTGTCTTCCTACTACCTAAAAAGGAGTGAAGTCCCTAGATAATGGGGGCACCGCCTACCTTACTCTGGGTGATGCATTAAACTATATGATTTTTCTGGGCCTGATTCACATGCATGTAGCCTACCCATTCCTGTCCTCGGATCCCTTCTCAGGTATTGCATCTAACCTCATATGCAGGGTGTCTTCATTCGCTTTCAAAAAGTGATGTTCAAGAGAAGCATGCACCACATTTTCATTATTATGTCCTTATCCAATCATATTTCATTCATTGGTTCCACTGGAGTGCTCATATGACTGTGTAAATCCAGTATGATCATTATCACATTCAACAAGAATAGTCCTAATCTCTCCCACATGCTGAAACAATCCCTCTTCTACATAAGTGGTATTCCACCAAATGACTTGAAAGTGATGAGGGTCCTAACTGGTCCCAGCCACTGTAGATTCCACATCCACAGTTCCGCCTGATGCCACACTAGAGGGGCTAGGGGGTGGGATGTTCTGTCACAAGAGGAATGAAAGCCTCTTTCCCTTTCTCCCTCTTACAAAGAGCATTAATGTGCCCCCTCATGTGGCATATTTTACATTCCCAATCTCTCACATGTTGAGATAGGATATTCCCAAAGAAGTTTCACTTCATACAAAATTTAGGCTTCCTGTCATAGTGAATTTCTAGGTTGATGGAGTCATCCTTTGTAGTCAGCACCACCTCATACACAAGAGTGTTGGCCATGTCAACTTCTTCTAGTATCCTCGTAAAATGCCTATATATGGGGTTTTCAGTTTGTCGGTCCATCCTAATCGGGTTCCTCACAATAGAGGATATATCCCAGAGAATCCTCAGATGCCAGTATAACCAATTCAGCTTACAAATTCGTATCTAGACTTGAGTGTGTGTGTTCCTTACCATGTCTGGATCAATGTTTATGTCCCATTACTAAATTCGAAGGAATCCATGTTTTAGTGTAATCAATCCAAAGATCTAGGCTCTTTGTTTGAGATCATTTGAGGGAAACACGACATGGTAATACCCGTGACCCATCGCTGTCATCTTCCAATTGCTAAATCCCTAGAGCTCACCAATCCTTTGTGTGAGGTCACCAAACATCCAGATCCATTCACCCTTCGGAACAAAGACCCTCGTAATGATAGAGTATCGACAAAGATGATCCTACTCCTCCACTGCTTCCTGGTTTTTAGATACATACGCTATATTCTCTTTATTGATGATCCATCATAGAGGGGGAAGATAAAAACCTAATAAGAGGGTATTATAGCCGATTTGACCACATCCGAAAATTTTTTCCTTGGGACAAATATGTTATCAGGAGCAGGATTATCAACACTCAACTTCTATGAAGAAATGTAGAACAACTCCTTGTGTCAAACGTGATATGCATCAGATAGAGTCTCTCGATCCTTTGATAGGATTCGGATTCTTGCGATCATATAGGGTAGAGGAGTTTGGATTTTCCTCAGTCTCCGCGGTCTCCCACTACCCTACCATCCTTTCTTCTCATTAGTCCATTGAAAACATGAGAACTCACATAGTATTTACCGCTATAATCAATGTAATTTGACAATATGAAATAAACAATTTCACATGTGAAACACAAAAACATTTTTCTCCAATAAAATAATGAAACCCCATATCCCGCAATTAAAACCCATTTTTTGGTGATTTGGATATTTATATACATGAATCCCTTTCAAAATCCTTTTAATTGGAATAACCATACGATCATGTTAAAAAAAATTCATAACGCAATGTATTGAAGAACTATGTAGTCACACCAATCTTTTAAGATATTACGGGATTTACCAATTCCATCTGGGCCACACCAATTTATATTGTAATGGGCTTACCTAGTGAAATCTAGGCCACCAAATGATAAGATGTAACGAGATTACTCGAAGCTATTTGAGACACCCCATGTTAAGTTATAATGGGATTACCCTGAACTATCCAGGACCACCCATTTATCATGTATAATGATCAAGTACCATATAATGAATAAAAAATTTATGATTTCAAGTTTTCGTCATAAATAATTTCAAAAAATATTTTAAACTCCTAAGAAAATCATGTTTGGATATAAATATTCCATTTTCTTTTAAAAATCCAATATCAATACCATTATACCATTTTCTTTTGAAACCCCATTTTCAATACGAAAATACTATAAAAGGAAAGGGTTTTCATTTAAATAAAACCTTGAATATTTTAATGGAATATATAAATCATATAATGGCAATGATGTATAAATTCATTGATTCCTTTTACATTAAGATTATGTCAACCATTAAATTTATTATTTGTAAAGACATTCCATGCAAGTCACGTAAAAATATTATTTTTGAAAACCATATAAATAAAGTAAAAAGATACATAAAATATAATTTATAAATATTTTCTGTCCATATATAATTATTAAGAAAATAGTTTTTTAAACATTGACTTGGAAGAGAAAGAGAGTTTGTGGGAAAACAATAAAAGAGTACTTTTAAAGGAAAAGTCCCCTATAACATGGGAAACACATTAACTATAGAACCCATTAAATAGTAACTATATGAAAACATTAAATATAATAATATAACATGTCAAATGTGAAGTATATAGACCTTATAAAAGAATTACGGTACATAATATCAAGATAGGCCTCAATGAAAGGAGATTGAGATGAAGTTCCTTACCTTGAGTCTGATTTGTCATGAGGGTCTTTATCTTCCTGAATAATAAACTAATATAAATTATTTAATTACTTGAGAACCTTTTTCTAGTTTATTAATACTTTTATTTCACTTTTTAACAATATAATTACTTTATTAATATTATTTTGGATGATTTTACCATATTAATCTTATGTGTAAAAATTGATTTTGGTATGTCAACTATGGTAAAAGTGGTTATTATTTAAACATATCAAGAATAATAATCATAAAATAAATATCTTATTTTTAATCAATTATACATTTAAAACCAATCATGAAATATGGTTATTAAAAATGAAATAATGTTACAATCATGGAGACTACAAAGAATACATATGAATGACTTCACTGCTACAGAACACGCATATAACAGCACTGAAATTTATCAACGATAGAAAAAATCAGTAATAAAGTTATTATTTATCATCACTTGTACATAGCTCTAATAAATTAAACCATTATCCGGGATTTATTTTTTTTCACTGATAAAAGGTGATCTTTATCAGTGTGTTTTTAGACCTGATAAAAGATTCCCTTTATCAGCGCTATTTTAACAATGATAAATGACCAGAATGAAATGAAAAATTAAACAAATAAAAATAAAATATGTAAATTATGAAAAATATGAAACATTTTATTAATTAACTAAATATAGATAAAAATAAATAAATTTAAAATGCATATATATTGATTATAAATATTAATAAATAGTATATATTAAATATAAATATCTAAATTGTAGAAGTATAATATATATAAAATGTAAATTAAAAAAATATTAATGTCTTATTCATTTTTAATGTTGTTTGATTTTTCAATTTAACATATATCAAATGTTGTGTGTTGAATTTATTTCACGTACACACACACACATATATATATTTATATGTTAATGCATTTTTATACAGAAACACAGGCACAAATATATTTATGAAATATATAGAAACACATAAACATAATATTTTTGTTATTGATTTAAAGTTTAGTATATTTTATGATATCATTATAACATGATACATTTAATATATATTATGTTTTTAATCATTCAATTTTACATATTTGTTTTCAATACTACAGTTGTAAAATTCATTTTTAATGTTTTTTTTATTTTTTTAATTGATATTTCAATTTGATCATTTTTAATTATTTATTTCTATATATTAATTTACCATGTTTTAGTATTTTCAATATTCCTTCACCAACATAAATAAATAAATATATAGATATTTTTTGTTAACTTATATTTAATTAATAAAACTTATTTATTTCTTCAATATTTATAAAGTGTGCTAATTTTGAATTATTCAATTTCACTTATTTTTAAAATGCATGTATTTAATATTATATATCCCCTAATAATGTAACACATATGTTTTTAATTAAATAATTATAAATAAATTTATATATAAATTTATATTTACTATATTTATAATTTTTATAAATAAATAATAATTATTTTATAAATAAGTATTTATGTAATTATAATTAAATAATTATATATATTTAAATAATTATAAAATTTTAATAAATTTATTTAAATAATTTCAAAATTATAATAAAGTTATTTAAATAATTATAGAATTATAATAAATTTATTTAACTAATCAAAAATCATAATAAATTTATTTAAATAATTATAATTATAAAACTTTTATCAGCGCATTTTTAGTGTTAATAAAGCTCGAGATTTATTAGGGCTACAAAATAACTGATAAATATTCATTTATCAGTGCATATAAATTTAGCATTGATAAAAGGGATCATTGTCAGTGCTTTTCTCAAAGTGCAGTTAAATGTGTCCCTAATCTATTGAAAAAAAAGCTAACTATGACTTAGTCACTTTTGAGTATCAAGCTATCTCGGAACTCCTCTACTACCACTGTGGCTCCTCTACGTTCCCTCATATTAATCAAGGTTGGAATCTAATATATGTTATTTTATACTATTCCTCTATCATTGTTTGATGTTGTAGGTTCCATGTTTTTCCTTTATTGATTTCTTCATAAACATGATGAACCTTAAAACTCTTCTCGTTGCTACTAAAATACCACGAGTGTGGATCTATTTGATCATTTTTATCCTTTAATATGTATTTTAGTTTCTATACCATTTGTACCTAGAGACACAAATGAATGGTTTACTCTCCTCTTGACCTCAATGAGGAGACCTGTCATCTCACTTTGGGTTTCTCTTCATTTGGATAATATACGGTTCCAAAATCTAGGTAGTTTCTCAAATTTAAATCATCTTATATACTTGATTATATATTATAAAGGATTAATTATACGGGTTTTTAAGGATTAGGGGATACCAGGTTGTGGAACTAATTTATTGGTGATGAACATACAGGGACCATGGTAAGTGTAAAAATAATTAAATGATGTTTTTTTTATTTCAGTTATTCATTTAAGTTATTAATCTATGGAATGGGTTATTCATATTTATGATTATGATGAATATTTTTTATTTAATTCAAAAAAACATTTAATTAATTAGTCACATAACAATAATTATTTTACTAATGTATTTTGTGACAGTCTTGATTTTTTAATTAATTTAATATTCTTATTTAACTTTAACCATGTTTTAAAAATATTGATGGGTAATTTATTTGTTGAAAAAAGTACACTCAACAATTTTTTTAAAATATTCCATGATTGGATTGAGTTGATAAATCATGGGTAAATTGAAATATAAATACACAACAATATATAAAGTTTTTATTTCCCAAAATTTAGTGAGTTATCTATGGTTGGATAGTTGATCAAGAGAACTATGAGATATGATTTTTTTAATTTAATAATGAATATAGGGATATAATTAATTCATTGGATAACAAAATAATTTGAAAAGTCATCTTACATGGTTAATAACCGTAGAGAGAAAAAATTGTTTAAAATATACTTATGATGGTTTGAATATTAATGTCCTGTTGTATTTTTTTTATCCACGTCCAAAATGCACAAAACAGACATATCATATTTGCTGATATCCATGAATCATAAATGGAAATTCAACCATATATATACTTTTATAAGAGGTTGTGATATTTGACCAACATAGATTTTAGTGTGGTATTAAATATATGATATTTTATGAATGAATTGGATATTTCTACCAAATGTTTTATCATAAATTATAAATCATAATGGACATTATAGATGTCTTTAAATATTTATTTAAACACACAATGAATTAAGAACTATAACTTGATGAAATAATCAGTTTCTAGGAGATAGTGGTCAATGTCCAAGGAACTCTTTATTAAATGTATAGTCTATATAAAGGGATATGATCCCCTATTGTAATTAGCCTTTTTTTGAATTTTATATCCAAAGCTCTCTTCTTCTTTGATCATTGTTTATCACTAGGATAAGGCGCTAGCACTCGTTTAGGGATTGAGGGTCCCCAAGAATATTTCTATCATTGGAGGATAGTGTAATCTCTTACATGGCTAGAAAACATTGTTTTCTAATTCAGATTTATAAATCAAACATAATTTATTAAAAATTAAATATGGATTCCACTAATACTATATTAAAATTATTCTATAGTTTTTTCTTTGTTTCTAATCACATTTATCCTTAAGATAAATCGGCCCTTGTTTAGGTTTTTTATACGTCTAATGGTCATAATATGATACCCTAAAACTCATATGTGTTATCGGAGACTTGTTCTTCAATGAAACATTGTATTAATATATTAGTTTTTTGTATAAATAAATGTCATATTGTATTATTTCAATATCATTTATTATGATATGGCAGATTTATTTTTTCATCCATAGCATATGGAAATTATATATTACATGATATAAAATATATAAAAGATAATGTTTTAAATTATATTGTTTCATCCAATTTATGATATAATAACATATGACTATATCAATGGTTTCTGTGAAAATAGAGGATCAAAGTACAAATACAATATCACCCCAATTGTTAAAAATGATAAATGAAATTTGATATCTCTTACCATATTTGGTGAGACTAGTAATGGAGTATGATTGAATTTTTATCATAGAATATGATTGAGTTTTGGGGATAACAATCTCCAATATTATATTTTACAAATGATAATATCATTAACAGCCATAAAGTAGGACATTCCTAGATGTAATTATAGATCTACTTCAAGATATGTGGTATAATTTTCAATGATAGGAATTATCTATGGTTACTCTAATATTTTATGGTAATATATCATAATAATAAATTTAGGATTACATTTAATATATTCTTTTCATTAATAAGAGTAAAACAATTCTAGATTAATACTGAGCATAAGTTGAAAAATGCACCCTTTAAAGGGATGTATGTTATGGGAGTGATCTTATGGTGGATTAAAAAAATCATCCAAAATTGGAAGCTCTTGAAACCTTGAGTAGAAAAAAGTGATTACAATGTAGGTTGGGTGAGGTTCATTTCTTCAAGACTATTATAGTGGAGTTATTCCAATTACTCTTTAATTGAGGATAATTTTTGAGTGATTACATTGGTGTAGGTTCTGAGGAAACTCTAATCCTTAGAATCTTGATGGTATTCCATCTCTTGATGATGGATTTGACTCCCTCTTTAAATCTAGCCAACCTCACATCATTATCGTTTCAAATTTCATTGATGAAATACCTCTAGAAATATGATGGTAGGATGGATTAATTTGAAAGAGGGAATGAGTAGCCTCAAATCCATAATCATGAAATAAAAGGAAATCAAGTGTCTGGGGAAAGATTAGATAAAGGTATTGAAGGTTAGTTTTATAGTAGTATTGAGTTATTGTATCTCTATTCAAGATAGTTACAATTTTCATACATGATGAATGAAAATTTATACTTTTATGCATGAAGTGTATTGAATTGTTGGTATTCAAGATAAATTAAATGTTTGACTACTCATGCAAATAATGTCTTCTGAACATGTTGATGTTTCCAATCCCGAGAAATAACAAACTATAGATAATGAAATTGTTGAATTTTTAGTGGATCGACAACATGTTGATGAAAAAAAACAAAAAAAAAGACACAACATCACATTTTTTAGTAAAATTATCAAAGAAATAAGTTAGGGTATAAAATTTGAGGTTGGTTGGAATCAACATAGCCAACCTATTGACCCCAACAAGTCGACGTTCATTAGTTATCTTGGGATCACAACAAGGATGAATATACCGATTGGTATTGTCTTATAACACTGCGTTAAACCTATAACGAAGGAATGTTTTTGAATGATATGATGGTAGTGTTATAATATACTTTCTCTATTTTAATGAAAAAATTATATAATGAAATATTGATTTAGATTTCATTATTCTTTTAATTCTTTGTTTATTTTAGAATATTTACAAGATAAATTTATCTTAATGTCCTTTAGAAAATATAATAGAGTCTTAGAGACTCCTCTGAAAAAGTTACATCTTAGGGACCCTAAGGGGAAAATACATCCGTATCCACCACTTAGATATGTACATATTATAATGCTAGAAATATAGACCGATTTCAGTAATCATCTAAATGAGAAATCATTTTAGGTTCATTTCATTCAAAAATATATTATTTTAATTTATTTATTTTTTATAACTTGAACAAAAAAATTTAATTTATGATCCAGAAAAAGAGTATTGAAAATAAAGAACGTGCATAAAAACCAGTATACCCTTATTGCAATGGAAGGATGTGGTACACTTCATTAGATAATAAATTAGTATATATATTAAATAAAAAATAAAAGTTTAATTATATGATATGAAACAACATATTTTCCTTTATCTACATGTAGATTAATAAATCAAATTAAAAATCCAAATGCATCCCACATCATGTGCTATAGAAGGAGGCTTGTGTAAATAAGGATTTTATATTAGTTTATGAAATAAAAATATTTGTACGGTAATAATGTATAAGTATGACATAATTATAATTCGTTATGATTTATAATAATATTACATAAAAAAATATTTTCATATTTTCTATATGGTTTAGAAACAAGAATTGACAATGGTCGTACCAGAAGAAAATAGACATTTAGTAGCATTGAAGTGGCATGAACAATATTGTCACATTAGAGGATTAGGTTCTGGAGTCTCTCCTCGAACATATTTCAAAAAGATAAAACCACATGAAGATATATAAAATATAATGAGATGAATGCAGACAGAAATAGACTCACTTCAAGATATTATTTTGTGGTATAGTTTGGAAAACCAACATATATGAAAGGATCAAATAGAACTGGTGGTGGAGAAAAGATATGCACATAAAATAAATGATCCCACATGATTTGAGGCTAGTAATTCCCCCAACCGTATACCTTACCTAAGGTAATCAATTTTTTCATTACACTTTCTCTTAAATGTGAATCAAACAACTTCTGATAACTTTATATTTGTAAACTTTTTCAAGGTACAGTTGTATGTGATTTTTATCTATCAACACCCATGTACCACCATGTTTCAATGGGTGGAGTATACAATATCTTGGGAGACTAGCTAAATAATCAACCCCTCCAAAAAATCACATGAGAGTGGGGATTGAGGATTCTTATGAGCCAACTCTTGAGTTTCTTGTTCCACTTGATGTTATGAATATTAAAATGGTTGAAACTACTATTGGAGCTTTCATAGCATTTCCATAAAAAATTATAAACATACATGAGGTACATATTTTAAAAATATTTTCTTATGAAAAATATAAAATAGTTGATGATAAAAGGACTGAGGTGAGGTATTCTATTACAGTTTGATAAAGTGGTAGTGAAATGAAAGGCCGAATCAATAAAATCTTGTGAATCGAACAAGAAAACAAAATGAACATATGAGAGTACTTTATCCTCAATAGTTCAAGTGGAATATTTATTATCATTATAACTTCATGTAGGGACCAAATTAAAAGATAAAACTATATCTCACATTGAATATGAAGAAGAAATATATGGAGTTTCTTTGAAAGGTATGATTGGTCTTGAGACTCTATATGAGATTCTAAAGCATGAATGGTTAAGAATCTCAGTTGTGAATACATACATAAGGTACATTTCCATAATACACTTATCCAAATAGTGATCTAAATTGTAACTATTAATTTTTTATATGTGTTTATAATACAACATTATAAAGGGAAGATCATGCAAATCATGATTAGAATTCATTAATCCCTGTATGATTTCTACAGAAGAAATTACATTGAACAAGGAATAAATTAAATATAAAAATATGAGTAACTTAAAGTGTTTAATAAATAAAATTAGAAGATAGAATCTTTTTGATCCCTACATAACAAGGTTAAAACTATAAAATCTAATCACATAAAATATATATTTAATTTTTTGCATTACTTTATTGTTTTTGTTTTGTTAGGAAGTATTGGGTGTTGATAACAATCAACATAGACACCCTGAATATTTTTTTTGGATTTAATGCATGGATTTCTATCCAACCGACCACACATGATGCGTATTGTGAATATGTAATACAATACAATAACCATTTCATTGTTAATCATAGAATTATAATTTTGGTATATATTTTAATGATTATTTTGTTATGATATGTAGGTCACTAAATACAGGGTAGATCATGGAATGAATTAGGTTTATGAAAAGAAAGGTCCTATGGATTACTAAAAATGAAAATAAGTTATGTTTTATATGGAAATATTTAAATATAAAAACATTTAAATTTTTTTTTCTTATTTTGGTCAATGTTTCTGCAGCGTTCATAACAAAATAGTGAAATTGATTGTGGATATTATGTTTGAAAATTTATGATAGAAATCATAAATCATGAAAATAATAGCATCCCAAAATAGGCAATTTATTAATTGAATTAGAATTTATTTAAATATATTTCATAATCATTTGTTTTTCTTTATTTTCTCAATACTATCAAGATTTATTACACAAGAGTTACTCAAAAGCAGAAATAAATTTCTTTAGAGACAAGTGGGTAGCATAATTCTTTTCAGAATGTATACCTACAAAAAATATTATGTTATTACATGCTAGGTTTTTGATCTTGTATGAGTTATGAAAATGAAAAGATATTTGGGCTATGAAGAATTAATGTTAGAATACTTATATATTATTTTTGATATCCTTCTCAAGGAGAATAGTAATGGGAGAAATAAATTTATTTAGAAGAGATCACATGAAAATAAACAATTTTTTGGGAAATAATAGAGGCAAAGGTGGAGGTGGAGATAGAGTTGAAGGAAAAGGCAGAGGCGGAGGCGAAGGTGGAGGCAGAGTCAATGTCAGAGATAGATGTGGAGGAGTATGAAGAGGCAAAGACTAAGGTGGAGACTAATGAGAAAGATGATAATAAGTTTTGTCTTTAAAACAATAAAATTGTCATGAAATTAAGTAGAATAAGGATCATACCATTATTGTCTTTGAGAAATATGTATTAAAAGTGAACACAACACTTGTCACTTAAGATAAGATCCATTGTTCATCTTTCCAGGTAAAAATGAATTTTTTTTAAAAAACACATGTGGCGTACTCAAAACTGAGATAAATAGTTTTTTTACTTTAGGACAATGATAAAGAAATATATTGTGTCTTTTAAGAATCAACCACACCTCAATCCGATGTATATTGTGACCAGTATAACTCCAAGTGTCCATTATCAGTTTAAAATTGTCATTTTAATAAAAAAGGTTTCACCCACTGAAGATAGAGAAAACATTCTTATATTGTCTTCCTAACTTGGTAAAATGTTTCATAATTAAATTTGTATGTTTATGAATCAGTCTAATGTCAAACCCACACATGATTCCACCTGTATGGCTCAAAGTGTATGTTTCTAGTTTTAAATGACATTTTAGTAAAAAACACACATGGAGTACACAAAACCAAGGAAACACATTTTTCATGGTTTTATACTTTAGGAAAATGATAAATGAGTCATTTTGGACTTGTATCATTCATCCAATCCTCAATATGATACATTGTGCGATGGATATGACTCCAAGTGCATTTTTTTATTCAAAATTGACAATAATTTTGGGGAAAAAAACAACTGACGTACTAAAATCCAATAAAATGTATATAGATTGTTTTGTAACATTAATAAAATGATCTATAAATCATTTTTTATGTGTAGGGATCAGCCAAACCTTAATCTTATGAACGGGGTGACCAGTGTGACTCTAAGTGTCCGTTATCAATTTAAAATTGAGATTTTAATACAGAAAAGTATGACTCATTTCAAACTAAGAAAACATGATCTAGTTTTCCTGATAATTTGGAAAAATGACACATAATTCATTTTTGAAGTTTATTATTTAGTCTCAGGTAAAAACCACACATGATTCCACCTGTATGGATCGAATTGTGTGATTTTAGTTTAAATTAACATTTTAGTAAAAAACAGGTGGCGTACTCAAAACCAAGAAAACACATTATGATTATTTTGATACTTTTATAAAATGATACATGATTCATTTAGAACATGTATCATTTAGCCATACTTCAATCTAATACACAATATTAATGCTATGACTCAAAGTGCGTCTTTTTTATCCAAAATTGACATTAATTTTAGTGAAAAAAACAACAACCATACTCAAAACAAAGAAAACCTATTTCTATTATTTTGGTATATTTGGAAAACAATAAATAATTCATTTGTGATGTGTATAGATCATCTATGCTATAATTAGATGCATGTTTTGACAAATATGACTCTAAGTGCGTCTTTTTATTTAAAATTGACATTAATTTCAATAAAAAACAACTGACATGCTCAAAACTGAGAAAACACATTCCAATTGTTTTGGTACTTTAGAAAAATGATCCTTAAGTAATTTATGACATGTAGGAATCAGTCACAGCTCAATTTGACTCATTTTGTGATCGTTATGACTCCAAGTGTGCATTTTTGTTCAAAATTTACATTAAGTTTAGTAGAAAAACAACTAACATTCTCTAAAATAGTTTTTTCATTTCTATTATTTTTGTTATGAATTTTAATTAATTTTAATATAGTATTTGTATCTTACTTTGGTAATTTTTGTTGCTATTTTTGCGGATGCAGTGTGTTGTTGTAGCACACTGCACTTATTTTTTGTGATGTAGTGTGTTGTAGCATTATATTGCAGTTTTCACCTTTAATAACACTACTAAATACTTTGATAAAGTATATTTTTATTAGTGCATTGAAATATGATGATAAAGTCTATTTTTTATCAGCACATTGAAAATTGATGATAAATAAACCTTTTATCGGTGAATATTAAAGCACTGAGAAATCATAATTTTATCTGCCATTTTTAAAGCGCTAATAAAGGGTCTATTTATCAGTGATAAATAAAAGAATTAATAAATGGGGTCTTTTATAAGAGCTTTTATCTATGGTGATGAATATACCCATTATTAATTAATTTTTATCACAGATAGAAGCCATGTACTTTTAACCATGTTATGGTAGTCAGTTCTTTTCTAGTGTTGAAAAAGGCTGATTCTAGCGCTGTTAAGGCATGTTTTGTAGTAGTGAATATTCCATTGTTCATTACGGAAAGAAGGTAAGTAAAATTTATCTTTCTATAATGATAATAAATACCATGATAACTAATTATATATACTTATATATATATATAATTATTGTTATTTACAATGAATCACATCACTATGAGGAGGCGGTACTCCATATGTCCCTGAATGACATTATCACTTTTTCAGTGTGTGAAAGGATAGAAGAAAATTATAAATTATATTTCCAAGAATAAAATAATGGAAATAATATTATAATTATGTCATTAATATTATAAAAATTTATTATAGTTACTCTTATTACATTTCATGTAACACGTTAGTGAAAAATACTTCATATCACTTCGTGAGGTGATTGTTCACTATACACACAAGTGATGTTATCGTATCACCTACATTATAAAATGTAAAAAGGGTATAAATTATACAATGACACCAATGGTATAATTTTGTTATAAATATCATAAATATCATATATGAATAGTATGACCATCATTATTCTCAACCATTAGATGTGGTAATGGAAAAACAAATGTCATCATTTCACGAGACAATAGTCCGCAGTACACACAAATGACGGTTCTGCAACCCATTTCATGGATATGTGTGTGGGTGTAGGTCATAACCTTTAAAAAATCTATAAATTTTTAGGATACTTATTTTATTAATAATTTAATGGGTCGATGGGGAAATAAAACAAGAACGCATATTGATGTATGTTACATATTCTTCGACTAACTCATTTTGGTTATTTCAAACGACATCCTTGTATGGATTTATATCCAATGTAATAATTATAGGGAGATATTAAGGAATGGGAGAAGTGATTTTTGGCCAAGACTATTTGAACAGAAGTGGTTGAGAGATGTAAATAGTGGATGAGAGCGGGAGGCCTTTTATAAGTGGGGTGAGCGGAAAACTTGTAAACTTTTGAAAGAGGGAATTCCACCCACATTTTTTCATATAAAGTGGATCCAATAATGCACCAAAATCAAAAATATAAGGGAAAAGTTTAAATATTTCCATAAAATGGGTTTCTAAAAATTTTATATGTTTTTTTACTTATGTTTAATGTTTAGTCACTTGGTACCTCTCATTTTTACCTAAATATCTGTGATTATTTTTAATCATTTTCACTAATCACTTTGGTCAAAAATATGTTGACCATAATAAAAATTATAAATTATTATAATAAAAAATATTGAATAAATTTTTCTAAATTTAATTAACATAAGTCTAAAAATTAAATTTTAATATTAATCCTGGAGTTGTTGTGACACAATGGTTTTTAAGATAAGAATTGTTTTAGGAAAATATAATTATACATTAACTCCATAACTAAATATAATAATTGTATAAAAATAAAATTATAATTACTGATATATATTATATAATTTTAATTTATCTAATTTAAATTATGGATTATTTAAATTAATTAAAAATTTGAAACATTATGAATTTTAAAACAACTTTAAGAAAAACTCATTTTAAACAAAAAAAATTATTATTTTAATTTTTTTTAAATTTGATTAAAAATAAGTTAAGAAGAATTAATATAACTAAATAATATTTAGGTTACATAATAAAATATTTAATATATATTTATACATTGAAATTTTCTAATTTATTAAAATGAAATTACTTTTTTTTAAAAAAATTATATTTTATTCACTATTTACAGAAAAAACTAATTTTTTTAAAAAATTCCAAAATTTCACCCCAATTAAATTTTGATAATATGATTTAAAAAATGATATTAATTTCATAAAATTCGTATTCCAAAATCATGAAATTAAAATTTTAAATAAAACCTTATCAGAAAAGTGTTTAATTGAACTATTTCTTTCTTCATTTAAAATTAAATTATATTTTTATAACTGATGTGAATATATAATTCATATTAATAAATTTAACAATGACTTATTCTATCATAAAGGGTTGTTACATATTTCCCCATATTATAAAATTTTTCGTCAAAATTTTATTCAGTTATTAATCCTTTATACATACCTATCCCTCATACCATTTTTAGATTCTCATGTTGCCTCATCAACTATATAGCATTTCCATATAAATTTAACATTATGAATCACCATATTCAAAAAACCATTATCATCATGGTCAAGAACCTAAATTTAATTTCCTCATTACAAATATTCTTTTCCAACTTAACTACTTAAGGTTAAAAACATGAGATGAATCTAGAACATATTTCCTTAACATTGAAACATAAAATACATTGTGTACCTGAGATAAAATCATTGGAAAATTCAATCTGTCAGAAATGAATCCAACATTTTATAGGATTTAATATTATATAATGAATCAGGAAATTATATTCCCATTCATACCAAAATGAATCTCACTTTTCCATATAGAAACTTTTTTAAAGGCATAACCATATACCTCAAAAGAATAATATTTCCACTGATTATCTCTTTAACATTTTTTTTCAGCCCTCTACTATCCTCAAGTGTCATTGAATCAACTAAACTGTCTCATCTATTTTCTCTACCAACATTGTTCCTATAACTACCTTCTTTACATCATCCAAAAAGATGGTTTCCAACACCATTATCCATATAATGATTTAGATGGAGCCATATTTATACTATAATAAAAAATATTGTTATCAGAAAAGTCAACCAAAGAATTATGTTGATCCAAAATTTCCATAAATCCATTGAGAAAGAATGAGGAATATCTTCCATGGTTTGAATTATCTTCTCATACTTTATATTATATTGAGGATGAAAATATGTAGTATAATTTAATTTAGTTCCTAATGACTTATAAAGTCCTTTCCAAAAATTGGACATAAACCAGGGATCATGGTATGATATAGTATAGTGGGGAACTCCCTGTAACCTTAAAATATTTTTAAGATATAGTTTAAAATATTATCTAAATAAATTATATCTATAATGATAAGGAAATGTACAGATTTAGTTAATGAATTAAAAATAAATCAAATCACTTTATAACCTTAAGAATTCTTAGGTAATTCAACCAATAAACACATTGATATATTCACCAATTCTTAATCTGACAATAAAAAGGTTGAAGGATCCCCTTAAGTACCTATCATTATGCTTTGAAATTTTGAAAAGTCAAACACTTCAAAAGAATGTCAGTAATATATCTTTTAATTCCTTCCCACCAGTAAACCCCCAAAGGTCTCTATACATCTTAGTGCCGCCTAGATTAATCAAAAATAGAGAACTATGAGATTAATTAAAAAAAAAATTTAAAAAATTAGAATCACAAGGCAGACATAATATTTTTTCAAATTTTGGAACAACTTATTCATATATATTTAAATTATCAAACTTTCATTATTAACATATACTACCTTTTCCTGAAAGGGTTGATGTTTCTTTTCAGCTCTCTTAATTCCTTCTAACAAAGTATTCTACACTAAAAAGTAAAAGAAAATAGATGATTTCACTACATCTATAACTTTTAGGCCTAAATTTATCAAATCATTAAAAAAATGGCAACATTCCAAATGTAACATAGTTAATGTAGCATTACTTGTTCGACTGAAAGCATCAGCTACTTATTTTTTCTTTACTTAGAAGGTACTAAATATTGAAATCATAATCCTTGATTAGCTCAAATTATCTTCCCTATCAAATTTTCAATTCATTATGATTAAATATATACAACCAATGATTTTTAAAAATATATATTTCACACATTACTCCATAAAAACGATGCCTCCAAATTTTTATGGAGAAAATATTTGCGTATAAATGGATATTATGTGTAGGGTAATTTAACTCATGAGGTTTCCACTGACATGAAGCATAATAAATTAATTGATTATTATTCAGTAGAAAATGACCATGTCCTTTCAAAAATGAATAATTGTAGATGAAAAAGTCACAAATTCTTGAATCTAGGGTCAAAACTCAAGAATTAACTAATTTTTTTTCAGTTCTAAGAAAAAATTAGCAGAATATTTTTACCAGATGAAATTCACTTCCTTTTGAGTTAACTTATTCAGTGGGATAGAAATCCAAGAATAATATTCAAAAAAGCACTGAGAGTAACCCTATAATATAATAAAACTAATAATCTTTGATATATTTTTATCTATTAGAAATTATTCAACAACAGTTGTTTTATTAGATTCAATAGTTATGCCATCTTTGGAACCAATATGACCACAGAATGAAATTTTTTTAATCCAAAATTAAAATTTTCTATATGTATAATAAAATTTATTTTCATTTGATTTTTTCAAAACAACTTTAAGGTTCATTTTGTGTTTATCTTGAATTTTATAATATACCAAAATTTCATCAATAAACACAATTTCCAAATTATCCAAGAACCCATTAAAAATCTTATTCTTAAGGTCTATAAATATAGAAGGTTTATTAGATAACCATAATGGAATAACTAAAACATCATTGTGCCTATATATAGTCCGAAACACAGTCTTCGTACTATCTTCTTCAACCATATTCAACTATTGGTACCACATCCATAGGTTATCCTTCAAATAATATTGAGTTCCCTAGAGCCGATATGAAATCATTTATTCAAGGAAAATGATTATTTTTATTGACAGTGATGTTTTTCAAGGATCTATAATTAATGAAAATTCTCATTGAACCACCATAAATTTTAATAAAAAATAGGTGAACCCCATGGTGAAATTATAATTCAAATGAAACCATTATCTAATGACTCATATAATTGGGGTTTTAATTCAAAAAGATCCACTTGAGCTATTACATAAATGGGTTTAGAAATCGGATTTGCATTAGTTACTAAGACAACAATAAACTCAACAAATCAACCATGAATAACACAAGTAAAATCATCTAAAAAATAATCTAGGTATTCATTTACTTTTGGGAAATCACTTATTTGAATAGTTTCTTTATTTTAAACAATACATGCTTGGTAACTTTCTCTTCTATCTATAATCAATTTTTCAGATTCATTATATGTTATAATAAGAATGATATAATTTAGTACATCTTTATTAGCACTAAAATATATCTTTCTATGATAATATAAAATCTAATCCATAAAAATAATGATATAAAACTCTATTATGGCTATTTCAAAAATATTTTCAGGAAATACCATCCAATTGATAACAATAGAATGATTCCTATAAACCTTGGTTGATTTATTATTTCCATCCAGATTTTACACCAAAAGTTATATCTTAAGTTGACGAGGTAATATTTCCAATATACTTGATAATATCTCAGAAATAAAAGAATGAAAATAGCTAGAGTCAAATAAGGTATTGTCATAATTCTAATACATAAGTAACATACCTTCCATCACTTCATTAAATAGTCCAACATCAACTATAGTATTATAAAATGAATTTTCTATACCTTTCTATTTCCAGTCATGGTGGTTTTCATCCAATAAATCTAAATATGGATATTAACTACAAAAATGACCAAACTAATTGCAACTAAAACATCTCACCATCAAATAGATATTGGTTACCCCATTATTTGGTTGTTTGGGGACATTTTCTTTATATTCACGAATCATGTGACCAAACAGACCATAGTAGAAACACTTATGATATACTATCAAATATTCTTTTTAATCTAATTTTCCACACTTGGAATGTTTTGGGGTTATAACTTTGGTTTCCTTTGTTTTTTGTTTCTATGTTTCCTTCTACCTTGACCTTTTATTGCTATTTTCATCTCAAAAAACATACATGTCAACAAACCCCATTTCAAATTTCTCAGCACAATAATCCACATTATAATAAAAATTAAATAATGTTTCATAAAATTATCTTCATAATATTATTTAATAAAACATATAAATACCTATTAATCTTACTATTAGTTTCCCGAATAAAACCTTCCACATACCCGACCAATCTAGTGATTTTTTCGTCATATACCACTATAGAATCTTTATATTACTACCTAAATTCCTGATATTGTAATCCATGTAGATCATAAAACCCTGAGGTAAATATTTCTCAAGGAAATTATCCTTAAATTTTTCCCATCCCATAGAATCTAGATCATATTTCTCACTAGTATTATTAACCAAATAATACTATTGATCAAATTCATATTCAAAATGATAAACAAAAAGGGTTACCTTTTGACATTCCAAACATCCCATGGAATAAAATAACTTTCATAGAGCATTAATCCATCTATCAGATACCATAGGGTCATTTGATCTACTAAATTACATGGGATTTTTCCTTATGAAATGCTCCACAAAAGATGTGTTCCACTGTAGTAGGTCGGGTTCCCCTTTAGTATGGATACCACCACCATTTATATCAAGATTCAACTAATCTATAACTACAACAAACTACTATGTTATGATTAACACCATATCGAGATTCTTGATTTTAATGGATATTACCTTCTTGGTTCCTTCTGATGACAAGTTATTTGTTTCCTCTATTCAAATCCATCTAGAACAGAAATACTTTATTAAAAGAAACCTGATAATATTTAGATTTTATAATATTTAAAAATAAATCTAAGGTAAAATATTTCAATGTAATGTTATTACCTTTATACTAACCTCTAATTTTCTCTAAATCGTCTTATAATACTAACTATAATTCCTTATCCATAAACATTACATAATCCTGAGTTTTAGTCAACAATTTTTGTGGATATTATTTGGTTTATAGTTTTATATAATTAGACCATAACTCACTCATTAAGAAACCATAAAATACAAATTGGATACTTATGATTAGTATATATTTTTACACCATATAAAACTATTTAAACAAATCATTATTTATTTCATGAAATATCATCATGAAATTTAAAATTACATTATTATTTTCCTTACCAATCCTGGGAAAAAAAATTAAAATCATAGGATGATAAAAATAATTATAGTAAGGGATATAAAAGAAAAGAAACTATTAGTCCAATGAAAACATGAAAACTCATATAATTTTTACCTTAATCTTAAATGTTCTATGAGCATATAAAACAAAAAAAATTCCCATTAGAAACACAAACACACACACATTTTTCTCAATGAAAATCATTAAACCATATAAAAATAAATTGAAGCCCCTTTTTTCATGACTTAAATAATTATATACATAAAACCCTTTAAAACCCATTTAAATTTGAATAACCATACAACTGAATTCCAACATTATCATTACCCAATGCATTTGAGAATTATCTAGGTGTACCTATCATTTATTCTATTACAAGATTACCCAGTTCTATATAGTCCACCCCATGTTAAGATATAATAGTATCACCCGATGTTATCTAGGAAACCCAAAGTCTAGCTATAGTGGGATTACACCGTGCCATCTGGTCCACCGCTTGTTAACCTAAAACAGGCTTACCCAGAGCAATATGGGAGCAGCCATTTCTCATTTATAATGATCATGTACCATATAATGACTAAAAAAATTATTTTTGGAATTATTCATCATAAATAATTTTAAAAACTATTTTAATCCTATAAGAAAATCACTTTTGGATATCAAAATACCCTTTTCTTTTAAAAATCCTATTTCAATACCATAATACCCTTTTCTTTTGAAAACCAATTTTTAATACCAAAATACCCAAACAAGTAAATGGGTTTTTCCTTTGAATAAAACATGAAATCTTGATAATGAATCTAGAAATGAAATAATCATCATGGAATAGGAAATGTCATTGTTTTCATTCATATTATGAAAAAACATCCCTTTTATCATTTTTCAAGACATTCCATCCAAGACACGTAAAAATATTACTTTTGAAAAGAATTATAATAAAGTAAAAAGATACCTAAAATATAGTTTATAAAAATTTAATTTCCATATAAAATAATTAATAAAATCATTTCCAAAACAAGTAAACAGAAGAGAAAAAGAGTTTTAGGGGAAAACATTAAAAGATGATTTTTAAAGGAAAAGTTCCTTATCACATGTTAAACACATTAATCATAAAATACTTTCAATAATAGCATTAAAAATACATTTAATATCATGATAATAGATAAATATGTGAAATGACATGTCAAAGTGTCTTTATATACACCTTATAAAATAATAAATGTGCATAACATCGAGATATTCCTTAATAAAAGGAGATTGAGATGAAGTCCCTCACCTTGAGCCTGATTCGTCATTTGTATCTTTATCTTCATGAATAATAAAATTATTTTAATTACTTAATCTATTTAGAACCTTTTTATTATTTTTATTAATTTTATTTCACTTTTTAACAGGTCATATACAATTACATAAAAAATTAATATTAATTTGGATGATTTGACCATATTATGTTATCTGTCAAAAAAGAATTTGGTAGGTTGAATATGATGAAAGGGATAATTATTTAAACATATAAGTAATATTAATCATAAAATATCTATCAAATTTATAGATTAATAATAATTTAAAACCAATCATTAAATATTTTCATTAAAAATGAACTAATGTTACACTCATGGAGATGATAGGTCGTACGTATGAATGAGTAACATCTCAATTTTTCAATGATCATTATGAAAAGAAGTTAAGTAAAATTTATCCCTATATAATTATAATTATTTCATAAATACCATTATATTTAATTATATATAATTATATATATCATTATTATGATTTAAAAGGAATCACATCTCTTCAAGATAGCAGTAGTCTATGTCCACAAACAACATTATCAAATTTTTAGTGTCTAAATAGCTAAGAATAAAATTATATATTATATTTATAGAATTAAAATAATTTCATAAATATCATAATTATTACATTTATATCATATATATTCATTATAGTTACATTTATTACATTTCATGTAACATGTTTCTGAAAAATGCTTCACATCGCTTCGTGAGGTCGTAGTATACCATACAAACAAGTGATGTTACCATATACCCTATGGTATGAAATGTAAAAAGATTTTATATAATATAATGAATAATGAGATATAATTATTTCAGAAATATCATAAATATATTATATAAACTTTATTTTTATCATTATTACCAACCTTTAAAGGTGGTAATAGAAAAAGTAACGATATGGTTTCGTGAGGCGGTAGTCCGTCATTCCCACGAATGATGATTCTATAACCCAGTTGATGAATTCTTCAGTGAGTGTAGGATTTACCCTTAAAATAACAACATATAAGTTTATTTATGATAATAATGTAATTATAAAATCATTTTATATGATTAATTTAAGAAGGTGGAGGAGAAAATAAAACAATAATTCATGTTGATGAACGTTAACTCTTTTTTGGGTAACTCCCATTGGTTTGCACCAAAAAACTTCAATAGATGGATTTCAACCAAAATTAAGGTCTATAAAATGATAGGATAAAATAGGATATGTGATTTGGGTCGAGATTTTCTAAACCAAAGGAAAATATAGGTGTGAAGAGTGGAGGATAGGAAGAGGCTTTTTATAAGTTGGGTGAGCAGAAAAATTTTAAATTTTGTAAAGATGTAATTTTAACCATGTTTTTCCCATGTAAGTGGCTCCAATTATAAAAAAACTAGATACTAGAATGATTAATGTCAAAATATAGACATAAAATTGGTTCTTAAAATTTTCAAGGTCATTTTATCCTTAAGATTAAATTTAATTCACTTGGTAATTATAATTTTTACCTTAATCATTGTGAGTAATTTTAATCATTTTCAGTAATAAATTTGGGGAAAATTTATGTTGAAAATATTATAAATGATAAATTATGAAGATTCCAAATATTTAATTCATTTTCTCAAATAAAATTCACATAAGTGAAAAAATATTTTCATTATTAATCCTACATTCACTGTGAGAAAACTACTTTCTAAGAAGAGTATTTTGTTTAGAAAAAGATGATTCTATATTAACTCCAAGAATAAATATAATCACTCTATGAAAATCAAAAAAATATATTTACTGATAGATATTCTATAAATTAAATTTCAAACATTACCTACTAGATATTATTTTAGTTAATTAAAAAGGTGAAACATTATTCATTTTGAAACCATATTTTAAAAATAATCATCTTTAAAAGAAAAAATAATCTTATATTAATTTTTTTAAAGTTGATAAAAAAGTAATTTAGTAGAATAAATATAACTAAATAATTATTATTTTTACTTAAAATCATATTCAAAACATATTTATAAATTTAAATTACTTAATTTATTAAAAATTAATGACTTTTTTACAAAAAAATCATCATGTTTCACTTTTCACTAAAAAAATACATATTTTCCAAAAAATTGCCAAAATTTCACTAAAAGTAAAATTTGAAATTAGGATATAAAAAATGATATTAATTTCATGAAATTTAAATTCTAAAATTTTTAAATTAAAAATTTAAATAAAACCTTATAATTTTTTAATTAAATTATTTTCTTTTTGATTAAAAATTACTTAATGTTAATATAACCAATGTAACTATTGAATGCACATAATAAATTGAAAATTTATTATTCTATATTTAATAGGGTTTTTAAATAACAGTTTCTAACCTTAATTTTATGACATGGTAAACCATGGTTAGATACGTGTGAAATATTGGTATGAGTGATGCACTTGTAATGATATTTTCTCTCACTAGTGAACCTAATTTATAATCATGCCAAGATTTTAGGATGTTGCCTCTCTGTCCAGATAGGTAGAGTAAAACCAATTGTCTAGTAGTTGAAATACATTAGGGTCCAAAATATGGATTCAAGATTTATATTGTCAAAATATTTCCTCTGGGACTCCTACGTGTTTCCATGATGATTGTTTTTATACTATTCTTCTGATATCTGGTTTATGAATATATCATGTGTGTAATGATAATTTTTATTATTCATTATTCTTATTTTATTCCTTGATAATTACTTATATAAACTCATATAAATAATTTTTTTTTTCTTCCTTTGTGAGAAGAAAAGGTAAAATTATATTCCAATTGTTTTTTTCTCTATCTTGAATAGTTTGATAACAAACAAGACTTATCCCTTTATTATTTGAAAAAACAAATTCAATGTAAGATTTTGAATCATTCCCATATTTTTCAAATATCATGTTTTCTTGAGAAGAATTATAATATATGTTTTTTAAATCATTAAATTTAAATATGATAAAAGTATAATTTTTTATAATGGATTCTCATTACTTTATTCATTGAAAATGAAAGGATTATTTCTTTATTTTATTTCAAACTGGAATGAAATGGATTTACTTTTAAAGGTTATTAATGGGTTGTGTTGAGAAAAAACAATGGAAAAATTTACTCATGCCTATCTAATTTTAGGTTACGTGTATAATTATCTTTGAAGTAATGGATGGTATTGAGCTTGGGTTATATTATAAAGGTATTGGTGATAAGAATAAGAGAACATTTCTTGAAACATTATGATTGACAGTCGTGATTCATTTGTTTTTATTTTGGTATATGTCTTATTTTATGTATTATTTCATAATTATATTTCTACCATACAATTATTTCTATTATGTATAATTGGTTGTAATTAATGTTCATTTTAATTGATGTTGGATAATTTTTCTATTTATTTATTTTAATTATTAGTTATGAATGTTTTTGTGTGTTTATGCCCTATTTGGTAATTATTATTATGGGACTACTTATTTTATATATCTTTATTTTGAATTTATGGAATTTCCATGCTAGAATTTTATGCAAGGGTCAAATATTTATTATTGTTTTATTGAGAAAAATTATTCTCAACAATATATATTACAATTCCCTGGATCTTGTGATTTTTCCATGATGATCGGGAACACACTTCTAGTTATATAATGGTATGAATCCAGAATCTAGATCAAGGTTATCTCAAGTTGGTTTGTGTCTAGAATTATATGATAATACAATAATTTTAATGAAATATACAACTCATTTCATGGTATATATATTCTAAATAATGATTTTAATTAATGACAACATCCACTATTATTCAATTCTAGAATGAATCACTTTCTAGGAAAATTAAAATGAATATGTTATTGACCATTTTATATGATAAAAGTTTATCTATATTGTTTTGATTCCTTGATCCTTAGAGTTCCCTTTGGATATTTATTTGAGATTGTTCTTATTATAATCAAAAGTATTTGAGGTTGAATCATCCCACTGAGGAGCTTTTTATCTAGTGTAGGAATTTATTATAAACTTAAGTCATTCATGTGAAACACTTAACAATAACAACAATGGTTACCCTTGTGTGAAAGTGATTGACGGGCCCCATTCATTTGTGAGAACACCACATTAGTGGTTCTTTGTTATCCCTAATTGATTAATTATTCTTTAGTTTAAATCAATATAGTTGGTGACTATAAAATTTATCACCATAAAGGGATGAACAAAAAATTATTAAGCTGATATTTATCCCATGAGAGTGATTCCTATATATCACTGTAAATGAAAGAAATACCCAAGTATCATAGTACCTACATAAAGGCATGTAATACCCTTTATGGTTGTATACTAAAGACCATGGTTTAACCATTTAAAATCATTAAAATATGACTATAATTTATTGTAGTTTAAGGTCACATGACTAGGATAAATTTGAGGTATTTAATTTCTTATATAATATACTACTAGGATCAACTTTCTAGAAATGGTATAGTGTATAACATACATATTAGTGACCATTTCTGGTTTATCTTGATAAATTATTTAGGTGAAGGAATGAATGGGTATGACACTATGTTAGAGGACCTATTTGTATTTCATAATCATTTAATAATCCTATGGAGGATATCCAGATGTTTTGTGGGCCTAGGTTTAGTTTAGAATAACAATTTTGGGAATTTTTCATAGGCTAGTCTAAGAAATGATCCACTAGTTCTCCAAAAGGACGGATCATTATTATCAACTGAATGTATCACTGATTGTACTCTGAGGATACTATTAGCTAGGGAGGAAACCACTAGAAGATTCATTATCAATGGTGTATGTTCATAAGGGACACATGAAAATTGAAAATAAATAATCTTGAATTTTAATATTCCAAGGTATAATATTAGGTAAATGTTTTTATTTCAAGGTTGGAACTAGGAAAAAGGGTTCCATTATGGTCTAAGAATATAGAAGGGTAATATGATAAATGTTAGCATGGGCTGGTGACTTGGGTGATTGTGGCTCCAAATTTAGTACTTAAATGATACTCACAAATCCATTGAATATATTATATTAGGTGTCATATTTGTTACATTAAATTTTGGGTTCTTGTCTAATAGAATGTTTTGGGTAAATGACAGTTTTTGTAACTCCTTAGAGGGCTGGGCATGGCTCCATGAAGGGTAATCTTGCAAATCACATGCTTTAACAGATTTTGTTGAAATATATTCATAAAAGGGTACATTCACACAACCCTAAATAGAGTGTTTGGTGAAGTGGTATTTCATATAGGATTTTCATAGAAAAATCCTTTATATGAAAAATACCCTTAGTTTCAATTATTTATTCTATGTTTTCCCCTAAAAAGTAACCATAGAGAGAGTTTTGAAATAATTTCCTTGTTCTAAAAATATCTGTGTGCTCTATTATCTCTCATCCTAACCATGAGGAGTATGTTGTCTAAAATAGAGGGGTTGGGACTCCATATATAGATAAATAAATCCAATTTATTTGGGCTTCTGAAGGAAATTATTCTAACTGTTAAGGGTGACTAGGTGTAACATTAGGTACATATGGTATTGAGGGGGAATGGGGATATATCTAGTGTCTCTGAATGGAATAATTGAAAAATCATGAGTGTGGATAGGAATATAAATTGGGGAATGTAAATTCATTAAATCATGGGAGTATTTGAGCATTAAAGTGCTTCTTCAATAAGGGGTATTCATGTATGAGAAATGGTTACTGATGAATTAATTTCATTTTAAAAAAATTAAAATCTCGTTGAAACTTCATGGAGTTCTGTTTGAAAAAATTTAACCACTAAAAAATCCTCCCAAAATAAATTATATTCAATCAAGGATAAGATGATTAAATTTTGAAGAAAATATGTATTGATGAAACTACTTTAATGTAGGGAACATGAACTAGTTGGTGATCCATTTATATACCATATTGTTGTATTTGGTGCACGATATTCCTAGTAAATGGCCAAAGATATTTGATACAGAGAATATGACCTTTTCTATAATTATGGTGGACCAGTGAGGTTAAAGATCACATAATACTCATGTGAATCCTAAAGATTAATATCTATCACTTTTCTTTAGTCCAAAATGCATGATCTATTTCATTATATTTCAACAACAATAAAACTCCCTAGTATTTAATCATTTGGTTATGTGATGGTCGAGAAATTCCATGTGAGGAACATGATTTTGGGAGTACCGGGTAAATTTTCATGGGTGAAATCACCTGGACGTGATAATATCAGTCAATGTTTATACTCTTTGAAATTTTCACCTGTAAATTTATAATCCATGTTTTTCTCTTTTTTATTTAAAAACCTCTATTCTTTCCTCTATTTTGTAATAATTAAATTAAATATATTAAATTTTTATGAAATTGAAAAATCATTAAACATTATATCGCATGATTTCATTATAGTAAAAATATAGTAAATGGTTGAATAAATAATACTTTATTTATGAAGTCTTATACTGTAATGTCACAGGGTTCTCAAAAATAATTTCATAACATGTCCTTCTTACCTATCCATTTTCAAATTGAATCCCTTTCTATGGATTTTTCCTCTAAAAGTGATGCACCCATTCCAAAATTTGATGTTAACAATGCTTATTTATTTATTTCATCATCATGGAAAGACAGTGAGATAAAAATTTCATTCAATGAGAATATCATATATGAATATTGTTATGGAGAATTGTGTAGATTAGAAAATCTTATTGTAATAATAAATAACAAACCATAAGTTCCCAAACCATAAATTTTGGAATACTCGACCGTCATGATATCTTGTAAAAAAATTTAGAGGAAGAGATAGATCATTTAAGAGGATATTTATCCATAAGGGAATTTTTATAATGAATGGGCATGAAAGTATTGGGTGAACATTAGTTATGTTTAGTTCTAAACCAAATGAAATTCCATTTGATTATTTGATACTACATGGTATTGAAAACTATTTGTATATTTTCTCCTTAACATCATCCTAGATTTATTTACATGGTGGTTCTTAGAAAAATTAAAATTTTACCAACATAATGGGTATGTTGGAATAATTCATTAGGGAATGTAAAATATCTGTGAAATTCCCATACATGGAGAAATTTATGATGAGTTTCTACATACTCACAATGTCTATGATAATCTTGACAAAGCTCTTGATTTGGAAAAAAGAGTTATTGTTATTTTTTGAAGGTAAAATGAAGAGAAAATTAAACTAAATTTGAATATTACTTTTAGAACATGAATGGATATATTTTTATAGAATCATGGGTAGAGGATTAAGTTAAAGATACCAAGTACATATTGAACCTGACATTCTAGTCAAACACATAACAATTTTGGGTCCATTTTAGATGAAGGAAAACAAACAATATGTGGCAATCAAGTCAGATATTATTTAAATACCAGTGTTTCATTGTAATTTGTTTTAGATATTTTTCTTATTGGGTGGTCATTTCTAATCCAAGAAACTCAAATGGGGTAAGAGACACTACATTTATTATATTCACATAATTAAAATCATGGAAATAGGTCCATATAAATGTTCAATCCTTGTGGAGACTTCACTAAATACTTAGTCAAGTTTAAAAATGTGATACCCCACATATAATTTTTATCCTAATACAATTGTGACATCGATTTATAATTATAAATCTTAGGAGCTATGTGGTTAGGAACACTATAGGTTCTTCCCATCTTACATTTAGACATGCACTATTGGATATCATGGAAATATAACCAATAACCATGGATACTAAGGATCATTCATGAATAACTCTCTATTTATAATTATTCCATATGAGACTCTAAATGGGTTTGTGATAAATGAACAAAAAAATATAATTGATGATAATATATATATAATATCCCTTCAGGATCGGGTGTTCACATCCATGGTCAATGGGGTTTTAATTTGATATTTATTCACAACTTAGAAAATTGAATGATAATTTAAATGTATCCCTAGATTCAATTTTTCTCTTAATTATATGTTATGATATGTTTTATAACTCATTATAATGTTATAGTTATAGTTTATGTTGGTGTGTGTGGAAACTAGTTTCCAAATAAACCTTCCTCTAATAAACAACACAATCAAATTTTCCTTCATATATGATAAGACGTAAAGTAGATTTCACCATAGTGTAATAATGAGAGGGGTTGTTCCTTGAACAAATAGACCATATTTTAGATCAATGATACAACTTTCTAATGGGATTTTAAATGATCTATACTAATAATGAGACATTAAAATCCTATATTTTTTTGCTGATAAAGAACAGTCTTCAATTATAGGGTTGATCAATAGTACAAGGAAGCTATATTATGTCTCCAATAAAATACATCATTTATATGTGAATTCATATGGTTTTGATTCCCCTAATTAACTTTAGTGATATATTCTATGATTTTTGATACAATTTATCACATTAGAAATTTCCAAGGATCCATACCATCTATTATAATTACAAAAATCAAGCCAACTAAGTAATTTTTAGTTAGTCTCTAATATCAAATAAACCTTGGTTTCAGACCCAATTTATTCCTTATTAATTGATTCAAAATCAATCTTGGAAATTAATATCATTACTGTGCATGTAAAAATTCTTAAAGATAAGGAAGACTTTAGAGATAAAAACACAATTACAAAATAAGTAACACATGATATGGAATGAAATGACATCAATTACTTGATTACATTGATTCATAGAGCTAAAATGATTAGATAGGTAGATCTCCTTTTCTATATATTTATAGTTTTTTGGAGTAATAAAATTTTATTACTAATCTTTGTACATCATTATTCAAAATATTCTATCTATTTCAGAAAAACTAATAACTCAGGAAGAGAATATCTATGTTACAAAAAATGTTTATTGAAAAGCTATTTTAACAGAATGAATTACCTTAGAATATAACTAGAAAATGATAAAAAGGATAAAATTTCCAAATTAGATAACTATTGAAGAAAAAAAGGTAGTGTAATGATATTTATTCTTCAAATCAATGATTTATCACCTAAAAAAGTTATATTGATGTATGAAAATTTAAAAAGGATGTTAGAAATTGTATAAAAATATTGATATGTTTATCCCATTAAATAGAGAAAATGATTCTAAATTGGTAAGTCATAAGAGGATGTTTGATTAATTCTACCATGTTATGGATGACCATGATAATTATTTTAATGATCTATTATCATAGATTTATTTATTTATTTTCATATTCATCCCATATTTACAAACCTGTAGTAAGTATCCATTATATCCATGTCCTACTTATTTTTCGTAATTAATAACAATGTTCTTTTCTTTAAGCTAGTTTCTATTCTTTTTGTGATGGTTCAAAATTTCCATTATATTTAATACTAACTCCTAGCATGTTATGATAGAATAAAAATGGTAATATAAAAGTAGTTGAATATATATAATCATTAGGTGAAAATGTTTATCAGTTAATCATAAATAAAAACACAAGAGTTAAGGATTAAAATACTTTATTGATCTATTATTTTCTATGATATTTTCACTAAAACATGTATTGACTGGTCATATAAACTTATGTAATCACCATGAGGTGATATTAACCTATTATATAAAGTATATAATGGGTTTGATTTTAATATTGGACTTTTTCTCTTGGATATGTCTAGGTGGGATAGATACATAACACACGTGACATAGCTATAGGATAATGGTAAGTTTATTTAGATACCATAGATTGAATTAATTTGTATAATAAAAATCATTAATGGTGGTTTAGTATGATTAAGTTTATTTTTTTGAGGGGTTCAAGTTCCTTAACATTTTATTAGGACGTTCTTTGAGAGAATAATCTAAACTAATATTTTTAATGAATAAGAGTGTTGTATAATATATTATATGATTAGTAGACCTAGTGTGCATTGATGTAATTTTACCAAGGAAAACTCGGATTCCCTACATGTTGTATTCTCTATTATTTTCACCATAAATATAACAACCCAATATTTTGTGATATATTCCCCTTTAATGAAACATAATTTCTTTTATAGTTTTCTTTATATGAAATTATTAGTTTAGACAAACTATGAAAACCTATTGAAGTATTATTATGATATAGGTTTCACTTTTGAAATCATCATTTCATTATTAGACTATGTAGAACTTATTGTGATTTTTAAAAAGATTTATTTCTCAATGAATAGTAAAAAAATAACCTTACTTATAAGACTATCATTTATTTTATTTATATAATTTTATTTAAAATAATAGTTATATATTTTTTTTGTATTAAAGTTATTTAAGTTCCTTTTTAGTAACATTAAGATTAATATTTTACATGATTTTTATATAAGTCAATTTATTGTCTTAAGACACAATTATTCGCAAAACAATTTCCATCGCATTTTCCAGGAATATTTTTATATTAATTTATAAAAAGTTTGGGAATTTAATTTGATAAATTGGATTATTTATTAGAAATAATGATATTATAATTTAGTAAAGAGGATACTTTTATTTGTAGTCATTATGAATACAAACCATGGTAAAATTTATCACCTTGGTAAATAATAAATTACATAGTTAAGGTTAAAAATAATATAAAAAAGAAATAAATATTTATTAAAAATTTATATTTATTTAATTTAATTATATTAATTCATCCATATCCATAATAAATTATAATATTTGGTATTATAATTCCATTGTAAGTAAAGAAAAGTAAAAAAAGTCAATATCTTGACATTAAAATCTCTAAAATTTTAACATAAGGATAAAAAGTGGAAATTTTGGTTATAAATGATAATTTCATTTATTAATTAATTTTTTATAATTGTATTTTTTTTATTTTTAATGAAGAAATAATTACCATAGATTCTTACACAACACAGACACACTACTAGTGAATGCTGTAGAAAGATCATGTAAATGATTTTAAAACATCTAAAAGTAATATTATTTTTGTGATTTGTAGTTCCTCATTAATTTTATATTTAAATAGAACATGTTAGAGAAATTTTAATAGTTTATATTGTAATTTCATATTTTCTTTATATCATTAAATTAAAACAACTGAATAGTGAAAAAAATTATATTAATGATATCTTATTAAAATAATATATTATTAATTTTTTAAATTTATTATAAATATTGAAATATGAAAAAGGATGATAGTAAAAGTTTTAAATTTCATCCATTTTCCATTTTTGATCCAATTTCTACCCCATGAGTATAATTATAACCCTTTAATATAGATATAGTTGATACTTGGGTTACGATTAAAAATGGTTAATTAAGGGGTTAAAAAAAGTTAAGGTCTAAAATGATATATAAACTTATCCAAATTTAATTGGATTATTATATTATGACTTTATCAAATTTATAATTCAATAAAAGTCATTTTGGAACTAATTTTACATTCATGGGACTGTATTATAGTATAATATGTTGATATAATATAAGAATTCTGATAATCTCACTTACAAAAGGACACCACTTCTCTGCATTATTTACACCACTATTAGAATCCTGCATTGAAACGACCCTACCAAATAATCATTTAAATTATTATAAACATTAATTATAAGTTTTTATCTTCTTAAAATAGCATTCCAAGGGTCCTTAAGAAGGAATATAAAGGAAGATTACTAAAGAAGAGAGAATCATCTATACCAACCCTTTCAAATTTATTTCTTCTTATAACACCTATAAAGTTATTATAATCATCCTAAAATAATAATTAAAGTATCAAAAATATACATATATGATATTATTAATATTGGGAAAGTACTTTACTCCATTTTTCTATCATAAAAATGTGAAAATATAGATCACTGGTACGTATGGCTTACCATCTCTATGTAGCGGTGCAACTGATTTTTCATCCCCATTTTACATGGATGGCTATAAAGATATAAGTAATGAGTATATATATTTAATTTATTATTTAATTATGGTTGTTAAAATATATGATATTATTTACCATCTCACTTTCCAGTCCATTGAAAAATGATAATGTCGCCCGTGTATACGCGTGGACTACTAACTCCATGATGCGATGTGATCCATTTTTCATTTATAATTAACATGGATGGTAATAAGGATAGATTTAATGAATATATATGATATATATGATATAATGATTACTATGTAAAGTTGAATTATTATTTACCATTAATTATTTCCATCTTTCGAAAAATGAAAACAACATGTATGTATAAGTACGACCTACCATCTCTATGAACAGTGTAACTCATTTTTATGTATTGACCATTTATGAATGAATATATATATAAATATAATGAATATATATGATATTTATTTCATAATTAACCATATATTTATTATGTAACAATAATAAAATAATAAGTAACAAAACTATCAAACCAAAATATTCATGAAAAATGACACATATAATACCCAAAACAATGAAAATAATAAAAGACTATCTAAAAATGGGTGACAAGATTTTATAAATGGATCATATATGATATTATATTTATGTATATGGATCGGTTATGCAAGTTTAATAAAACTAAATTTTTTGTATAGGATGTTAAAATAACTTTTGAGGAAATTCGAACATGTATTAATGGATTTCATCACAATTTCCACTCTATTGAGGCATCTTTGGTATTATTAACCTATTTACATTTATTTGGTTTATATGCTTCCCTTTTTATGCATTTAACATGAATATAATTTTATTCATAATGATTAAAGTTTCAATTAAAGTTTATTCTTTCAATGGGTTACAATTTTAATGATACTAAAGAGGTAATAATTTATTTTATAATATCATTTTTTGGATTTCTATTATTTTAATTTTAAGACATATTATAAAATATTTTTTATAAACTCCATTTATTTTCATTTTATATAGATATTCAAGTATATTCCATATTTTTACCAACTTATCCTCTCTTTTTCAATTAAATCAAGAAAATAAATATTTAAAATAATAATTGATCTTTTTTATCTTCTGATTGGGAATATTTTTCATTAACATGCATATTTTTCAAAATTATTTTTAAAAAGTAATTTTTTACTCAAATTATTTAGTAATAACATAATATGTTATATTTTACTTTTTAAAAGGTTTTAAAGGAATCCTTCTATTCTTTGTTGAGATGGTCGGTTTTAACTTTATTTTTATGAAAGTCAAAATGAATATTTATTTTTAACATATACAATGTAAATGTAACATTATTATGACCACATTTCATTAGAAATTAAAATTCTCATATATATCCATATTTTTTAAATCATGGATAATCCTATTGCCTTAATCGTTTACCATTTTTACATATGTTGTTTTACTATTGATGGATTGGGGAAATATTGATATTCAACATTATTTACTTAATATGGATATTTATTGTCCTGGAATATTGTATATGAATTAAACTGATCTTCCAATATATGAGGAATCCACCAGAAGGGTAGTTGTGGGTGTGTATCGATTATAGATAGACCCACAATGAATCGATAGGTCCCATGATACAGAACATTTAGATATCCTAATAAAATGGATTTTTGGAACCCATAAATTTACCTACCTTAACAAAAGGATTTGATGATAAATATATCATGATGTATCTGATCATGACATCTAATATTATGAATTTCATTCATTGATAATTCATTTATCATTATCCATGAGATTATTTCATTGATATTATACATGTATTAATATCATTCTCATGTTATTGATTAAATGGAATGAATTTCTAGTAATTTACCTTGTCAAATTAATTATAGATTATTTACTCATCATAGATTTCACTATACATAACTCTTACTGAGAATTTGATCTCACCCTATATTTATTTTCCTTTCCTAAGTATATGAAACAGAATATTATGAATAATTTCAAGGATGTCAGAATGTTTCTTATGACATGTATTTTATTTTTTAAATGTGGTATGGAAATCAATTATATATATAGTCATTAAAGACTATTAAACTGGTTTATTCTATATATTGAGATCCCCTATATCTTGTTCCAATGTAATAAAGAAGACATTATACCTCGGTTAATGGATTTTGGGTGGATTCAGTTGCTATTAGAGGAAGTTTAGTGGAAACCTTGAGAACTATATTTGAAAATTAACATATAAAAATGAGTATTATGATAAAACCTTATAGTATCTTAGAACATTCATCATTATAGGGTTTTTTATGGTTCAATATTCATGGTGATTGCTATATAAATTTTTTTACACCATTATATAGTGAGGTCTCCTAATTTAATAAAGGGCATGAGAACACATAAAAAATATAGGGATTTACCTATTGCGATAAAAAATATAGATAATGTTGTAATTAAAAAGGTAATGGTGATATTAGGGTAGCTATCTACTATAATAATGAATAATTTTGTATACATAGAATAAATTATTTTTTCCTAGCACGATTCACATATGTTAGATTGCTTTTTTTGATTTAGGCCTCCATATTTTAATGAAACTAATAATCTATTTGTATCATAAAATCGATTAATTCCCTTGAAAATATATTATTGGTTTTGGGATTTAATGAAATTAAAAAGGTTATTTTAGAAGTTTATATTTTGAAAATATTTTCTAATCAATTGTCGTAATTGATCCATAATACTAAAGAGGTTGAAGAAATAGAAAACATGGAATGGAAAAATTATAAAGTGATATTCTTTGAGAAAAACATCCCTCGATAAAAATAATGTAAAATGGAGAGGAGTTTATAAACATTAAATAAGAAGGAATAATAATGTATGGTAGTGTATGAGGATAACTATACATGATTATTCAGGCATTCATTAGACTATATACATAATCAAGAAAGCAATATTGACTATTTAATTGGTGTTCTTAAGCTGAGTCTTTAATGGGAGGTAGTTTCTAAAACATTTTTAATGTATGATGATGTAGTATTTAGTTATTTTAAGAATGAGAAATTATTTTATAGATCATATATCTTTAGGAGAAATCAATAAAATAAGAGGTATTTTGAGTACTAAGAAAAAGGAAACACATTCATGAAGAAGAATTGAACAATGGAATTTCCATCATGTAAATATAATGGAATGAAACATCCTAGAAAATGATTGAAGGGAATGAGAGTTTCATTCATGTGTAGATATAAGGGTCATACTTATAATTACTATAAGACAATGAAATGATTTACAATTTTATAATGTTTCAACTGTAAAGGGATGGGTAAATATCCAAACCATTTCCCAAGAATCAGTAAAACTGACTACATAACAAAATAATGCGAGAATGCTAAACATTTGGAATTACTGCTGTAGAAGTGGATGTTCCAAGTGATATGGTGAAAGCTACAAATATCACCCCTCAAGAAATGATTTTTTTATTTCACTCAGGTTATACACACACATTAACAATAAAAGATATTTCTAATGGAATCACATCATCATATCAATGATTAGATGTTGAGTTGGTAGTGAAAAATTATAATGGTAAGATTAATTCATCTCAAGTATATAACCCATCACTAATAGAATTTTTTGGTATATTTCTTCCTAGAAGAATTGTTATTATTCATCTAGTTTAATTCAATGTTATCTTTGGAATGGATTTGGTCTCTTAGTATAAATCCTATATCAAATTTTTAAGAAGGGAAGTTATATTCAATAACTAAATCAAACTTTGATGGTATTTGGGTGTGAAGATGAAATTGATCACCCAATGGAAATTACATCTAATATATGGGGTTTTCTACCTATTGATAAGTTATATTTATCACATATTGTTGGGAAGAAACTCAACATTGAAGATATTCCTATCGTATGGGAATTTTTTGATGCCTTTCAAGAAGAGGTTCCTATAATTCCTATGAATCGTGAAGTTGAGTTTTCAATTGAACTCATACCTTATGAAAAACCTATTTCAAATAGTCAATATAATATGTCCCTTATAGAGTTACAGTAATTGAGAATGATCCTCCAGAATAATATAGATATGGTATTCCTTCGGCCTAGTGTTTCAGCATGGGGTGCACTTGTTCTATGTTATTAAGAAGAATGATAGGTCAATCTATATGATCATTGATTTCCACTAACATAACATGATCCCTAATAAGTAAAATTATCTTATACCCCATATCAATGATATGTTTTATCAATTACTTGGATCTCCATATTTTTTTGTGAATAATATATGATATTAATTTCATCATATAAGGCACAAGAAGAAGGATATTCCCAATATATTCATCCATACGTGGTATAGTCATTATGAATTTTTAGTAATTCTATTTGGACTTAATAATGCTCTAGTAATATTCATGAATAATGGAATGGAGTCTTTAGGGATTATCTTTTTTAGTTTTTGGGAGTCTTTTATAGATAATATTAATATATATTCAAATATAAATGAATATCATGAAGAACAATTAAGAATTGCATTGAAGAACTTAGGGAAGGAAATATTGTATTCTAAATTTACCAAGGGCGAATTTTGGAATAAAAAATTTTCATTCTTTGGTCATATAATCTCATGTGAGGTAATAAAAATGTATCCTTAAAAGAATGAAGTTGTTGGTAATTGACCTAGACTGACGATGGTAACAAATACCCCTAGTTTTCTTTGGTTTTTTGTATGCTATTAATGATTTATGATATATTTCTCATGAATATATAATGAACTAACTATGTAAACTATAAAGGGGGTTACATTCTTATGGTAGATGAGTGTGAGGAGAATTTCAAAGAACTGAAGGGAAGTGTGGACATTTCACCTATGCATACAGTAAACCACAATTGATGAGGGTTTGTGTTATATAGTGATGAAACAAATAAGGGAATGTGATGATTAATCCTAAACAAATATATGGTAATAGATTATTCCTATCACTAAATGAAAAATCATGAGAATAATTACTTAACATATTTTTTGGAGTAGGAAGTGGTAATTTTTGCGTTGAGGTTATGGAGGTGTAATCTGTATGGTGAAAGATGTTATATATGTATTGTTTATAAATGCTTAAGTAAATTTTTACATATAAATAATAGAATACGAAATAGAGAATATGGTTTTAATAGGTCAAATATTATGAATGTTCAATAAATTACCTCCATGGGAAGGAGAATAAGGTGTGTTATTCTCTGAGTTAGAAAGACCATACAAGTTTTTCAATTATGATGATTTAAAGAGATCTATTTTTTTTATTTATAGAAGTTGTATTATAAATTATTTCGAAAATCGGATAGATCTTATCAATCTTTGAAGAGTGTTTAAACATACATACATGAGAAGATGATAAAGGATTATAAAGAAGATATAGAATTACAAAAAAGGCGGGGAATTTTTTGGAATTCAACCATGATCATGTTGCAATAATAAATTTTAGAAAACCAGTATAATTTCTTTTACTAACAAACATAAATAATGATCTATTTTAGGAAGATCATAATTCATCTTTATATATTCATCCTAATAATATGTAGATATATAAAAACTTGAAAGGGTATTTATGGTGGGATAACATGGAAATGGATATTGAAAAATATGTATATGGATGCTTAGGGTGTTAGAAAGTTAAGGATAAAATATATAAGTCTAATAGGATTTTACAACCTTTTCCCATACCTAAATAGAAATTGAAAAATTATTATGGATTTCATCATCGTACTTTCGAAAAACTATAAAGGAAACAATGATATTTGGTTTTTATTTAAGAAACTTATGAAATCATCACATTTTATCACTATTAGAAAATATTTATATCTTTATCATATAACTTGTTTGTACATTAAGGATGTTGCGAGATTGTATGAAGTAACAATCCCAATCATATCTGATTGGGATTTTGGGATTATCTCAAAGTTATGTAGGATCCTCAAAAAGAACTAGATAAATAATTGAGATTCAGTACTACTTAATACATAGATATACGGCCAATATGAGAGGTCCATTCAAACTCTAGAAGACATGTTATGATCCGGATATATGGATTTCAAATTTTTTTTGTGATCAAAACCTTAATTTCGTATAATATTCTTAAAATAATAAATTTTACTAGAGAATTTAGATTGATCCCTATGAAGCCCTCTTTGGAAGGAGTTATTGATCTATAACGTGTTTGGATGAAGATGGAGAAATAAATATTGGGATATAATCTTGATGAGGAAATCAAAGAAAATTTTATATCCATTCAAAAACACATAAGGGAATCTCAAAGATATTCCAAAATTTAGTGATGACAATAATCAGTGACATTTAGAGTTAAATGTGTATGGAAATGTATTTTTAAATATTTCCTCAGAATAAGGTAATGTGATTTGTAATGAAGGGAAACTTGTTCTCTAGATATACCTGTCCCTTCAAAATTCTTGATCATGTTAGGATATTGGTTTATCACATGGTGCATCCACTAAATCTCTCTCAAGTTACCGATGTATTGAAAATATCTATATTGAGGAAGTAAATATGTGATCCTTTACAAGTACTGAACTTATAGTTTGTATCCTTGGAGAATTATCTCTCTTATAAGGAATAATGGGTGGAGATTCCCAATAATATAGACTAATTACTATTAAACAAGATCACCCATCAATTAAAATATCTGTGAAAACCCCATAATATGGAGGAAGATACATGGGAATATAATGATACAATGAGGTAGAAGTATCCTCTATTTTTATATTATATTGATTCCATTTATAGGATGAAATTGATATAATGGAGGTAGAATGTAACACCCTGAGATTTTATGACATATTCATCATTAAATAATCCTAATTTATTTTATAGCTTCCATTGCACAGAACACCATGTTTATAAAATGTAAGAAAACCTATAGAATTATTATTGTGATATAGTTTTATCATTTTTGAAATTAAAATGGATGTATTACCTTAAGTAAATTTTTTTGCAGTTTTATAAAACAATTTTTTGTAAGGAATAGTGAAAAATAAAGTTTTCTGTAAAACTGAAATTTATTTTATTTAAATAAAGTCATTTAAAAGTATCATAATATTTTGGATTTATTATTAAATTAATATAATAACCATTTTATTTATATTAGGTTAAATATATTTTATGATTAGGATATAAGTCAATTGTTAGTCTTAAAACACAATTATTTGGAAAAATAATTCATCGCATATTGCTTTTTTTTAAATAATTTATAAAAATTATAGAGGACTCCATATTCTGAATCATGAGGTATAAATTTAGAAAAAAGGATCTTATTTTTTTACACATTATAAATAGTAATTATGGTTTGATTTATCACCTCGATTAATGGTAAATTGGTTGATTAGGGTTGAGAATAATGTATAAGGCATTAAATATTTATCAAAAACATGCATTTAATTAATTTTATGAGATTAATTATAATATATCTATCCTAACATAGAATATATGTAATTTTTATGTCATTTTCGTTTCATAATGACATTTATATTATTTTAATTAAGGAAAATTCCAATATTTTACTCTATTGACATTAATATCTTTCAATTTTTTAAAAAAGGGTAAAAAGAGTATAAGTTCAGTTATAAATGTTTATTTTAAATATTAATTAATAATTTTTATTATGTTATGTTATTTTATTTTATTATTTTATTTAATAAATATTTACCTTAAATTCTTAAAAATGCTGACACAAATTACTGTGTAAGTAGTAGAGAAATAAAGAAAATGATATCAAAAACTCTAAATAAATTATTTATTGGGGGATTTAATGTACCCCATGAATTTTATTTAAAAATAATACATATTATGTATGTTTTAAAAATTTATATTTTAATTAAATATTTTTCTTGATGTATTTAATTTCTAATTAAATGAATAATGTCAAAAATGAAAATTATGATAATTTATTAAAATAATATTTTGTTAAATTACTTAAAAATATTAAACATATTTAACTAGGAAAATGGGGAAAATATATCATTTAAATATTTATCCATTTTCCATTTGTGATCCAATTTTTAACATATATGTAAATTTATAACCCTCAAATATTGAAATAGTTGTTACTACGGTTAAGGTTTAAAATGGTTTGCAAAGTGGTTAATGAAATGATAAGGTTTAAATGATATATTAACCTCTATATAGTTGAATGAATGATTATGTTATACCATATCATACATTTCTATGAATTTGAGTCATTTTGGAACCATATTTCCTATAATCTGACTTTATTATATTTTAATATTTTGAAAAATTACAAGAGTTCCCCTCCCCTCCCTGATAGAAGGAGACCCAATATATCTTTTATTTAAAACACTTTGAAAAAAATAGATCAACCAAAACATACCATATTATCTTATAAACTTATATATGTATATATATATATATATGAATAATAGTGTCTTTAATTCTTAATACACCATTTCAAGGGTCCTTGAGAAGGAATCTAATTGAAGTCTACCAAAGAAGAGGTAATCATCTTTACCAACTCATTCAAATTTCTTTCATTATTATTATTACTCTAAGTATATTGTGACCATAATAAAATAATAACTAAAATATCATTAATATATAGATAAGTTATTTTTATTATAGTACAACTATTTTACACTTCATTTACATCCTATGAAAAAAACATTGCTCGTGCGTACATATGACTTATCACCTCCATGTAGCAGTGAATTTTTTTTCATCACCATATTAATTTTATGGTTATAAAGTTGAAAATAATGATTATATATTATATTTATGACAGAATTATGGTTTTAAAAAAATTAAAATGTCCTTCTCACCTTCCAATCCATTGGGAAATGATAATTTTACTTGTGTGTGGGTGTGGTCTACCACCTCCACAAACCGATGTGATTCATTTTTCATTTCCACTTTACAGAGATGTTAATAAGTGTATATTTAATTAGTATATATGATATAATAATTATTAAAAATAAATTAATGTTTATTTATCTTTATTTTTTCCCTTCCATTGAAAAGTGAAAACAACATTCACACGTACGTACACCATACCGCCTCCATGAATGGTGTAATTTTTTTTTATGTCTCTAACTTTTAGGGATGAATATAAATATATATACAATGAATATATATTATATTTATAATATTAATAAAAATATGTATTTTATGGAACTACAATCAATGTATAATTATTGAAAATACAAACCCAAAATTATCTTGAAAAAAAAAATAGTTAACACCCAAAACAATTACAATAATAAAAGATTGTTAATAAATGATGATAATATGTTAAAAATGGATCATGTATGATATTATAGATATATGTATAGTTATTTTATGTAATTATAATAGATCAAAATTTATTATACATTGGGTTAAAATCAATTACAAGGTAATTTCAACTTTAGGTATGGGACGTCATCTCAATTTCCAATCTGTTGAGACATGTTTGGAATTACGCACCTATATAATTTTATATGGTGTATATAATACCCCATTAATTTATTTCAAATGAATATATATTTATTAATTACTATAGAAGTTTCAATTAAAGTTTATTTTTTTAATAGGATATAAATTTTAAGTTACCAAATAAGTAAAAAATTATATTACTATTTTATTTTTTAGATTGCTCATATTTTTATTTAAGGAATAATATAATATATACTTTATAGACTATATTTATTTTCCTATATTTTTGGTATTTATTGAGTTTACATATTTTATTATAAAAGTTTCCTTATTTTTCAATTTAATCAATTATATAAATGTTTATAAGAAAATTTTATCTTATTTCCCTTTTTATTGGGTATATTTTTATTCCATGTACATATTTTTAAAACATTTTTTTCAAAAATCATTTTTATTTACTCAAATGATTTATTATGTACATATTATATTGTCTATGAATTTTTACATGGTTTTAAAGAAATATTTTGAATCTTTTCCTAAATGGTAATTTTTTAATTTCTTTTACAAAAAACCAAATGGTTTGTTTCTTTTTAACATATTCAATGTTAACATTTCTTCCTGTCACCATAACTATTTTTCACTATTTCGATTGTTCAGGATGTTTTCAAGGTTTTTAAAAAGAAAATTACTTCATTAAATTTTATTTTAAATATTTCACTTCCATTTTATTCTATTCTTTAAATTAATTGATTTTATTATAAAATATACTTTTTTTATGAACTGATGATTATTTTTTTCTCTTATTAATTTTTTGGTCATTAACTTTATCCTGAAAAATTAAATTTCTTGTAATCGTATTTCATTGGTCATTACAATTCTATTAAATAAATATATTATTTATATAATTGATATTATTATTTCTTAAATTGTATACCAATTCTACATACGATATTTTTATTTTTTTTAATTGGGAAATATTGATATTCTGCATTATTTAGTCAATACGAATATTTTTTGATAACTTTTATTGTTTATAAATTAAATTGATCATTCAATATTTTAGGGTTGAATTGGAAATAAAATTATGGTCAATCCTAGTTATAGATATCCCCTCTATGTATCGATAATACTCAAGAGGTAAACTAATTAGATGGCCTTATTAAATGGGTTTTTTGTGTATTACTACCCATTGAGTAATCTGTCTTGGGATAAGGCTTTGATGGTAAAGATGTAAGAACCTGGTTTTTCACTCATGTATGGATCCTTTAATTTTAAGTCTAAATTTTTTACTTTGGAACTAATATAGATTCCAAATAAGTTAGCAAAGGATCTGAGGGTGTTCGGAGCTTGTTGGGAGCTCAGAACACCTCTTTTTGGAAAAACAAGTGAAGTTTCATGGTTATTGCATGGTTATCATATGGTTTTCCTAACCGTGTGGAATTTATTTTTCCAAAAAACTAACACCTCACACGACTTACACATAGCAGTGTAGCCAAATTGTAAAAATTCCCCATTTTTCCCAGGTTTTGGTGGAACAATCTCACACGGTTTGTGCATGGTTTGAAAAACCATGTGGACAAACCATTCGTAGGATAAAAACCTATGTAAAATGTATAAAATGAACACAATGATTAATTAATACTTCTCATTCCTCCCTAATCCAAGTTTATACAGGATTGACCTAATTCAATCTCAATTTTGGGATTTTTGGAGATCCAAACATGGAATTGAAAGATCTTCATCGTCTAGATTTTGATTGAGCTTTCATTTGTCACATTGGATATGAAACGGTAAGTATTCGAGACCTCTTTATCCATACTTCTCCTTCAATCTCGACCTATGTATTTCCATGTGAGAGTTTTCACCTTTTCATAGATCTAGTCCGATCCAAGGAAACTCAAGGGCTGATGCCAGAGGAGAAGGCTTATACTACCCTAAGGTGGGTGGTCTATAACTGATCCCTAAAGTTTGTTGATTTTGGAATATTCATGTGGGGACCACCAATTTCGTTGGAAACCACTTCTTAAATTAACATTCCATGATTATTCTCATTAGAATCGTATGGTTATTATCTTTAAAAAAAATTTATTAGTTGTTATTGGTTTCACCCAAAACTCAATCCACCTCATGTCAATGGTTAAGCATTAATTGGGTTTTTAGTGTTTTGACACATTTGATCCACTGTTCGGGTTTTCCTTTACTTGACCATTATAATGGTGATTCTTTTATCATACGTGGATTGTTATTAATAAGATTTAAATAATGGAATGTACCATGTATGCTCACCACTTGACCCACCTAAGGTATGTGCTTATAAATGTTTATCAAATGTGAAATGGAAAGTATACTAAGTATATTACTTGGCCTCATTAATGGATATTTAATAATGGTTACATGTCTGTAGAGACTCCTTCCATGTTGATGGAAGGTATCTGAGTGATCCTAAATAATATATTATGCCTTAATGGATAACTAATACTAGATTAAATGTTTGAAACGCTATTCAGCTTATCCACAATAATGGAATACAAGGCCTGGACCAATGGTTTCAACTCTACTTGGCCTATCCACACTAATGGAAGGAAAGACCTGAACCAAATGAATTATTACATGTTTACAATATAAAATAATAATGGACTGACTCGATCTCACCTTGAATTCTGAGAGGAGAATACCTTGGGTCTCGAGAACCCTATTCTGATTCAAGGATACAATTTTCTTTCGTTGATACCCACCTAGACCCAGGTTCTTTTCTATTCCATGGATGCCTGGTATAATATTTTTGGGTCCCTTTCCTTATTACTGTATACCTTGGATACACTCCTTGGATATACCATTGACTAGTAGGTTCCATGGTGAAAGCCCATTGGGCTCATGTCATTGCTTAACCCCATTTTACCTTGGTCGATCACCTTAGACTCAGTACGTGCCTTATTGTGGATTTCCCTAGATCACGCTCATGGGATTACACTCGTACCCCTTAGATAGACACAGATACTACTCGGTTAGCTTTCTTCAAGTTTACATTACCTTGGTTTTTACCCCGGAACTCCCTCACTGGATATCATTGTCTGGTTAGCTTGTTATATCTTGGGACCTTCACTGTTTATACTATCACAAGGTGATGTCAGTGTTGGATATTCCTCATGGGACCTATTAAAATTAAATGGTAATTGATTAATTAATGAACTAGTTACAAGTTCAGACTCCAGTCAAGGGCTGAAGCATGTACTTGGTTATTTAGTGATATTTTACTATTTTCATTACTTTGCATATATGTTTGTACACTACTATATTCCATTACATAGGCTGGATGTTATAGACATAGTTGGTGGTGTCCCATTGAGATTTATCTCACACCCTCGTCAGGAATTTGTTTGGTACACAGATTAGATTAAATTGTGGTAGGTAATGAAAAAGGGAATCATGCAGCTTCCAATACTTGATTTTGTTCTAATAGGATGGATCCTGATAGTATATGACCGAGTAGGATCTCAGGATTCTTGGAGTAGTATTTGTTTTATTCTTCCTTTTGGAATATGTTAGGCCTTTTATCTTGTATCCTTTCTTTCACGATTTCTAGTGACATTACATTACATCATCACTATTCCATTTGATACAGTTATTGTTATTCTAGTATATCTATTGCATCGGTTTTCTTCCGCTATTTATTCATATTTCATCCACTATTTTATATTAATTTACATCCCTTCTATTTTGATACACTCTTCTAATGAGGGCATAGTCTTCCCACCGGCACACCCTAGGCCTTCACTATTATTTGGTAGAGTATAGCATTCGGGAAGATGCACTTGAGTCCATGTGGGCCATCGGGCTCGGGGCACCTGTTAAGTGGAATCCAGGTCTGGGATGTCACAAAGTGGTATCAAAAGTAGTTTCTTTTCTTTAAATACTATTTGTAGAAAATATATTTGGGAATATTAATTCTTGGGTCATACTTATAAGCCATTCTTGGGAATCGTGAACCCATTTTCAGGGTTAAAGTCAAGTTACCAGTAATGTGATTGTTGTTCAATTTTTCCTATTACAGTTGATATTATTTCACCATTGGGTGACTCACATGTTGTATGGTTTTTTTATTATTACTCTTTGGGAATTTATTTTGTCCTTATCCTGATGATATGAGGTCAAGGGGAATTTCTACATGCATCATTATAGTCACCTATAATTCACATGTCATGCATATTACCATACCATATAGGTGCATTTCAATACCTTGCATTTCTTGATATTCCTGTGATTGTGGAGTGACGTTGTGATAGTTTCTTATACTTATATTACTTTTTCTTTGATTGAGTGATTTCATGTCTCAATTCATGCGGTGTATGGGCCCTCATGGATTGGAATGAGTAATTTACCGAGTCAATTGATTATGCTGTAAGTAAATGGGTGTCATTTTTAGTGATATGTTTATGGGAACAGATTCATCAGAAATAACAATCCATTATAAAGTGAATCCTAAATTCAAAAATGAATTGGTTACACATCCTTATCCAAACATTTCATGTTTATGAAAGGTAAAGGAATGAACCTAATTATTAACTCCAAAACTAAATCAAACATATACTTGTGCACTTACTGGTACCTGGCCATCTAAGCAGGTAGTTTGAGAAGTATACCATGGGTAATGAGTTTTTTTACATTTATCTTATGTTATTTATTCAATATCCTTTATTCATTTCTTGTTCTAAGGTGTGTTCTTGGAATTTGTAGACCAATGTCACCATGACGTCCTCGTGTCATTATCTAGGAGTGTGGTGACGACCATTCCCCAGACATGGTGTGCCCTAAGCCACCATTCTTTCTTCTAGGATTTCCACATGAGGCACCACCTGTTGTACATAATTCTGGAACTAATACTCAAGTCCATGATAGTTTCATATGTATGATTCAATCCATGATTGGTTCTCCATGAGTTGTACCTACGATGGCTGATCTGACCCGCGAGTATCAGTAGCAATATCCTCCTACTTTTTCAGGGGATGGAGGATCTCAAGCTACTATGTATTGGATAGAGGTCATGTAATCTGTCTTTGACCATATAGAAATTCATCTACAGAGGAGTGTCAAGATTGATACATAGATGATATGGGATTCGTCCTAGCATTGGTGGGATGTCGTTACTCATGTTGGATGTCATCAGGGAATGTTATGGGTTGACTCTCAGACTGCCTTCTATAATCATTTATTTACTCAGTAATTGAGAGATGATAGAGCCAGAGTGTCCATGCATCTCGAGTAGGGTTCTTTGTCAGTTATGGAATATTCAGCATGTTTCACTAATTTACAACTCTTTCACCGATTCTAGCCACACTACTACAAAATAAGGCTATAGCCACGGACCTATAGCCACGATTCTATCGTTCTGTGGCTATAGCATGTTTATAGACACGGTTTAATAGGATGAATGTGGATATTTTTTTGGAAACCCTCTTCAAACCCTCCCATTCTCTGACGAACCACTCCTACCGTCGTGATTCCTGCTCCCCCACAATCTCCTCCTCACCACGCCCTCCTCCTCACCACGACCTCCTCCTCGTCACGCCCTCCTCCTCCCTAATGCCTCCTCGTCACTCCCTACTCATCACCACGACTGTCCTTCTCGATGCCTCCTTGTCGCACCCACCTCATCGCTGCAACCCTCCTCCCTGACGCCTCCTCGCTGCGACCCTCCTCCTCGACGCCGCTCTTCCGACACCTCCTCACCGCCACCCTCCTCCCCTACGCCTCCTCCCCGATGCCTCTCTTCTGATTCCTAGGTCGACAGCCCCATCGCCCTCCCCGAAACCTTTTCACCAGCAACCCTCAAAACCCTCGAACCCTCCTCACTGTGACCCTCCTCACCCCGACCCTCCTCCAGCGAAGCTCCTCCGAGATGCCTCCCCTCCTCCTCCATTCCCGACAGTTCTCCCCCACAACCCTCAACACCAGAGGTAATCCCTTTTATCTTCCATCATCCTCATCCACCATTCTTGTTTTATTTTTTAAACCTTATGTATTTTTAATATTATTCTTCACTTACTCCCATTTCCACACTGATATGCACTACTATAACCCCTCAATTTACCACACAGTAACCACTAATTTTGGACTTGACCACATCAACCTCCTATAATGTGACCAGTGGAGAGTTTTGAAAATGATATTCTACTTAGAGTATCCAACTTCAGTGGGATATGTGTGAGGGTCTACAAAAAAGAACACAAAACCAACATGAATTGTCATGCTTAAGTTATAAACTGGATAACGATGACTTTGTATATTTTTATACAACAACTGTGAAGAATCGGAATTGCAGGAGGAGGAAGACAGAGAATATGGGAAGAAGAGAGTGATAAGAACATTCAATCAGTCTATCTTTTATCCTTTCTACAGGTTTTACCTCTTTTAAATTATACCATTGATATTAGTTTTCAATTTGATCATTATCTGTATTGTATTATTTTGTCTTCTTGTTATCTTTTACTCAGTGTCTGGTAATTTTCACTTTGGACACATATATTTGGAAATATGAATATACATGTCATATTACCACTATTAAAATCTTCAAATTTACTATATTTTTTATCCATAATTATTCATCACATTAATCAACTAAATTTGGGAATTTTATACCTTGTAATTAACCCGTTAGATTCTTGGGAGAATATAATTGTAGTTATATAGTGGAAACACCAATAATAACTCATGGAAAGTGATAATAGACCATCATAATTTTTTTCAAAGCATGAAGGAAATTCTTAATGTAGTTGATGAATCCTATGGTGCTTTCTATTTTCCCTCCATGGACTATGAGTGTTCGAGATCATCAGCCCCACATAATTATTTCCATCAAGAAAAAAGGTTAATTCCCACCCCACCATTACTTTTATAGAGGGATCTACAATATCATGATTATGGACCATAACATATGATGCTTTTATGGAATTTTTTGGTGTTAAATTGATGTGTAAATTAAATTACACGATTTCATCCTTTGTATCTTAAATTGGAATCCTTCCATAATTATCTTTATTTTCCACTTTATTCTTCATAATTACAATGACTGTCTAGAGTTTTTAAATTTTATATAAAAGAAACTATCATTAGTTCACCCATTTTAAAATTTATTCTTTCAATTATTTTAATTTTTTTGTAGCCCACAAATTATTCCCTATTTCAACCTCAAACTTTTCCAAAATGTCCATGAAGTTTTATTGAGAAATACAACTCACTATTTTTCAAGATCTTGTATTATTTTTTACTTTCTTTATGGGTCATACATGTTGTTTTCACCATCGATATATGGAATAATTAAAGGTATTTAGATAATAATAATTTGAACAATCTATTGATTGGTTTTAATTTGATAAATGTTATTCATCTTAAATTCATTATTCCGTTGGACAGCGACTAAAATGTTAAAGAGTTAATAAATTATTTTATTAGAGAAAATAGCATGAAGAGCTCACAAATAGTAACATACAGTTTTTTGAGTCATCTAGTTTAAAGGAAGTTGTACTATTTTTTAATTAGTTGGGAAAAATAGGGAATGACCAATGAAGGTGAGACAAGATTTTAAAAACATATAAAATAACTATTCCATGATTTTGAATTTTTCTTCATTCATGTAAAATAATTTTTTTTGAATTCATTAACATTAGGGTGAAATTTGTTTTTGAACTGACTCACTTGGTCCCACCTGGCTAGTGGTAAGCTGAGTCTGACACCACAATCACACCTCTAATTGGTTAGGGGTTAGTGACCATCCCTGAGTAGGCATAACACACACAAGGTTGTCCATAGACTATGGTACCTGTACACATGAAAATAATAAAGGGGAAAATAAAATCCTACAAAAATAGATAAAAAGACTAACTTGTTATGAGGGATGGGACTGCTGACATATGCTACAACCTAGTATGAACCATGGTCTATGTAGATCACTATCTTATATCTTCACTTGGTCCTCCTAGGATTCCTTCAAAAGGAATATTGTCTACATAAGACATGAAAAATATGGGTAGATCCCATGTAGTGTTTTGTATAACAATGCTCAATAGGACAATCCAAAATAACTAACCAATTGGAATTTGGAGAGTAGTTCTCTCATCATCACATAGACACACAATTACAAATATGAGATATAGAAGTAGGAATAATAAACTAGATATACTCATAACATAAAACAGGTCTCAATGGCATATTAACTATTATTTTATCAATAAAATTCTTCTCAAGGATACAATTTAACACTCTTCTAGTTGCACTCACAACATGATCTATGCTTTCACTGATGGTGCATTCCAAAGAGGTCATGCTCATCAGACCTCACCAAATATTTATTCAATGTAACTGTGAAGATGTCGATACATAGATAGGGGATCTCTCCAAGGGTATCTAGGGTATACCATACCATACCTAGAATATCCCACTATGTATGGGATTGTACCCACATATAAGTTGGTAATAATGATTCCGCAAAACCAACCTAGGGAAATAGAAAGAATTATAGAGGATCACACCCCGAGTCACACAGAGGGATTCCCAAAAACAATCTGAAACTAATCCCACAAAGGATATCACAGTCCTATTATTAGGATTTAATACCAAAATTTACCCTCATGGGGATGACCAAGGGGAACACACAAAAGTTAAGATAGTCCATTATTGTATCTCATCTTCATATAATTAATCTTACATCTAATTATATAATCTTAATATTATAAAAATAATGTATAAATATATTATTTCTTCTAGTTATTATTCTCATGTTCTTACCATTGTAATTCTCAGCCAATTCATTAATATTAATGCTTGGTATATGATATGGTTTATATTTTCCAAATGTCTCTATATTTCAATAAATATTTGTAGATTTAATACAAAACATCACAACTCGTTATGAATTGACCCAAAAACTTTTGGGAATTGATTATTATTATCTCGTTGATTTCATATAAACTCTTTTTACTATAATAATTCCCCATTCCTAGAACTTATGTATGACTATTCATGAATTTTTATAATTTAAAACATTTATGAATTCCCTAAACCATAATTGTAACACCCCAGGTAAATAAAGAATATGAAATTTTTATATTTATCAATATTTTTGAATAAAATGTTAATATTAATTTAATGGGAAATCTATTCTCGATGGCATACCCAATACGCAACAACAAGTTTCTTGGAAATCTTACATTTCACTCTAATAATAAAATAATATTATTTTAAATAGTAGTTAACTCCTAGCCATTGTAATGGCAAGAAAGAACATAATTAACTAAAAAATGATTATATATGTTTGTAATATATTTTTACATTTATCCAATAAATTTTAGAGGCTTAAAATTCAAATAAATCCAATTTTAAGAATAAATACTCTAATATTTTTAAAAGATTGTTTTACCGCCTTTTGATGGCGAGCCTTTTTCAAATCTATCTGTTGACAATTTTATAAGCTATATTTGTCAAAATAAACTTATTATTTATGATTGGGACATTGAAATTTACTTTGGATAAATTTTTGGTATTTTTCTGACAATGTTCATTTTTTAATGAATAGTGAAAACACTGCATTTTACATCAAAACTGCTTTTTCATCTTATTTAATTATATGGTTAGATTATATTTTTAATTGGTATTACGGTTCAATTAGAATATGTTTTTACCATTTAATCCAATGGTGGTCATTATAATTAATTTCACTTTGTAATTGGGCATAAATAAGTGCCAAACTTTTCATAGATATTGTTTCAAAAAACCCACTATTTGTTTTGACAACGGAAATTATTTTAAAATTAATTATTGAAAAATATATGTATGTAATTTGCTAAAATTGATTCCATATTTTTAATTATAAGATCCAAATTATGTAATTAATACTCTTGTTTTCTGGACATTATGAATAGTAACGACGATAATTATCTTTAATTATCTTGATTAATTAGTAATCGGGTGGTTACAGATAATAAAATAATATCATAATAACAACAAATGACCCCAAAATGTGTCCTAGTGCTACTATTTGTGTCATGTCCAACCATGGTATTCCTTGTGCCAAACATTGGGACCCCATGGAATCACTTTTGGGTGAAAGTGACACTTTATCATTTTATTTTTAAGGAAAGGAGAATATCACTAAAGAATGTATCACCTGAGTAAAACATTTTTAGTTTTGTCTCTGTCAATGATCTCTTAGAATATAAAGATTCATTGGAAAACTAAAACTATTTCCTACATCATATTATTTTTCTATAATTTTTAGACATTATATAAATTAAATTATTTATGACATCATGATGATGCAGCGATTATCTCATTAATGAACGATTTAAATAAAATGAAAATATTATGTAAAATATAGGACATAAACTTGTCAAAGACTTATTGGATGAGTACATTTCGAACCCTTATCACCTTATCCTAGAAATATATCAATTTGGGACCTTTAAAATCCGAAAATCATTTTAAAATAAAGTAACATTTCTTGACTTTCCAAGAGTTCCACTCCTCTCCTCTTATAAAAGGCCCCCCAACTCTACCTCCTTACCCACACCTCTCAAGCCTTTTGCATGGCCTAACCCTTAACATTTCATCTCTCCACATACTTCTATTAATCATTAAAGCCTCACATTAGGCAGAAAGCTCTTCAAGAAACCCTTTTGGTTCAAACCAAAGAGAGTTACCCGATTTAAAGGTAATGTCTTCTCTTATGTTTTTTTATTTTATTTTTCTTCCCCAACCCCCTAAAATCTTTTTATTAAATTATTTTTAACAAAAAAATTATATTAAATATAATAGGATATTTTTATAATAAGGATTCGAACTACACTTACACACACATCCGACTAATGGTTGAAGAACATACTATTTCTGTGGATGGCGAATTACTGCCTAACGAAATGATGATTGTTCAATATTCTTTTAACACATTTAAAGGTGGCCATTATGATGTAAATGTATTTTATATATGATATATATTGTATTTATTATTTTTATATTATTATGTATTTTACATTTAAAACATACATTTATTCTTTTCATGTTGTGAAAATGTGATAATTTCATATGAGGAAGTGTGGACTACCGCCCCCTCAAGTGATGTGACTCGTTCATACAATACATGGAATGTATAAAGAATGAAATTAATGAACTTATGTGACCTATATAACATATATATTATAATGGAATTATAATATATATCTGTCAATTAATTTTAATTCCATTAATATGACATGGAAATGAAAGTAGCGTTCATGCGTACGTACGGCCTACCGTCTCCATGAACGGTGCATTTCATTTCTTTTTATATCAAAATGTTATGGAATAGTATAAAATGAATATGTACTGGATATATATGATATTTAAATCATTAATACTATTATGTAAATGATGTACTTATAACTACATGGACGATTATTTTCAAACAAGTTCATTTTTGACTCATGTCCCAAACATCAACAAAAACATTTGATATGAACTCACAAAATTAACTAATTATTATAACTTTATAATATGTGATATGAATTGAATAATAAACATTAAATTAGTTTCTTAAGAAATTATAAATTTACAAAAGTTTATTATTCAGGAATATAAAGAAATGAACAAGACAAGTCGGACTTGAGGTAAGGGATCCGACCTCTCTCTTTCTTTTCAAGTACCCTCTTTTATGTCATTTAATTTATGCTCCATGTTCTTATGTTGGAGGATGTTATTTTATATAAACCATACTGTAATTTGTATTTCCAAATGATGAGATAACCCTTATTACTCCCATCAAATAATTTTTATAATTTTTATGTGGCGCTATTAGGCTGCCGAATTTTCATAAGGGATCATACCTCTCTCTTCTTTTTAAGTACTCTATTTATGTAATTTATTTTAAGCTCATATTTATTATTTTTGGGGGTGTTCTTTTATATTAATCATTCTGTACTTTTTATGTTTCTATTATGAGATACCCTATTTGATCTCATAAATCCATTTTTGGAAGTTTTATGTGGCGCTGTTAGGCTGCTGAGTTTTCATAAGGGATTTTTCATCTCACTTTTATTCCGTGAGATTTATGCTACATTTTCCATCATTTACCTTGAGTGGTGTATGTAATGACCATTATTATACTCTTTGTGTAATATAATTTTGTTTATGATTATTTACATCAATGTTTTATAGTTTTTCTTTCATGGGGTGTACGTTTCGAATGTTACCCAAGTCGGTAAGGGAACCATTCACCCTCCTCTTTTTAAAATGACGTCTTTATGTTATGTATTTTAATTTACATCTTCTTATGTTGGGATATGTTATTATATATCCTTATTGATGTAAATTTTGTTTCCAAGTGATGAGATATAATTTTCTCTCTCAACAACTCATTTTATGAATTTTAAAGTGATGTTGTTAGGCTGTCAAATTTTTTACAAGCGAACTTCTTAACCCAATTTTGATTTCTTTGGGATCAACTTGTAGTTATTGAATATTTCATACTATGAATATGTGTGAATGACCTCTGATTGTTTTAAACTTAATATCCACTTATATTTGGTGTATTTATATTTTCCACACATAATTATGAGATTGATTTATCCTTAATTTAAGGAGACCTTTTTTATAAGGGATTTCATCTTATTTTACATTTCTATTGAGACTTCATTGTTGTTATGAAAACATTCACTCTTATATGGTGTATATACTATTCAATGGCATATTATATCATAAATACCTTTATTCTCATGATATTATAATGTTCTGATTAAAAGTTATTCCTCAATTATTTGTATTCAAGTGTCTCTCATTTTGTTAAAAACTCTTTAACTAAAAAATAATTTTAAATGTTTTAATTATTTATTATTATAAATATTTCTCATTAATATCCATGTTTTCAAAAAGGTTTTATGGATTTATTAATATGGATATTAATGGATTAAAATTTTGAAAGCATCAAAGTGGTATGGGGCACTTTGATTCAAAAATCTCTTTATTAAATGTTTTAAATGGTTTTGAAAATGGTTTTTAGAATGGATTCATTATTTCAATATCTTAAAATGTGATATTATTACAATGTGGGAATGTTATCTTTCCTTTTTTCTTAAGATATGTTCTATGATTGGGTTATGGTTATTGGGAATTGTTTAGGAAGATGGGTGGTTCCGTGATAAAATAAGGGCGGGTGAGCCCGATATAGCTCTCCAATGCATTGCGTAACGCGAAGGGGTTAAAAATTAAGGTTTCTTCGAAGAGATTTAGGTAATATACTGTGATGGGTATTCCAAACGTAACCATGAGGGTTACTCCTTACGTAAGAATGTTATGAATGCCTCAAGTTGCCTTTATGTCTTATGATTTATATGAGTTATTCATAAATATTATGATTTCAGGGGGTATGTTAACTTGCTTATGTTTTATGAGTAAAGTATGATTTCATTGATTCTTATGTATAAATGTACTAATGTTTCCTTTCCATATTTTTATATCCCTTACTGAGCTTTTTATACTCATCCCATGTTTTTTGAAGTGTTTTTCACAGGTCAAGGGAAAGGTACCTGATATGATGATAGTGTCAAGGAAGTGTCAAGAAAGAATCCAAGTTTTATTTTAAATATGTTTCCATTGATAGGAAAAATGAATACTATCTTTTATGTAACCACTTTGTTTAAATGTGGAATGTAATGCATGATTTATGATTTAATTCACTAAAACTCTAAACATGAAAAGATCCTCAATGTCAATTATTCAATTTAATTAAAGATTAAGTAAGGTTTATGGTCGGGTCCTTATAGTTGGTATCAAAGGTCAGTTTAGATAAATTTAGAGGTTAGAGTGTTGTTTAAGCATAAGTTACAGGTTTTGTATAACCAAAAGGGTTTTTATATTAGATAGATTCATTGTTATTTATGAAAGTTTGAATGAGTTTGAGATACCTTGGATAATTATATCTTAGTGTTTATCTTCCTCTATAGTACATGCTAATTTTGTTTATATACTCACACTGACCTTTTTGGTTTTACTAAATGGACGGATCTAGCAGGCACCAAAGTGACAATGGGTCTGAAGGAAACTGTGGTGGTTCTCTGATTACGAGACTGGATGAAATGGGGGACTCAATGAGAAATCTCGTGGTTATTCTACACCAACAATCAGGAGTCATCATCAATCACTTGACCCTTGGTGAGTTCTTTAATGCATAATGTATGAGAGAACCAACTCTATGTGGAAGTTCAGGTAATAATTATAAAGGTAACCATTAGGGTTTATATGATCCTTACTTGTGCGGTAATTATGGGTTACTATATGTTATGATGGAAAATGAACGACATGAGATAAACTTGAGGATAAATTATTTTATGGTTATTTTTGAATATTTTATCCCGTTTTGGGGAATGTTATAATAATTATGTTGTTTTTTAAAAAGGACAACATGTAGACCGTGTGACAACTTTTCGTGTTAGACGAAGCTGCATGAATAGAACCCACAACCAAAGTGCGAAGGGTATTTATCACCTACCACCAGACTACGTAAAGTCCCTGGTTAGTTTGAATAATTCTTTTTAGTTAGATGATCTTATGAATATAGAATAAGATGATTTTGGGTTATCTGTATAAATTATTAACCTATCATGGAGGATATGTGACTAGGTTAATTACTTTTCAGTATGAGACTTTAAGAGTAACTGATGATTAGAGATAAATGTTAATGTTTATCATGGAAGACTATGTGATTAAATCCTTTAGAGATTTGGGTTTCAATCATTGTTTTGATTACATTGACGAATTTTATGGATAGATGTTTATTGAATGGTCTTTGTTGAACTTTGGGTATTGTTTGAAAATTTTTGGAGATTAAGAATAGCCTATTTTTATAAAGGATTGTTCTTTTTGGGTATTATCTGATTTTGTACTATCCTTTTTGGTTTTGGATTGGATTTTGGTCTAAAGACATGGGAATAATATAGGTCTCTTTTTTGGATTAGGTGATTCTCAAGAAGATGATTATAGAGCTCTTAATGTGAACAAGTTGTCCTAAATACTCATCTTTTGGAGAAAATATGAGTATGTGTAATGAATCTAGAAAAAGTTGAAAGTCAACATGAAAAGTAAGTATGTTTCCTTATGTTTTAGTTAATCACAAATTTAAATTTCTCAATGAAAAGTAATTTAAAACATAAATGTTTTATGTTAACTTTTCCTACTGGGGAATCAAATACCGTGTAACCCATCACAAGTTTGTGATTTTCTGGTGGTTAACTTTCTCTTAAACATGTTTTCTATCACTTTACATCAGAATATGACCCTTTTCTTTTTCTCCCATATCCATGTTTTCATGGAATCCTAGTATGGGTTAACTCGTGTGACCTTTTTTACTTCTATTTATTTATTTTAAAGTGATAGTTTTACTGACTCTTGTTCTGATGTGGGACTTTCAATGAAGTTTCCAAGCCCAATTTTAAAATTGCAAGGATGCAATTCCCAAAAGGGGGGAAGGATGTAACACCCTAGGAAAATAAAGAATATCACATTTTTATATTTATCCATATTTTTGAATAAAATGCTAATATTAATTTAAAGGTAACTCTATGCTCGATAGCGTACCCAATACGCAACAACGAGTTTCTTGGAAATCTTACGTTGCACTCTAATAATAAAATAATATTATTTTATATGGTAGTTAACTCCTAGACGTTGTAATGGCGGGAATGAACAGAACTAACTATAATATGATTACATATGTTTGTCAAATATTTTTACATTTATCCAATAAATGTTAGAGGCTTAAAATCTAAATGAATCCAATTTTAAGAATAAATACTCTAATATTTTTGAAAGATATTTTTACCGCCTTTTGATGACGAACCTTTTTAAAATCTAACTTTTGAAAATTTTATAAGCTCTATTTGTCAAAATAAACTTATTCTTTTTTATTGGGACATTGAAATTTACTTTGGATAAATTTTTGGTATTTTTCTGACAATGTTCATTTTTTAATGAATAGTGAAAAATTCTGCATTCGACATCAAAACTGCTTTTTCATCTAATTTAATTATGTGTTTAGATTATATTTTTAATTCGTCTTAATTTTTAATTAGAATATATTTTTACCATTTAATCCAATGGTGGTATATATAATTAATTTCACTTTGTAATTGGGCATAAATAAGTGCCAAAATTTTCATAGATATTTTTCAAAAAAACCTGATAATTGTTTTGACAACAGAAATTATTTTTATAATAATTATTGCAATTTATATGTTTTGAATTTGGTAAAAAGGATTCCATATTTGGAATCAGAAGGTCCAAATTATATAATTATGACTCTTTTGTCTTTAGACATTATGAATAGTAACGACGGTAATTATCTTTAATTATCTTGATTAATTAGTAATCGGGTGGTTAAGGATAACAAAATAATATCATAATAAAAACAAATGACCCCAGCATGTGTCCTAGTGCTACTATTTGTGTCATGGCTGACCATGGGATGTCTTGGGCCAAACTTTGTGACCCCATGTAATCACTTTTGGGTGAAAGTGACACTTTATAATTTTATTTTTAAGGAAAGGAGAATATCACTAAAGAATGTATCACCCGAGTAAAACATTTTTAGTTGTGTCTGTGTAAATGATATGTTAGACTATAAATATTAATTGGAAATATAAATATATTTCCTACATCATATTATTTTTTTATAATTTTTATACCTTATATAAATTAACTTATTTATGACATCATGATGATGCAGCGATTATCTCATTAATGAATGATTTAAATAAAATGAAAATATAATGTAAAATCTAAAACATAAACTTTTCAAAGGCCTATTGGATGAGTATATTTCGAACCATTATCACCTTATCCTAGAAATATGTCAATGTGGGACCTTTATAATCCTAAAATCATTTTAAAATAAAGTAACATTTCTTTACTTTCCAAGAGTGCCCCCCCCTCTCCTCTTATAAAAGGCCCCACCTCTACCTCCTTACCAACACCTATAAAGCCTTTGTATTGGCCAAAACCTGCCCATTTCATATCTCCACATCCCTCTCTTCATCATTTAAGCCTCACCTTTGGCAGAAAGCTCTTCAAGAAACCCTTTTGGTTCAAACCAAAGGGAGTTACCTGATTGAAAGGTAATGTCTTCTCTTATGTTTTTTTGTTTTATTTTGCTTTCCAACCCCCTAAACTCCTTTTATTACTTTATTTTGTAACAAAATAAGTATCTTCAATATACTAGGATGTTTTTAAAAGAATTATTCGAGCTACACTTACACACCCACCGGTTTAATGGTTAAAGAACATACTGTTTCTGTGGATGGAGAATTACTACCTCACGAAACGATGATTGTTCAATATTCTTTTAACACCTTTAAAGGTGGCCATTATGATGTCAATTTATTTTATATATGATATATATGGTATTTATTTTTTTTATATTCTTATTTATTTTATATTTAAAACATACATTTATTCTTTGAATGTTGTGAAAATGCGATAATTTCATATGAGGAAGTGTGGACTACCGCCCCCTCAAGTGATGTGACTCATTCATGCAATACATGGAATGTATAAAGAATTAAATTAATGAACTTATGTGATCAATATAACATATATATTATACTGGAATTATAATATATATATCTCTCAATTAATTCTAATTCCATTAATATGAAAAAGAAATGAATGTAGCGTTCATGAATACGTACGGCCTACCGTCTCCAGGAATGGTGCATTTCATTTCTTTTTATCTCCAAATGTTATGGAATAGTATAAAATGAATATTTACTGGATATATATGATATTTAAATCATTAATACTATTCTGGAGATGATGTACTTATAACTACATGGACGATTCTTTTCGAGCAAGTTCTTTTTTGACTCATGTACCAAACATCGACAGAAACATTTTATATGAACTCACATAATTAATTAATTATTATAACGTTATAATATGTGATATCAATTTAATAATGAACTTTAAAGGATGTACTTAAGAAATTATAAATTGAAAAAAGTTTATTATTCCGGAATATAATGAAACAAACAAGACAAGCCGGACTTCAGGTGAGGGATCCAACCTCTCTCTTTCTCTCCAAGTACCCTCTTTTATGTCATTTAATTTATGCTCCATATTCTTATGTTGGAGGATGTTATTTTATATTAAAAATACTGTAATTTTTATTTTAATATGATGAGATAACCCCTCTTACTCTCATCAATTCATTTTTAGAATTTTTATGTGGCGTCGTTAGGCTGCCGAATTTTCGTAAGGGATCCTACCTCTCTCTTGTTTTTAAGTACTCTCTTTATGAAATTTATTTTAAGCTCATATTTATTATGTTTGGGGATGTTATTTTATATTAATTATTCTGTAATTTTTATTTTCATATTATGAGATACCCTATTTGATCTCATAAATCCATTTTTTGAAGTTTTATGTGGCGTTGTTAGGCTGTCGATTTTTCATTTGGGATTTTTCATCTCACTTTTATTCCAGGAGATTTATGCAAAATTTTCCACCATTTCCTTTGAGTGGTTTATGTACTTCCAATTATTCTAATCTTTGTGTAATATAATTTCGTTTAAAAGTATTTACATAATTGTTTTATATTCCTTCTTTCATGGGGTGTACGTTTCGAATGTTACCCAAGTCAGTAAGGGATCCATTCACCCTCCTCTTTTTAAAAAGACTTCTTTATGTTTCATCTTTTAATTTACATATTATTATGTTGGTATATGTTCTTATATATCCTTATTGATGCAAATTCTATGTCCAAGTGATGAGATATCATTTACTTTTTCATCAACTCATTTTATAAATTTTAAAGTGATGCCGTTAGGCTGTCGAATTTTTTACAACGGAATTTCTGAACCCAATTTCGATTTCTTTGTGTTCAACTTCTATTTATTGAATATGTCATACTATGAATATGTGTGAATGGACTATTATTGTTTTACACTTAATATCCACTTATATTTGGTGTATTTACATTTTCCACACATAATTATGAGATTGATTTATCCTGAATTTAAGGATACCTTTTTTATAAGGGATTTCATCTCATTTTACATTTCTATTGAGACTTCATTGTTGTTATGCACCAATTCACTCTTATATGGTTTATATAATGTCCTATGGCATATTATATCATGAATCTCTTTATTCTCATGATATTATAATGTTCTGATTAAATGTTGTTCCTCAATTATTTGTATTCAAGTGTCTCTCATTTGGTTAAAAAATCTTTAACTAATATATCATTTTAAATGTTTTAATGATTTATTATTATAAATATTTCTCATTAATATCCATGTTTTCAAAATGGTGTTAAGGATTTATTTATACGGATATTAATGGTTTAAAATTTTGAAATCTTCAAAGTGGTATGGGACACTTTGATTCAAAAATCTCTTTATTAAATGTTTTAAATGGTTTTGAAAATAATTTTTAGAATGGATTCAGTATTTCAATTTCTTAAAATGTGATATTATTTCAATGTGGGAATGTTATCTTTCATTTATTCTTAAGATATGTTCTATGATTATGTTATGATTTTTGGGCATTGATTATGAAGAGGGGTGGTTCCGTGATATACTAAGGGCGGGTGAGCCCGATATAGCTCTCCAATGCATTGGGTAACGCGAAGGGGTTAAACGTTAAGGTTTCTCTAAAGAGATTTAGGAAATATAATGTGATGGGTATTCCAAAAGTAACCATGAGGGTTACATCCTACGTAAGAATTTTATGAATACCTCAAGTTACCTTCATGTCTTATTATTTCTATGAGTTATTCATAAATCTTTTGATTTCATGAGGTATGTTAATGTGCATAAGTTTTATGAGTAAAGTATGATTTCATTGATTCTTATGTATACATGTACTAATGATTCTTTTCTATATTTTTATATCCCTTACTGAGCTTTTTATGCTCATCCAAAGTTTTTTTGAAATGTTTTTCATAGTTCAAGGGAAAGGTACATGATATGATGATAGTGTCAAGGAAGTGTCAAGAAAGAATCCATGTTTTATTTTAAATATGTTTATGTTGATAGGAAAAATGAATATTATCTTTTATGTAACCACTTTGTTTAAATGTGTAATGTAATGCATTATTTATGATCTAATTCTCTAAAACTCTAATCCAAAAAAGATCCTCAATGTGAATTATTCAATTTAATTCAATATTAAGTAAGGTTTAAGGAAGATTCCTTATAATAATTTTAATATATTTGTTGTGGTTTTTTATTAACTTGTCATTGATGATTACTTAATATCTTTTGAAACAATACATATAATGTTAAGTCATTTTTTAGATTATTTATTTAATGTATGTTTATCTGCCTCAGAATGGACATATACTGGATGTAAAACATTGATCGGATCACTGATGAATTTCAGAAGGATTTACAATATTTTTTGGACTTTGTATTCACTAATGATTCAGATGGTAGATTGATTCAATGCCCGTGTTTTGATTGTGTTGGAAGACCTTGGTTAGGTCATGAGGAAGTGAGTTACCATATCACTAAAAGTGGTTTCCAAAAAATTATCATGTGTGGTATCACAATGGAGAAAAATCTCAAGTGTTGAATGACATCGATTCAGCATAAAAGATTGGTATGAAAAATCTGATTTCGGATCGGTTTCCTTTTGTTTCTGAAGCTAGCTCCTCATGTAGACCAGTGAAAGAGGAAATGAATACTAGAACACAGTTCTAATATATTAATCAGGATAATGATGTTTAGATTGTTAGAATGATGATGGAAGATTCAAACACCCCAGTATATCAAGCATGTGAAAAAATGAGCAAACATGAGTTTTTAATGCGATTATATCATGGGAAAACAGTGTATGGATTTAGTAATACTGTGGTCGACTATCTCTTTAAATTTATTAAGGATTTACTTCCTGAGGATTCATGTATTCTGGAAAATGATTACATGGCATCAAAGTGGGTTGACAAATTTGAATTTTCATCTAGTAAGATTCATTCTTGTCTCAAAGACTGTTGTTTGTTCTGGAAGGAGAATGTAGACTTGAGTTAGTGCAAACAGAGTGGCACATCAAGTTTGAAGACTAATAAAGATGGATCAATCTTGCATAACACGGAAAGTGATGTGTCACGTTGTTGACGCTCCTTTCGTCACAGAATCTAAAGATCGGAAAAGGGAATATCTGAGCTCAAAGTGATTCAACCATTGAAGAAAACATCAAAAATCGACAAAGGCATGAACAAAGGATCAAAAGCAAATGCACCACGCAAGTTTTACCACTGTCGCGCAAGTACACTTGCGCAACGGTCTTGGTCGCACAAGTGACTTGCGCGACCTAAGTGGTAACCGCCCGGTAACCGCCCGGGGTCTTCTCCTGCCTATAAATAGACCCTATGGGCCCCCCATTGAAGAGGATCTTTTTCCAGAAACTCGGATTGAAGCTCCTGACGCCCAAGTCTCTTCTCAATGCATCCGGAACACTTCTAAGGTAATTTCTTACCTAGAACGGAAGATCTAAAGAGAAGAAGGAAGGCCTAAGTGTTGAAACTTATCAAACACTTGTGCGCCGACTTATTTACTTCAATATAACTTGCGCTTCCCTTTTCTAGAAGAACCTCAAGAACATTCTAAAGGGTTTAAAAAAGAGTCGCTCAAGTATTTCAATGCTGGTTAAAAATCGCGCAAGTACACTATGTGTCGCGCAGGTATACCTGCGCGACCAATACTTGCGCGCCCACGGAAGACTTGCGTGCCTTGAAAGACTTGCGCACCCCTATCTTTTTGGGTTCCCATCTTGCCCATTTTTACCCCTCTTAATCCATTTCACCTTTCCTTTTCAAGATTCAGTCTTCAAGACACTCTTCAAAGCCATTTATGGCATGATTTCTTGATTTGACTTTCTTACCTGAAAGGAATTCTGTGGAATCTCTCTCAAAGTCTAGTGATTTAAATATCCTTATGTCACTAAAATACGGAGAGTTCATTCATTCAACCTCATCCTTTAAGATGAGAGAATCCTAACCTGGGTCTCCTTTTCAGGAATAATCCCCAGTGATAAAACCTTTAATCTGGGAATCTTCCTCAGGAGTAAGCCCAAAATTCTTAAAAGTTCCCAAACTTGGGCATCCTTCTCAGGAGTAAGCCCCAATCATAATTCTTTAACTTGGGCATCCTTCTCAGGAGTAAGCCCCAACCTCAAATATGGGCATCCTTCTAAGGAGTAAGCCCCAACCTCAAATATGGGAATCCTCCTCAGGAATAAGCCCCAAACCTTAATCCCTAACCTGGGTCTCCTTTTTCAGGAATAAGACTCAGTCATAACCTTGGGCTTCCTTTTAAAGAATAATCCCCAAGTCTCCTAACCTGAGTCTCCTTTTTCAGGAATAAGACTCAGTCATAACCTTGGGTCTCCTTTTCAGGAATAAGCCCCAAGTTCCCTTAAATTTCTCTTAACCAGTGATAATTTACCTTTGATTTGGGTTTCCTTTTCAGGAGTAAAACCCAATCATAAGTCCCCTCCTAACTTGGGCATCCTCCTTAGGAGTAAGCCCCAAGATTAGAGTATTCAAATCTCCATGAATCACATATAACTTTATGGACCTTGTTCATGGATTTTTCTCCCTAAAAGTAAATCCTAAACCTTCATCTATCTGAGCAGTCATCCATACATAAGCCCCAAAAAAATTCGTATGATTGCATCTTTCATGGCACAATTGTCTAAATTTTACCAATACCTCTTGTTTCTCACACCGAGCATGACTCACGTGAGCTTAAAGTGTAAAAGTAATTATTACATTCATCTTTGAGCCATCAATCATAAACATCATACTCCATTTCTCGAACTACGTGGGTTCTGATTCCTTTTTCAAAACAAAGGATACGTAGGTAGCCCATTCATGGGTTCGATCCCAACTTTGAAATAATCTCTGTCCTTCTGAATGACGATAAACTTCAAGTGCCCCACTGAGTGGCTTTAAAACCAGCCTGGTCATCATAATGACCAAGAGACTTTTATATAATTGTTTTGAAGGATACAATTGACCAAGAATCTCTAAACAGATATAGATGATTCTCTATTGATGAAGAACCTCGAATACATATAAAAGATTCTCTAAATTTCTTGCATATTTAATCATTGATTGTTAAAACTAAAGGAAAGCACATTTTTATACTTGGTAATGTAATAAGGATTCACGAACATAACTTAAATCTATAAATAGAGTCCCGGAGTAGACAATAATTCCCCTCAAAAAGGTGTGATGAGTCCGACCTCCCATCCTCTCGACCAATGAAAATTCCTAAGCCTCATTAGTCCACAAGTTAATGAGCGCCTGCCTTTGGAAAGTAGGTCCAAATGGATGTGGAATCATTGGATGTTTCCGGTTCTACGAACAAACCCGTTAGAAACCGATCAGAACGTTTGAATCTCCCGTCCAGGAGGTCATCCCCGGATTCCGTGCGAAACAAAAATGGTGAACCCGACCTGAATCCTTAACCAAGTTAAAGTGATGTTCTTCTTATTTGTTAGGCCCCTTGGGCCAACAAAGCAATCATTGACATGTGCTCATCCAAAAGATGCAGTGGCCGGATTCATCTTGATTATGTCTGTTACATGGAACATGCACTCTTTTCTCAAGATCTTCTACAAAATGGCTTTCCTTAAATTCACCTCTGTGAATACTGCTGCTGAGAACACCTCTACTGTGAGGTCTGCTGCTGTGAAAACCAATGCTGCTACTCCTGCTGGAACGTCATCCGCTCTGAGGATGACATCATCAACTCAGCGTCTTCAACGCTGGGTTTATAATGCACTGGTTAAGGAGTACCATTGCAACGGTACTATCCCATCTCTGGAGGCCGCTCGTCAAGCCCTCCAAGTTAACAACTCTACCTGGTCGTCCAGACAACGGCGGCCAGCAATCAAGAAGCAGGCGGTGCTGACTACCGTCTCCAACCATTTTGGGTCGTTATCCCCGGAATGCAATTTCCATTCACTCCCTTACTCTGAGGAAGTGAATGAGCAGGTCCCGCAGGACCTTAATTCAAAAAGACAGGAGTCCTTCTCAAGGGCTCCCATCAACAATCGCCGCCAGACTCGTGCGGTAGTGCGCCCTCAACATGATGAGGGTACCGACTCCAGGCATTTAGCTCAGGTTCCTCGAACCCGAACAGGAATGATGAATCGCCAGAGACGTAATCCGGTTAATAATAAGCAGGTTGTCATCCCTGCCATCTCCGGAGAAGTCCACCAACCTAACTTGGTGGCAAACAACGAGCAGGCATACACACCTGTTCGTTTTAATTCCGCTGTCCAGCAGAATCGTCTGACAGCATCAAGCCTATCCCGCCAGGCAATTCCGGCGGAGTACCATAGGCAGAAACATACACCTGCTTATACATCACCAGTTAGTCAGTAGGCTCTTCTGACTACATATGATGGATCTCGTCAACCGCGTTTGGCGAAGTGTAATCAGCAGGCACATACACCTGCTAATACTAATCAGGCCTACCAACAGTCTCGCTTGGTAGCGCCCGGAGAAGTCAGTCGGAAAGTCCCGACGACAAACAGGAGGCAGACTCAACTCTCTGCCTCCACACTTGAGTACTGTCAGGATTCACTGACAGGAAAAGGAGGACAGGAGCAGGCACATACACATACTCCAAGCCCGAAATGGACGTATATCCCCGTTCCGGCGGCTGAAGTCACCAAACATATTTTGTCAATGGTAGAAGAGCAGAAGCAAATTCCTGCTCATATTCTGGATGCTTGCCAGGATATCATAACAGCTTCAGCATCATCTCAGGGACATACACATAAATCTATCCCTAGAAATGGAGTGACACATCAACGATTCACTCCGGAACAGACACACACATCTGTTCCAGTCCAAGAGGGTTATGGGGAATACTCCCCCATATCATACGGACAACCAAGTCAGGCACATACACCTGATTTGAGTGGAGATCGTCAGCCTAACCTGGCCATCTTTCCTGATCAGGCACATACACCTGCTCATAGCAATCACTTTCGTCATCAAGTGGTTTCTAAAGCGAGTAAGAAGGCATCTAAGAAAAAGATCTGCCCAACACAGTCAGGACATCAAAGGCCAATCTGCAACAAGGCCTTGCTCGATGCTGGAGTTCTTGAAGCCCTCAGACATTTATCTGTCGGAATTCAAGATTCTACTCCCTCAGTTCCCAATAACGGTAACATTAATTCTGAAGGTCTTCAACAGACACTTCCTCATGAAGACTTGCTTCATGAAAATTCGGCCAATCTTGAAGTTTCTTCTTCAGATGAGACCCACAGGAACCCTCTGTGTGGTCAGAAGACCAAGGAGAAAGAGATTTCATCTTTTGCTGTAACCCATCATGACGGTCCTATTCATGGTGATGAACTTCGCTGCGAAGGTCCTCTCCGCAGTAGTGATTCACGTTGTATCGAAAATTCTTCAGAAGGCAATGTAGTGACGAGAAAGCCCTCCTATCCCGAGGCACTTGAAAACATAAAACCAGTCATGTCTGATGCTTTACTATCGACAGGTGAAACTCTTTTTCCATCAGAAGATAGCCTGGGGTTCAGGTTATTCTCCGAACCATCCCTAGGTCATTCATCTTCCAGCATGAATAGTGATTTCTCTACCAATCTTGTTGAATCTGATGAAGCAACAAGGAAACACCAACTCTGGTCCAAACAGGTAGAAGAATCTTCATTTAATGATAAAGAGGAAATGCTGAACATGAGGAAAAAACTGGAAAAAGGTGAAGTACCAGTCATGTTTTGGCCTTTGGCTGACTCCCAGTACGACATTCCAAAGATGTTGACGGATGATGGAATCCATGATATTCGTCTCAACATATGGAAAACTCTTTGTCAATTAAAGAAGAAGGTATTATCTTACGATGAATATGAAAATCATCTTAAGATAATAGAAGGGTTACAACGCCAGATTGATTTGGCATCTCTATCAGTCTCTCGGTATCCGAAGGCTGAAAAGCAACAGAGAACCCTTCAACGTTCATGCCTTGGCGCACTAAGAAGATTGTGTCAGTTAATTGCCAATGCTCCATCTGATGTTCATATCAGAGGATGGGGTGTTCACGGAGCACTACATTTCACAGTGCTTTCCGGTCAGCAAAGCCCGCCGAAAATGGTCTCATGCAATGTTATTGCCCATGGCCGGCCACAGTCAATGGGCTTTATTCATAATCAAAAGCTTGCTCAAGAACAAGCTTCAACTAGTTCCTCTAAAAATCAAGTATATAGAGAACAGGTTGTTGAATTGCTCCTACATCAAGCAGGCGAGAATATTGCACAAGCCTCTCGTCTGGAGCAAACACGTCATCAAATGACAGAAGTTTCGGAAATCATCCAACGGTCTGTTGAACCAGGTGATAAAAGTGGATACAGGTTAATGCATCCAGCTAATTTCCGAACTAAGATTCGCAAGATCAAGAGAGATTTTAAGAAGATCTCAGACATAGCATGTCAAGAGACACCCCAGCTTGCCAGACTGGGGACTTCTCTAACCCAACTCTCAGAGTCAACGAATGGGATTCGAGGAGTTGAGCGGAAGCAGCAGGAACATCCCCAGTCCACCGGACTGGGGACTTTTTCAAATCCTCAATCCCTCCCTCAGAGAAAGTCAGTATTCTCTCGATTAGGGAACAAGCCTCAAGAGGAACGAAGAGCCAAGCTGTCAGGAGATTCTCTCCAAGTGACGGTTCTCCAAGAAATTCATGAGGGATCAAGTCAACGGAATGCCATGTCTCATCATGGACATAGAAGGAGAAAATATCACAGAAATGCTGATAGAAAGGATTCCATACAATATGCATCCATTAATGTCATCAATGTCGTTGCTGCTGATTCACCAGATGAGGCTCAATCAGAGGGATCAGACGAAGGGATTCCTGCTCAAGAAGTTGCGCACACAGACCTAAATGAAGAAGGTATGCGCACACGTAATCAAAGGCTTACCCAAAATCTGGGTATTCCTTCAAGTAACCCACTTCCCCTCTCCGAAAAGGATCCAATAAGGGGAAAGGAAAGAATCAGGTTACTTCTCACCCTTCCTCTGAAGGAGGTCAATCGCTCTCATTAGAGCAAAGGTTTGCACAACAGGAGGAAGAAATGAAAGAGTTAAGAAGGTTGAATGCAGAACTACTTCAGAGTAGTCTTCTTCTTAAGAATGCTGAAGTCCGACAGCCGAAGGAATTTTTTGTAACTACTGAGATGGATCAATAATATCCTCCTTTATCAGTACACCCACAGTGGTCTAATCCTACGGGTCAAACGCCACAACGGTTGGCAGCACTACCACCAGTTGCAGCACCAACCACCACGTCTGTCCAAGATCCATTCAATGCACCTACCCAAAACCAAGTTCAACCTGACGTTTCTCAAAATTTAATAACTACTATTGAGTCATTAACAGCTCGGTTAGAAACTATGGAAGGGAAACAGGCGCAAGTTCAACCTGAAAAGAAAGTTTACCCTGAATGGGTAGATTCAATTTCTCCTACATCCAGTTTTGGAAACCCTATTTTCCCTAATTTCAATGGATCAGGCGACCCTGAACAACATTTGACGCATTACGTATCTTGTTGTGATCCTATGATGGGAACTCTAGAGCAGCAAGAAGCAGTGAAACTCAGATGCTTCGTGCGAACCTTGCAAGGACCAGCTTTTGTCTGGTATACAAGCTTGCAATCCCGGTCAGTCATCGGATGGGAGGATCTTCGTCAAAAATTCCTTCTTCAGTTTAGCTCAACTTTGCCAAAAATGACAGTTTTTGATCTTACAAACTGCAAGCAAAGGGAAAATGAAAGAGTCTCTGATTTCATTGCTCGTTGGAAGGGATTAACGTATTCCTTGAGTTTAGCACTCCCTCATGAGAAATTATTGCCAATCTGTGTGGCAAATTTGCGTGACGAATTATGCACGCCATTGATCCCTGTGAAATACACAGGAGGGTTTCGAGACCTTATTTCAATCGCTCAACAGATTGAAGATTCCCTTATACAGGCTAAGGTTAAATCTCGTGTAATTCCATCAGCTCCAGGAAGAAGAATGGGTAAAGCAGAAACTGCTACAGTTATGCTTAAACAGGCACCTGTACCTATTTCTACTTCAAAACCTTCATCTTCTCGAAGGGCTCCACCTCCTGAACGCCAACAACAAAGGCTGTTTCGTCCAAATGATCAAAAAGATCAACGACGAAAACAATTTGAGGATATGAAGAGTAAAACATACTCTTTCCGAAGTGAGCAAGTTCCTAGTTACTTCATTTCAACTCTGGAAAATAATTTGGTTCAATTACCAGTGCCGAAGAAGCCAAACAAGGAAGGAGATGAAGACCGTCCCAATTATTGTCCCTTTCATCAAATGTTGGGGCATCCCATCCAGGAATGTTTTGTCTTTAAAGACCTCCTGCAAAAGATGGTCGACTTGGGACAAGTCAAATTGAAGGGTTCTTCAGCTCATGTAGCGTGTATTACCGCTACAGATCCAGAGGAAGGAGGCGAGTGGCAGGAAGTCAAAAGCAAAACTGCGAAAAAATATGATGATTGGATGGTCAGAAAGACAATCAATCGGACCCATTCCATTTTGCGAACACAATTGAAGAAGCCAATTGTGTCTCCTACAAAAGCTGCAGAAAAGCCTCCATCAAAAGACAAATCCTCAAAAGGACAGCGCAATTCAAAGAAGAAAGAGGAATCAGGAGAAGATGAGTATGTAGCAAAGCCTAAATTGTCTTTGACTCTGGCAGATTTCATGCCATCTACTTCGAAGCCACGGGCACCGTCCCACCAAACGGCACAGCCCAAACAGGCTAACCAGGTAGAGTCTTTATCAGACGAAGAGTTAATCTTTGGTTCTGTTAATATGATTCAATTAACAGATTCATATTCCAGTCTTGATGAGCCTGAATTCCCTGTATCAAATAAGGGAACTCGAGGAAGTTCTAGAGGTTCAGGATATAGGGGAAGACGTGGATCTTTCCGAAGCCACTACTCTAATTCTACCCCTGCTAGCACTATATATGCAGCAGAAAATCGTGGTAGAGCCCTTCAGCGAGCTCAAAAAGAACAAGCAAGTTCTTCTTCCAATGGCCAACTCAGTTTCGGCACAGTTATTTTGGAAGACCGATTAAAAGTTCCATCTTCTTTATCTCAGCAAGTAAATGGATCTAATCAGTCTAATTTTCCAAAACCAAGGATGTTGCCAACTTCAATACAAGATGCATCAGCTTCCAAAGCATCTGCTTCCAAGGTACCTGCTAAACCGCATATTCCTATTGGGAAACGCAGACCTCTAGATCAAAAGTATGATATATTGAAACACTTGGCCCAAGTACCAGCCAAGTTATCAATTTTGGATGCTTTGAATCTGTCAAGAGATCTTCGGGAAGCACTCATCGAAGCTTTGTCAAGTCCTCAGGAGTTTGAAGCTGAAATTGCTGCAGCTGAAATCTATCACATAGAGAATAATCCTGCGGAATGCCATGCAGTAATATCTTTTACTAATAAAGATGAATATGATGTTGTGCATGGGAACATAAAACCTCTGTACTTATCTGGCAAAGTCAATGGTATAGATGTTCGAAGAGCATTCATTGACAATGGTTCAGGAGTCAACCTCATGCCCATTCGCACACTTCGTCGCTTGGGCCTCACGGAATCTGATTTATCTCCTTCTACCATGATGTTGCAAGGATATGATAAAAATGAACAAGAACCACTGGGAGAAGTTACGCACAGAACTCAGTTTTGAGATCTTGTTTCCAATTCGGATTTCATGATTGTTGATCAAGACTCATCTTTCAATATCTTGCTTGGAAGACCCTGGCTACATCAGCATGCAGCTATTCCGTCATCATACCATCAATGTCTCAAATACTGTTTCGATGGTCAAGTTGGATCATTGTATGGTGATAAGGCCCCGTTCAAGACATGTGAGTCTCAATACATTGAGGCAGAATTTTATCACATGAAGGGAAGAGAAAAATCTACAATGAAGGAAATTACCAAAGTTAATGCTCCATATGGTTTGGAAAAAATTCCAATAAATCCATTTTCACATGTGAGTACAGATTATGTGTTACCTATCAGTAAAATTGACAAAATAGGCCCAAATCAAAATACTCTTATGGAAAGATCCATAATGTCAATTACGGCAATCGAGCCAGACAACATGGGAGAAATTGGTAACTTACCAAACAGTGATGAAAGCATAAGTGGTGACGTTTTCATTTCGTCTGGTGAAATCCAACAAGTCTATACTTCGCTAATCAGGCCAGAAGAAGTTATAGCAACACCAGAGGTGAATATTGATGTCGATTCTCAATCCATCATCTCCTCTTTATTTCCCAAATAAGACCCTTTATCATCAATAGGGTCGGAATTGGAAGCTACTTCTTCAAAATGTGAAAATTTTGACATTTCTTATGATCATGAGAAATTCGTTTTTTCATCTACTTTGCAAGTAGAAACGGAAGAAATAACACATGATGAAGAAGAAGAGGAAGATCTTAGAGATGCTCCTCCAGCATTTGAAGAGGGTATCTCTACCACTGTGGATGAAATCAGAGAAGTAAATCTGGGTACAGAGAAAGATCCACGCCCCACTTTAATTAGTGCGGCCATGACCCTTGAAGAACAAGAGATGTATATTTCTTTTCTAAAGAAAAATAAAGATATTTTTGCTTGGAATTATACAGAGATGCCTGGCCTTGATCCTGATGTTGCCACCCATCATTTGGGTTTTCCAAAAGAACATCGAGGATTCAAGCAAGCCGCGAGAAGAACACACCCAACCTATGCTTCCAAAATCGAGGCTGAAGGGGATAAGCTTATCAAAGCTAACTTCATCAGAGAAGTTCAATATCCCAAGTGGTTGGCTAATATTGTCCCTGTAAAGAAGAAGAACGGAAAAATTAGGGTTTGCATCAATTTCAGAGATCTTAATCGGTATTGTCCTAAAGATGATTTCCCAGTTCCGATTACAGAACTCTTAATTGATGCGACGGCTGGCTATGAAGTACTTTCTTTCATGGATGGATATTCTAGATATAATCAGATCTGAATGGCCCCAGAAGATGAGGAATATACAGCCTTCAGAGCTCCTCAAGGTGTGTTTTGTTACCGGTGATGCCCTTTGGTTTAAAGAATGCAGGTGCAACATATCAACGCGCCATGCATCGTATCATTAAACCTTTTCTAGGGAAATTTGTTGAATGCTATGTAGATGATTTGGTGGTTAAATCCAAACAACGTTTTGATCACTTGGCTGATTTGGAAGTCGTATTCCACAAGCTTCGACAACATAATTTGAAGATGAACCCCTTAAAATGTGCTTTTGGGGTAACCTCAGGAAAATTCCTCGGCTTTGTTGTACGCCATCGCGGTATTGAAGTCGATCCTGAGAAGACCAAATCAATCCTTGGTATGTCACCTCCTCAGAATTTGAAAGAATTAAGAGGACTTCAAGGACACTTAGCCTATATTCGGCGTTTCATCGCCAATTTGGAAGGAAAAAGTTTACCCTTTACCAAATTATTGATGAAAGGAGTCACTTACCAGTGGACTGAAGAATATCAAGAAGCATTTGATGTTCTCAAGAAATACCTCTTGAGTCCACCAGTACTTATGCCACCTGTTGAGGGTATACCTCTTATCCTCTACGTGACAGCTTTAGAGTGATAATTGGGTGCCTTTCTCGCTCAAAAGAATGATGTTGGGAATGAAAATAGTCTCTACTATCTCAGTAGAACTATGTTTGAAGCAGAAACCCGGTATTCGAGTATTGAAAAGTGCTTCCTAGCATTAATCTTTGCAGTTCAGAAACTGAGACATTACCTGCAACATCACGAGGTCCAATTGTTATCTCGTAATAATCTACTCAAATTCATCCTTAGTCGTCCAATGCTTACAGGACGTCTGGAAAGGTGGGCGGTTATTCTACAGCAGTTCGACATTCAGTATGTGTCTCAAAAGGCAATTAAGGGCCAAGCTCTGGCTGATTTCCTGGCTGAACATCCTTCAGTGGAAGACACGTATTCAGATATCGAACTCCCTGATGAGGAAGTTTTCTCTATTCAAGAGAGTCCTCAAACATGGGAAATGTATTTTGATGGTGCTTCTAGAAGTCCAACAGGGAAGAAAATGGAAAATCCTTAATTCAACAATGTTGGTTTAGGAATTGTGCTCATTTCTCCAAATAAGGCAGTGTTACCTTATTCTTTTTTGTTGTGGGAAGGTGGTACCAATAATGAAGCTGAATACCAAGCTCTCATTGTAGGCTTGGAGTTAGCGCTTCAAGCACAAGTGAATCACTTAAAGGTGAAAGGTGATTCAGACCTAGCAATCAAACAAGTCAATGAGGATTATGCCATCAGAAAAGAAGAATTAATCCCTTTGTATGATTACGTCAGAGAGTTAATGTCATAATTCCCTTCAGAACCGACATTTTCTTATGTCTCAAGATCACAAAATGCTCAAGCTGATGCACTGGCTAATATAGCCACAGCTTTAGCAGATCCAAATCGGGACGAGACAACCATCTGTATTGCCCACCGTCGTGCAATTTCACCTTATGTTCAAGTCAGAATAGAGGAAATTAATGAAATTAGTCTCATTCCTGAACCGTATGGTCATACTACAGGATGGATGTCACCTATCAAGGAATACCTTCAAAATGGAACACTTCCACCTGATAGAGCCGAGAAAGAACAAATTCGGCGACGTGTGGTCAATTTTACTCTTTATGATGGTCCAAACCACCTCGAGAAAATTCTCTACAAACTTGGTTTTGATGGAGTTCTCTTCAGATGTATTGATGGTGAAGAGACAATGGCTGTAATAAAAGAAGTGCATGCAGGAGTCTGTGGTGCCCACCAGTCTGGACATAGACTGTCTGATCAAATTCGAAGGCTTGGATACTTCTGGCCGTCAATGATACAAGATTGTGTTAATTTCACAAAGAAGTGTCATTCATGCCAAGTATATGCCAACTTCATTCATCAACCTCCAGAGTTGCTTCATACAGCTAAATACTCATGGCCATTTTCCACATGGGGAATGGATGTGGTGGGACCTTACCCTTCAGCTACGGCCAAGCAGTTTAAGTACATTCTTACTGCTACTGATTTCTTTTCCAAATGGGCAGAGGCAGTACCTCTCAAAGAAGTCAGTTCTAAATGCATTGTTAGCTTCATCAAGTCTAACATCATTACTAGATTTGGTGTCCCTCATACCATATTGACGGACAACGACACCAACTTCTGTTCTTCTGAGGTAAAGAAATTGTATCAAGAATACAACATTAAGTCCAACCATTCATCTCGATATCATGCAGCGGCTAATGGCCAGATAGAGGCCTTCAACAAGACTCTTTCAAATATACTTCAAAAGATGGGGGATAAAGATAAGAGGTCATGGCCTGATAAACTCTTTCATGTTTTATGGGCTTATCGGACTACCACTCGCAATGCAACGCGGTCTACTCCATATTCATTGGTATATGGAACAGAAGCAGTCTTTCTAATTGAAGTTAAATTTCCCTCACTCAGAATAGCCATTTGTGATCAGTTATCAACAGATGAGCAATCCCAAAAGTGGTTGAATGAATTGGAACAGTTAGATGAGAAAAGATTGTGCACTTTGCACCACTTGGAAATCTATCAGAATCGGATAGCACGAGCTTTTAACAAAAAAGTTTGTCTTCGTTCATTCATTCAGGGAGAATTGGTATTGGTTATCAGAGCACCAATGATACCAGGAAAGAAGCCTCCCAAGCTTGAACCAATATGGGAAGGACCTTATTCAATACATAAGGTCTACTCTAATGGAGCGTATTCTCTGATCTCAATGGATGGAGAACACATCACGACTCCAACTAATGCCAGATTTCTGAAGAAGTATTTTGTATAAACACAAAATATTGTTCCCAGATCCAAAACAATCACATTGGTTCATATAATGTCCGAGATGACATTAAACTATATATTTTGTCCAACATGACATTAAACTGTTATAATGTCCGAGATGACATTAAACTATATTTTGTCCTGGAAACATGACATTAAACTGTGTGGCACTTCCAACGTCCAGCATGACGATAAACTGTAAAAAGTCCCCAGAACTGATATCCTCATATTGGTTCACCTTAGTCCTAGCTACATGACTTTAAACTGTACAGCACCAGTTTGTCCTTGCTATATGACGTTAAACTATACAGCAATGGTCCAGTATGACTTTAAACTGCAACTTCATCCCACACGACATTAAACTGTGAAAAAGTTCCCTAAACCGTCCAGCATGACCTTAAACTGCATCATCCCTGGTCCATGTATATGACCATAAACTATTTTCAAATCCTTTATGTCCAGTAAGACGTTAAACTGTGACGTCCTAACTACATGACACTAAACTGTATAAAAGTCCCTCACGTCCGGAAAGACGTTAAACTATATAATCTCAAAAGTCCAGTATGACATTAAACTACACCATTCACGGTCCATGCATATGACCTTAAACTATTCGCACTTTCGTCTGACATGACATTAAAATGGTACACTCTTTTGTCCTTACTGCATGACATTAAACTGCACAGTCCCCCTTTCGTCCAATATGACGTTAAACTGTATTGTCCCCATAGTCCTAGCTACATGACTTTAAACTGTACAGCACCAGTTTGTCCTTGCTATATGACGTTAAACTATACAGAAATGGTCCAGTATGACTTTAAACTGCAACTTCATCCCACACGACATTAAATTGTGAAAAAGTTCCCTAAACCATCCAGCATGACCTTAAACTGCATCATCCCTGGTCCATGTATATGACCATAAACTATTTTCAAATCCTTTATGTCCAGCAAGACGTTAAACTGTGACGTCCTAACTACATGACGCTAAACTGTATAAAATTCCCTCACGTCCAGAAAGACGTTAAACTATATAATCTCAAAATTCCAGTATGACATTAAACTGCACCATTCACGGTCCATGCATATGACCTTAAACTATTCGCACTTTCATCCGACATGACGTTAAAATGGTACACTCTTTTGTCCTTACTGCATGACATTAAACTGCACAGTCCCCCTTTCATCCAATATGACGTTAAACTTTATTGTCCCCATCGTCCTAACTACATGACGCCAAACTGTACAGAAAGTCCTTGATATGTCCTACATGACATTAAACTGTTATTTTGTCCCTGCTACATGACACTAAACTGTGCAGCACCAATAGTCCTAACTGCAAGACTTTAAACTGCATAGTCCCTTTTTTTATGTCCTACATGACATTAAACTGTGCATCGTTAAGGTTGTTATTACCTCTTGTTTCTCACACCGAGTATGACTCACGTGAGCTTAGAGAAAACATCAACCATAACATTCCCTTTGGGCCACTAACCATGTGTAAGTCCCAACAAATTATTTTTATTATTAGATCATTGTCCACAAGAAAAACTTGATCATTAATTAATTCTTTAATTGAACTACACGGACTTTGATCCTCGCCATCCAAGCTGGGTATGTAGGCAACCTCCTAGGGTTCAAGCCCAAAAAAATCTCTTCACATCGGTTCACCACAACCTCATATGATGTTGATTTGTGAAACCGCCCCTAGAATCAATATCTTTACATTGATTCACTTTCGTCCTTGTTATATGACGTTAAACTATACAACACTTTTGTCCGGTACGACAATAAACTACAATATTCTTTGATTTCCTCATTTGAGAAGGAACTATTATTTACATTGATTTTTCAATCATGGTTTTCATTTTCAAAAGACTACGTGCATACATGGTAATGCCTAAACTTTTTATCTCAGGTTAAACCATCATTGCACTAAAGTCCCCTTTCACCCTTCACATGTACGAACCAAATTTGTACAAAGGGTAGTTCTAGAACTACGTGGACTTGATTCCCATCCTTATGAGATACGTAGGAACATTCGAGTGTCCCTCGAATCCAGTCCCAAGTCTTTTGGGCCTAACCCCAAATTTCACTTTCAGTCCCTTGGATGAAAAGTCCTCATGAAAACACACACTGTGTATTCATTATTATGGTCCGAATTCTATGAACCTAAACTAAGATCACTCATACTTTCGTCCTGCACGACGTTAAAATGCATTTCAAGAACTACGTATGGCTTGATTCTCATTCTTATGAGATACGTAGTGAAGTCCAAGTTTCAATTCAGGACCCAGCCACAACATGATTATGGTTTTTCATTGACCTATGTATCTCTATATACATTGGACAATACCCATCTTTATGTGTTATAATCATAACCTTAAATATTTTCAGATCTTCATAACCCTTTTCATGACTTCTAGTCACAAAAAATGTCAATCTTCTGAGAATTCTTTTGCCTGACTATGCAGCATGTGCCCATAGGTGGCCTTGCATAAACAGTCCACATAACAGACTTGTCAGCCAAAAGATGCTATTTTATTTGACCATGCAGCCAATGCCCATAGGTGGCCCTGCATATTTCAACCCCCTAACGGGTTTTGTTAAATAATAGTAACTTCATTCTTGGGAAGAATGCCTCTTTTTTCCTTATTTGTCTTAAACAACAATATGTAGGGATCCGCAAAAAAATAGCCATCCTTAACATATTTGTCCCATATCCTTTTTCATGATCTGAAAGTATTCAAGTCTACGGTTTATTCTTCTTCCCTATGTTTGGGTCAGACCTTCGTAGGAGTGATATTCATCCAGTTCTTCGATATTCTTGTTTGGAAATATCTTCTCCATATTCAAGTACCTCTTTCCATACAACAAACTCTATGCTTTAGAAAATTTGAATCTCCATAAACTTTCACTGGCTTTTAGCACTAGGAAAGTAAATTTCTGGGAGTTCTTTTGCCTGACTATGCAGCACGTGCCCATAGGTGGCCTTGCATAAACAGTCCACATAACAGACTTATCAGCCAAAAGATGCTATTTTATTTGACCATGCAGCCAATGCCCATAGGTGGCCCTGCATATTTCAACCCCCTAACGGGTTTTGTTAAATAATAGTAACTTCATTCTTGGAAACTACTTCTTCTAATGCCTTTTAGCTCTTTTTCATATCATTCCTCAGATTCAAATATTCTTAAGCCATAGTTTACATTTTTTCCCTCATACTTGAGTATGGTAATATGTTTTCAGATAAATTGTCAAGGAATTGAATCCATTTTTAATCCATTTCGGTCAAAGCTATTTTGACCTTAAACATTAGCCCCTTTATGTCTGGCGTGCATGACTTTAAACTGCCCACACAAAAGACAAAGGAATTCTGAATAAAAGTCAAGTTCCAGCTCACTAAACAAACATTCTGTATGATTTAGGTAATATTGAGAAATTAAAAGATTCAAAGTTTGTAGGGTTATTTGTAATAATCCTAGTAAAAATCAAACTATGATTACTAAGCCCATTGGCTTATGTAAATTTGAAGCAGGTAATGAAAGAATGCAGGTACAAATGATTGAAGACGAAAGTGTTTTTCATTGATACACAAGAGTTAGAAGGACATCCACAGACTAGAGTCTCTTCTCTTTTTCAAGAATTACAAGAGGCTTTCAACATAACACTTCATTTGATTTACGGCATCCCGAGATTCATCATAAACCACCTGGAATTCATTCATTCAACTGGATACAATAAGAGATGCAGTGATACCAGCTCTTCTTTGTAAGAGGATGTTCTTGAGTGCGGTTTGAGAAAATTTTCTACTGATCAAAACAATGACTCTGTTTCTGTCCAAGAGACTTGGAAGATGGATACATGGATTTGAGAATGGAGCCTTAGAAGTAAAGAGCCATTTGGATAGAGTACTCTTTCCAGATATTTCTCTAATACCATGTCTGTTTTCTTTCCACCAACTGGCAGTGGAAAACATTTCAGCCCATGGGTTTGCCATTTTCATATCTGCAAGGAAATGACATGGAGGAAGAATTTGAAAGTTCACACCATTGTTGTTGCTCTTAATGCACATCATAACCGAAATAGAGGAGTAGCAGTGCAGCTGCATCTCAGGTGTATAATTGTTTGCATTTGGAACATTGACTCCTTGCAGATGACCATGACCACACAAAGGCAGATGGATGCTCTGTGGAAAATTAGGATGATATTTCTTCAAATACTTAGACAAATCTGGGAGAGTGCTGTTGCAGATATCATAGTAATCATGGCCAATAATGTTCATCATGTCATCAATCTGCTTGCTAGCCAGTTCATCAGCCATTCCAATTCCCTTGAGAACCACTGAATCTGCACAAAAGTTGAATAAACTAACACTTAAATGGGTTTTTATTTTTCATAAAATTTGTGAAGAAATTTGAAAAAATGGCAAAGGCATTAAATCGCGCAAGTCTAAAACATGGCACGCAAGTATCCGTGTGCCGCGCTAGTTTTTGACGCGCAAGTATAAACCGCACAAGTACAAATACCTTTACAGTAGCGTGACATCAAGGAAAACAATAGTAAACAGAGCAACCTACGCGGCTAAGGAGACCTGCGCGGCGAGAGCTCGAGAAGGTATGAAGTCTGGAAATCCGGATACTTGTACAGAGGTGAGGCCGTGTATTTATAGGCCAGGAGGCCTACCTGCGCGCCGTACCCAGAGCGCTTAAGGCATTTGCGACACAAACTTGCGTGCCGCCTTCTGTACAATGAATAATTGCGCACCACCCTTTTCCTTTGGAGGGATTCGATTTCCTCAGAGTCAAATCCTCATTTCTCTCCGGATCCAACTCTGAGGGGGGACTTTTGTTGACGCTCCTTTCGTCACAGAATCTAAAGATCAGAAAAGGGAATATCTGAGCTCAAAGTGATTCAACCTTTGAAGAAAACATAAAAAATCGACAAAGGCATGAACAGAGGATCAAAAGCAAATGCACCGCGCAAGTTTTACCACTGTCGCGCAAGTACACTTGCGCGACGGTCTTGGTCGCGCAAGTGACTTGCGCGACCTAAGTGGTAACCATCCGGTAACCGCCCGGGGTCTTCTCCTGCCTATAAATAGACCCTGTGGGCCCCCCATTGAAGAGGATCTTTTTCCAGAAACTCGGATTGAAGCTCCCGACGCCCAAGTCTCTTCTCAAAGCTTCCGGAACACTTCTAAGGTAATTTCTTACCTAGAACGGAAGATCTAAAGATAAGAAGGAAGGACTAAGTGTTGAAACTTATCAAACACTTGTGCGCCGACTTATTTACTTCAATATAAATTGCGCGTCCCTTTTCTGGAAGAACCTCAAGAACATTATAAAGGGTTTAAAAAAGAGTCGCTCAAGTATTTCAATGCTGGTTAAAAATCGCGCAAGTACACTATGTGTCGCGCAGGTATACCTGCGCGACCAATACTTGCGCGCCCACGAAAGACTTGCGCGCCTTGCAAGACTTGCGCGCCCCTATCTTTTTGGGTGCCCATCTTTCCCATTTTTACCCCTCTTAAGCCATTTCACCTTTCCTTTTCAAGATTCAGTCTTCAAGACACTCTTCAAAGCCATTTATGGCATGATTTCTTGATTTGACTTTCTTACCTGAAAGGAATTCTGTGGAATCTCTCTCAAAGTCTAGTGATTTAAATACCCTTATGTCACTAAAATATGGAGAGTTCATTCATTCAACCTCGTCCTTTAAGATGATAGAATCCTAACCTGGGTCTCCTTTTGAGGAATAATCCCCAGTGATAAAACCTTTAATCTGGGCATCTTCCTCAGGAGTAAGCCCCAAATTCTTAAAAGTTCCCAAACTTGGGCATCCTTCTCAGGAGTAAGCCCCAATCATAATTCTTTAACTTGGGAATCCTTCTCAGGAGTAAGCCCCAACCTCAAATATGGGCATCCTTCTTAGGAGTAAGCCCCAACCTCAAATATGGGCATCCTCCTCAGGAATAAGCCCCAAACCTTAATCCCTAACCTGGGTCTCCTTTTTCAGGAATAAGACTCAGTCATAACCTTGGGATTCCTTTTAAAGAATAAGCCCCAAGTCTCCTAACCTGAGTCTCCTTTTTCAGGAATAAGACTCAGTCATAACCTTGGGTCTCATTTTCAGGAATAATCCCCAAGCTCCCTTAAATTTCTCTTAACCAGTGATAATTTACCTTTGATTTGGGTTTCCTTTTCAGGAGTAAAACCCAATCATAAGTCCCCTCCTAACTTGGGCATCCTCCTTAGGAGTAAGCCCCAAGATTAGAGTATTCAAATCTCCATGAATCACATATATCTTTATGGACCATGTTCATGGATTTTTCTCCCTAAAAGTAAATCCTAAACCTTCATCTATCTGGGCAGTCATCCATACATAAGCCCCAAACAAATTCTTATGATTGCATCTTTCATGGCACAATTGTCTAAATTTTACCAATACCTCTTGTTTCTCACACCGAGCATGACTCACGTGAGCTTAGAGTGTAAAAGTAATTATGACATTCATCTTTGAGCCATCAATCATAAACATCATACTCCATTTCTCGAACTACGTGGGTTCTGATTCCTTTTTCAAAACAAAGGATACGTAGGTAGCCCATTCATGGGTTCGATCCCAACTTTGAAATAATCTCTGTCCTTCTGAATGACGATAAACTTCAAGTTCCCCACTGAGTGGCTTTAAAACCAGCCAGGTCATCATAATGACCAAGAGACTTTTATATAAATGTTTTGAAGGATACCATTGACCAAGAATCTCTAAACAGATATAGATGATTCTCTATTGATGAATAACCTCGAATACATATAAAAGATTCTCTAAATTTCTTGCATATTTAATCATTGATTGTTAAAACTAAAGGAAATCACATTTTTATACTTGGTAATGTAATAAGGATTCACGAACATAACTTAAATCTATAAAGAGAGTCCCGGAGTAGACAATAATTCCCCTCAAAAAGGTGTGATGTGTCCGACCTCCCATCCTCTCGACCAATGAAAATTTCTAAGCCTCATTAGTCCACAAGTTAATGAGCGTCTGCCTTTGGAAAGTAGGTCCAAATGGATGTGGAATCATTGGATGTTTCCGGTTGTACGAACAAACCCGTTAGAAACCGATCGGAAAGTTTGAATCTCCCGTCCAGGAGGTCATCCCCGGATTCCGTGCGAAATCCGGGGATGACCTCCTGGACGGGAGATTCAAACGTTCCGATCGGTTTCTAACGGGTTTGTTCGTAGAACCGGAAACATCCAATGATTCCACATCCATTTGGACCTACTTTCCAAAGGCAGACGCTCATTAACTTGTGGACTAATGAGGCTTAGGAATTTGCATTGGTCGAGAGGATGGGAGGTCGGACTCATCACACCTTTTTGAGGGGAATTATTGTCTACTCCGGGACTCTCTTTATAGATTTAAGTTATGTTTGTGAATCCTTATTACATTACCAAGTATAAAAATGTGCTTTCCTTTAGTTTTAACAATCAATGATTAAATATGCATGAAATTTAGAGAATCTTTTATATGTATTCGAGGTTCTTCATCAATAGAGAATCATCTATATCTGTTTAGAGATTCTTGGTCAATGGTATCCTTCAAAACATTTATATAAAAGTCTCTTGGTCATTATGATGACCAGGCTGGTTTTAAAGCCACTCAGTGGGGCACTTGAAGTTTATCGTCATTCAGAAGGACAGAGATTATTTCAAAGTTGGGATCGAACCCATGAATGGGCTACCTACGTATCCTTTGTTTTGAAAAAGGAATCAGAACCCACGTAGTTCGAGAAATGGAGTATGATGTTTATGATTGATGGCTCAAAGATGAATGTCATAATTACTTTTACACTCTAAGCTCACGTGAGTCATGCTCAGTGTGAGAAACAAGAGGTATTGGTAAAATTTAGACAATTGTGCCATGAAAGATGAAATCATAAGAATTTTTTTGGGGCTTATGTATGGATGACTGCCCAGATAGATGAAGGTTTAGGATTTACTTTTAGGGAGAAAAATCCATGAACAGGGTCCATAATGTTATATGTGCTTCATGGAGATTTGAATACTCTAATCTTGGGGCTTACTCTTAAGGAGGATGCACAAGTTAGGAGGGGACTTATGATTGGGTTTTACTCCTGAAAAGGAAACCCAAATCAAAGGTAAATTATCACTGGTTAAGAGAAATTTAAGGGAACTTGGGGCTTATTCCTGAAAAAGAGACCCAAGGTTATGACTGAGTCTTATTCCTGAAAAAGGAGACTCAGGTTAGGAGACTTGGGGCTTATTCTTTAAAAGGAAGCCCAAGGTTATGACTGAGTCTTATTCCTGAAAAAGGAGACCCAGGTTAGGGATTAAGGTTTGGGGCTTATTCCTGAGGAGGATGCCTATATTTGAGGTTGGGGCTTACTCCTAAGAAGGATACCCATATTTGCGGTTGGGGCTTACTCCTGAGAAGGATGCCCAAGTTAAATAATTATGATTGGGGCATACTCCTGAGAAGGATTCCCAAGTTTGAGGACTTTTAAGAATTTGGGGCTTACTCCTGAGAAAGATGCCCAGATTAAAGGTTTTATCACTGGGGATTATTCCTGAAAAGGAGACCCATGTTAGGATTCTCTCATCTTAAAGGATGAGGTTGAATGAATGAACTCTCCGTATTTTAGTGACATAAGGATATTTAAATCACTAGACTTTGAGAGAGATTCCACAGAATTCCTTTCAGGTAAGAAAGTCAAATAAAGAAATCATGCCATAAATGGCTTTGAAGAGTGTCTTGAAGACTGAATCTTGAAAAGGAAAGGTGAAATGGCTTAAGAGGGGTAAAAATGGGAAAGATGGGCACCCAAAAAGATAGGGGCGCGCAAGTCTTGCAAGGCGCGCAAGTCTTCCATGGGCGCACAAGTATTGGTCGCGCAGGTATACCTGCGCGACACATAGTGTACTTGCGCGATTTTTAACCAGCATTGAAATACTTGAGAGACTCTTTTTTAAACCCTTTAGAATTTTCTTGAGGTTCTTCCAGAAAAGGGACGCGCAAGTTATATTGAAGGAAATAAGTCGGCGTGAAAGTGTTTGATAAGTTTCAACACTTAGGCCTTCCTTCTTCTCTTTAGATCTTCCGTTCTAGGTAAGAAATTACCTTAGAAGTGTTCCAGAAGCTTTGAGAAGAGACTTGGGCGTCGGGAGCTTCAATCCGAGTTTCTGGAAAAAGATCCTCTTCAATGGGGGGCCCACAGGGTCTATTTATAGGCAGGAGAAGACCCCGGGCGGTTACCGGGAGGTTACCACTTAGGTCGCGCAAGTCACTTGCGCGACCAAGACCGTCGCGCAAGTGTACTTGCGCAACAGTGGTAAAACATGCGTGGTGCATTTGCTTTTGATCCTGTGTTCATGCCTTTGTCGATTTTTGATGTTTTCTTCAAAGGTTGAATCACTTTGAGCTCAGATATTCCCTTTTTCGATCTTTAGATTCTATGACGAAAGGAGCATCAACACACGTCCCTTTAATTCTCAGGCTTCAAAAAAAATTTATGTCAGAACAAATGGAAAAAAATATAAGATGGCATGCAGATGAAAGAAATAAGGATAACAATGAAATAGTGTATCCTACAGATGGGTTGTCATGGAAGAAATTTGCTAGGTTACATCTTGATTTTGCAGCCGACCCACAAAATGTTAGATTGGGATTATCCTGTGACGGTTTCAACCCATTTCACCAAATACATACTACACACAATACTTGTCCTGTTTTCATTCCCATTTATAACTTTCCTTCATGGATGTGTATGAAGAAGCCGTTCACTTTTCTGAGTATATTGATATCTAGACCCAGTGATCCTGGAAATGATATTGATATATACTTGTAGCCATTAATAGAGGATTTAAATGTGCTTTGGATTGTTGGTACACAAGCATATGATGAATTCAGAAAGGAGTAATTTATGTTTTGTACAACTTTATTATGGGCGATAAGTTATTTCCCTACCTACGGAATGATGTCTGGTTGGAGTACTAAAAAGAAATTATCCTGTCCTATTTTTATGAAAAATACATGTTTCTAAAGATTAAATTTTCGACGAACTTTAAGCTTCATAAAGAATCGACATTTTCTACCAATTGATCATCCATACATGAAAAATCAGGGAGAGTTAGATAATGTCATTGAGACAGATAAGACACCTCAAAGAATTTCAGGGACTGATATTGTTAAAGAACATGATGATTTGAATTATGTTCTTGGAAAAATTCAATCAAATATCAGTAAGTGAAAGCATGCTAATTCGAATTCCAATAGAAATTGGAGAAAGAATAGCATATTCTTTGAGTTGCCATATTGGTCATCGAATTTATTATGTCATTGTTTGGATGCAATGCATATCTAGAAAAACATTTGTGAGATGTTTATTGCTACTATTTTAAATGTCAATGGAAAAACAAAAGGCGATTTTCGGTGTCGTCGTGATTTGATGGATTGGGGTATAAGAGCAAGACTTCATCCTGAGTTAATTGGTCAAAATAGTTGTAAATTCCTTGTTTCTTGTTATTCAATGAAAAATGTTGTGAAAAAACAATTTCATCAGGTCTTGGAATGTTTGAATGTTCTATATGGTTATTCAAGTAATATTTCGAAAATGGTGAATACACAAGATGTGAAACTCAAATCTCTTAAAACCCAGGATTACCATGTCTTATTACATGAGTTGGTTCCCATTTCCATTCACCATTTACTTTCACATAATGATAGAGTTGCGGTTATTAAGTTATGTCAATTTTATTGAGATCTTTGTGCCAAACGATTGAGAAGAAGTATTGTTCATAAATTGCAGAGAGATGCACCAATTATTCATTGCGACTTGGAGAAAATTTTCCCACCATATTTTTTCACAAGTTTGTTAAATTTGACTATGAATCTTCCCATGGAATTTCTCTTTGGTGGTCCAGTTTCAAGTCGGTGGATGTATTCTACCGAAATAATGATGTTTACATTGAAATATTATGTGAGAAATAAATATCATCATGAAGGCTCTATTGTGAAATGCTATTTAGCATAAGAATGCATGGATTTCTGTTCATCGTACTTGGATAACGTCACTACGATGTCTAATTGACTAATGAGAACTGAAGATGAGCAATATGATCCCATTGAGCCTACATTTCCTTCACTACCCCAAATAGGGGGATATCTGGATCGTACACGTTGTGTACTTTAAGCAGGGAAGAGTTGGAAAATGGCACATCGCACAGTATTACTCAACTTTGGTGTGCTTGATGATTATATCAAGTAAGTAGACTAATAAATATGTATTTTTTCCATTGTGTGATTTCTTTACATCTTCTGACATTTTAATGATTTCATATCTATAGACAACATTTAGAAATTATAAAAAAGAGACATCCCTCTCTATCTATTAAGAAGAAGGAATCGTTGCACAACAAATAATTTGTTGCCTGGTTAAAGTCAAAGGTAACAGATTTTTTATTCTTCTTCTCCTAACATAATCAAATGTCTCTATTTAATATTCTATTTTGGGATCTTTTAGGTTTTAACTCTACAAATTATTGAAGTATCAAATGAAATAAAATCATTTTCCTTTGGTCCAAACGATGTGGTACGTGATTGTAAGTCAATGGTTTTCAATGGATTTAAATTTGTTATAAGTAGTTGTGCAAAAAAATGTCAAAACAGCATGACGGTGTCATGATAAGCGCCACAATAGATTGTTATGCGAGTGCATCAGACAGGCTTCCTCGATCAAAAAATATATCATATTACAGTGTTGTTGAAAGAATCATTTTATTAGATTACTATGAACATGGTCATGTCACAATGATGAAATGAAAGTGGTTTGATTCGATGACATGACAAGGAATGCATATTGATAACTGTGGATTTAGAGTGATTGATATGAACGGTCAGCTTCGTACCGATGAACCTTATATTCTTGTGTCACAAGATAAACGAGTGTTTTATGTAAGTGATCCATTAGAACCACAATTTGGTGTTATTGTTGATTTTATTCCTAGACATATTTTTGACGAAGGCATGGATGACAATGATGTCGTGGATAAACTTATCGGTATTTATTCAAATTTTGAATTTGATGATACGGATGATGCAATTATTAGAACAGATTGTGAACCAGAAATTGTCACAAACCCCACATAGTGTTGACACATTTGTTAGTATTTACTTGATATTATCACAATATTGTATGTTTATTTTTAACTTCCATACATGATAACAAAATAACTAGTATATTTTATACCATTATCGAATATAAAACTATTAATAGCCTGACCAATTTATGTTTAAACACTTCTATAGTTAATCTTGAACATAGAAAAGTCTTGATATTTTATCAATATAAATATCACACATGAAAATGTATCTCATTTTTTTATGATACAATTGTATTATTTAACATTTTCCATTATTTCTATTTAATTGAGAATTTTTTTTTAAATTTCCTGGTCAAAATGTCTGATTATGATGACACTAGAAGGAGTAGAAGAATACCGAGAAACGAACAACGCAGGTCTCCTACTGGAAACAATGTAAGTAAAAATTATGTTTGAATATTATGGTCTTTCATATTATTTATCTTGTTATCGTTCTTTTTATTTTATCATCTATGTTATTTTAGGCTGTATCGTTGAGGAGATGATTGGATTATTCCACTGAGGATGATATTTTGGCGGGGGTACTGGTTCTACAGGTCAACCTACTACTACGCCTCTTTAGACACCAGGAGGCCATCCTCCCATTATGCCACCTCCATATTATCCATACCCACCTTTTCTGTATCCCTTTTTGCCCGCACCCATATCGGATGGTAGTGCTCAGACTCCCATCCCTCATTTTCTATTCCCACCATCCACTTTACAGGGTACTTTTCCCCCATATATCCCACCGCCATATCCATATCCATACCCACCCTCATCTGTACAGGGTTATCCATCAGGTTTTCTGCCTCCATAAGTACACTTTTCGTCCACTATACAAAGTACTCCTGTAGATATCTCACATACCATGGAGGCAACCCCCTTCCAGACGCAGCACTTCAGGGGTTAGCAGATCCCCCATCAACTGGTATTTGTTTAAAAATTACTATTTCTGATTAATGATAAATTCATATATTTTATTTTATTTTATTTTTGGTATCATGATTAGATCCAGCATCTACCAGACTACGAGGCCACACAAAAATGAATGAGGTTTGAAATCAACACACACAAGTCATAGTTAATTACAATGAGGACAAATCTATAATTAATAAAAATGGCACGGAATGTAATAGTTTTATGGGAACACTTGCTAGACACAACAATATCATTCTGGTTCAACTGATAAGTTGGAAGTGAGTTGGAAAACAAATAAAGGACAAAGCCTAGGAAGAGATTTGTGTAAGTAATGTTAATGACCTTATTTATATATATATAAATTTATAATATTTTCTTAACAAATATTTTGTCCATTGCAGCTTCGATATAATTTTCCAGATGGAAAAAATGCAAAGGCTGCAATGATAACGGATTTAGGTGAACTGTGGCGAGCCTACAAGTATGATTTATATCTTGGTTGGAAAACAGAGTTGGTACAGATCTTGAACAAGTACCGGTGATTCATGATTGCCCAATATCACAATATAAAGAGATGGTCAGCTATTGGAAGAGTCCAGTGTTTAAGGTGTTTTGTAAAATTTATATTTATAATCATTTATTTATTTGAAAACAATTTTAAATTACATGTTTTATTTATGTTCATGAATTTATAAAATTATTTTTTTATAGGAGAAATGAAATAGAAATAAAACAAACAAGGGTGCAATGAAACACATTTATACTCGCAGACACACTTCATTACAAGATCATGAGCAGACGAAGGTAATTCAACATTTAAAATATTTAGCGTTGTTTAGTGTAATTTTTTTAACATAAAATTTTAATTTATTTCTTTGTTTTTTTACAGACAAAGGAATTGAATATCGAGGGTCGCGTTCCTCACTCAACTTTGTTTTGTACAAGCCGGAAAAAGAAAGATGGTACTTTTCCAAATACCGACACCGAGAAGGCAATTGTAAGTATATTTCAATTTCATTGTTTTTTTCTGAATTTAATTCCTTATATTATTTTATAATTTTAATTTATATTATATATCAATCAACGCAATCATTTAGAGGCATTTTCAGAAAAAGAACCTGAAAATTTGGGCCCAAATGATCATCTACATTAGGTATTAGGAGATGAGCATCAGGTAATAGTGTGTTGTTGACCTGGGAAGAAGATTGTACCATCTCGATACTGGTATACTAAAATTTCTTCGAAAACTGGTTCTATTTTTGTCACAGTTGAACAAATGAATGCCGCAATCAATGAAGCAAGTCAAAAATCAGAACAGGCGATAACTGCAAATATCATGAAATTTATGTATTCCCTTTCTTCTACACTTCCACCCAAATCAGCTATAATGGTTGATGACTTTTTGATGTTGATACATTCTGCTAATGTAGATTCTTCTTTCGGAGCCAAAGCCAAACCTAGTGCTGCACCTGGTGCTGGTGCCGGTTCAGATGCAGATATTGATGATGATGTTGGTGGTGTGAGAGGTGGTGATGGTGTTTCTGTTGGAGGTTTGGATGGGGGTTATCATGATTCTAATGATACTGATATTGAGACTCAATTTTGATGTAAATAGTATTTTTGGATTGGTAATTTATGATGAGTTCCTTAAGACATAGTATGGTGTGTCTCATGGCCATGTTCTTGAATGGGGTTCTTTTCCTTGTAAGGGATTCATTCTTGAGAATACAAGTTAGCATGTCCCAGATGCCTAAATTCTGATTTATCACTATTATCCTTTCATGGCCCATGGTTGTCTACTTCTCCATTCATTTTATTGGAGTTTATAGACATTCTCAGCATGCTTGGAATATATTCATGGAGCGATTAATGATGAGTAGTTGGATGTTTGGACCTGATAATTTGGTATGCCTGGGTTACACCATGATCTGATATTTATATGGTTGGCATGATATCATGAAATGCTCAGGGGGAGGGGGTGTGCAGTGGGGAGGAGGCAGTGGGGCTGCAAGGGGAAGAGGGAGGGGTGAAAGGTAGGAATGGGGTGTGTTAGGGGCGGGCAGGGGGTGAAAGGGGGCAGGTGGGCGTTGGTGCAGGGGAAGGGGGTGAAAGAGGGGGGAAGGGGGTGGGGCAGGGGGGGTGTTGGTGCAGGGCAGGGGGGTGAAACAGCTTCTTGAAAAAAACATCATGAGTTTTTGTTAATAATAGATGGTGTTGATTCGATGCTTGGGTTATTCATCATAACTTAAATCATTGTGATTTGAGCTGAATGAGTGATTTTTGAAAAATAAAGATCTTTATTAATGATCATCTCATTATATCACCCACTCACATAGGTTGAGGTCCCATATCTCATCTCATATCCCCAATCTTTTCTTTATGTCAGGTCTCTTATCATATCATGTACCACTACTATCTCATTCGAGACATGGCCTAATTGAATACAGTAAGGGCGTATGAAATACATATATAACACAATCATAAACCTAGCACATGTCTATCCAGAAAGCCATACCTTGTTCCCCACAAGAGGATACGCCACTATAAAACTCATAATCAACTATTTTTTCCTTTATTAGACTTGTTACCCAGTGTACCTAGACATGGTAATTGATGGTTCTTAAAATTAAGTGGAATGGACTAGAAACCATCTAAATGCTACTTGACTACCCCATGAACCATATGAACACCTAAATAGGCATAAAAACTCCTCAACAGACATCCCAACACTCATATTGTTTTTCTAAATACCACTTCTTGAAACTCTCTCTACTTGGAGACTAAAAATTTGATTACATTTGAATTCTCTGACTCATAATGATATAGGTAATTATAAACTCCCTTCAAAATGGATACACATACTTCGAAAGTATTCTAGATTATCCAAAAAATCCTGATTTATTGTTCATAATGGAAATAACTACTCATTCCAAATTCAAGATTGTATTCCTGGAAATCATTCATCATCCCGATCTATGGAAAAAAAAGATTTTTTCTGAAAATACATCACGAATGATCCTTTATACACATATTTCATTAAGTGGTTCAAGTGGAATGAAATGTGGAGGGTGGGTAGGGGGTGCATGGGGTGGGCAGGGTGGGTGTGGGATGGGCAGGGGGTGGGTAGGGGAGGGGGCAGGGGGTGTGCTGGGGGAAGGGGAGGGGTGTGCAGGTGGGGGTCAGGGGGTAGGGGTTGCTGGGGGGGAGGGGTGTTAAGGTTGGGGGGTAGGGGGCAGGGGGTGTTCTTGGAAAAGGGGGAGGGGTGTGTGCAGGTGGGGGGGCAGGGGTAGGGGTAGGGAGAGGGGGTGTGCAGGTGGGGGTAGGGGGTGTGCTGGGGGTAGGGTGATGGGTGTGCCGGTGGGGGGACGGGGAGGGGTAGGGGGTGTGCTAGTGGAGGGAGGGGGTAGGGAGAGGGGGGTTGTTGGGAGGAGGGATGTAAAAGTGGGGGGAAGGGGAGGGGCAGAGGGTGTGTAGGTGGTTTTTTTAACCTATTTAAATACACAAATCAGATCATAAGATGCATGATGGTATGTGGTGAATGATGGTTTTGCTTAACCCATGTGAGTTGGGTTATTTCATTTGAAAATTAGTTTTCAATGATTCTTATTAAAACCTATTTCGAATTTTGAAATACTATTATGTGAGTAATTTAAGGTGGATTTCGAAATTGGTTTTTGGTTTAATATGACTTTGGTCAGTGAAATGTTTTAAAGTAACCATTTTCATTTAGATAAAACAACAGTGTGTTGTTTTGATAAATGTTGATGGTGTGTGTAGTTTTAAAATGGATTTGGTAGGTAGATTTTTTTTTTCAAACTGTGTGTATTTGGTTTGGGAAAACTAGCATGTTTTTTAAGTTTTTTATGGATTTTGATTTCTATAAAGTTGTTTGTATAAAATCTTACTTTCTATCTTTATTTTAATACATTCATTAATTAATTTCCTTATAAATTTAATTGTATAGTTTTGGAAGGTTTTGGTGACCTACTTGTATTTTTATCTCACACTTACAAAATTTTATGTTCTAGGTTCTCATTTGGATCCTTATTGTTCCTTATAGACAACGTAGGGTGAGATAGGCAGTTGTGAGAAAATAGAGGATGCATAGAGTTGGTTTTGATCTTGGATCGAGTTGGTTGGTTATAGTAGTTTTCATTTTAGTTAGTTTTGTTCTAGGTTTGCATTTTATTTCTATTTATCTTTTTTTATGGATGTTGATATTGTATATATAAATGGGTTGGATCATGGAAGTTAGTTATGATCTGTTTGGCATGAAGTTAATTTATTTTGGATTTTGTATTTTTTTATATCATTGTTGTATCTATGATTCCAGAAAAACAATTCCCAAAACAATTTCTGTGATTCCTATGTAATTTTCTTCAACCTTTAGGGATTTAAATTCCCTTCTAACCTTATGATGAAGTGGGTTGGGTGCCAGGTAGGATGTTATCTTGGCATGGTTCGTTGCACTTTGCCTCCCGAAAACATGATAGGGAATGGGATTCCAGCATTTTAGATGCTTTAACAATTAAATGTTGGTGAGTAAATGGTGGTGGTTATTTCAATACCTTGATTCCTTATGCACTCAGATCCTCCAAGATAAATATTTTCCTCACTCAGATTTCTGTGGCTCAGTTTTAGGCCCCTGACCCGGATTTTTCTAGAGAAGCCTTTGGGGTTCGCAAAATATTTTTTGCGTTGGCCTTTACTAGAGAATTAGAGATAGTGGTATGGTCAATATATAGAGGTAACCTTGGCTTCTTGATGGATATGGGGTGAAATTATCCTCACTAGCTATCACTATTTGTGAAAATCCCATGGTTCACACCCTATTTAATAATGTCCAAAATGGATGGAATATCAAAAAATTTGATGAGTGGTTCATTGTGAGAGATATAAAAATCATTCAGAGCATCTCATGCATGAAGGATATGAGTAAGGACAAACTTTTCTATAAAAAAGAATTTTTGAAAAATTACTCAGTTAAATCTGGGGGCAGGGGGAGGGGGGTGTGCGGGTGGGGGGCCGGGGCAGGGGGGTTGCTGGGGGGAGGGGTGTCTAGGTGGGGGGCAGGGGGTAGGGGGTGTGTTGGGGGCAGGGGAGGGGTTTGAGAAGGTGGGGGGAAGGGGTGTGATGGGGGCAGGGTGAAGGGTGTGTGCAGGTGGGGGGAGGTGGAGGGGCAGGGGGAGGGGGGTATGAAGGAGGGGGTGGGGGCAGGGGAGGGGTAGGAGGGGTGTGCATGTGGGGGCAAGGGGTAGGGAGAGGGGGGTTGCTGGGGGGAGAGATGTGCAGGTGGGGGGTAGGGGAGGGGGTAGGGGGTGTGCAGGTGGTTTTTTTTCAATTATTATGTATAGATATTGTTCAATGTGTCGGATGAACATCCGTACAAAGATACAATGTGATTATCATTTATGATGAAGATATATGTGTATTTTAATAGGTTCAAAAATATGTATAAGTGGATAGGGAGTTGGACACCAGTGGACTAACTGAATTCTTCAACGAAGATTATTGTCCAACAATTGAAGAAGAAATAGTTTCTGAAATACAATAAACCATCAAAACACTATACAATGATAAGGGGGACGAAGAAATGGATGATAAACCACTAAAAATAGCAATGCCATCATGAAACTAGATTTTACAAGTTTTTAAAATGTTGAGAAAAAGGATGATGCAATTCAATAATTCATAACCGAATTTAAACGTAAGGAGAAGGAATAAAAAGTAGGGGAGGAGGAGAAATGTATGGGGAATGCTAAAATTTTTAAAGAAGGACCTCTAACACTAAACGATGAAGTCATTGTATTAGAATTCATAGTTCTATCACAACATTTGAAGTCCATGAGAAATAGGAAGAGGTGGTGGAAAATCCTTCAAAAAAATATGGTCAGACATTGAATTCTTGTTTCCTACATTAAATAAATACAAAAAACTAGAAGTCACCTAAAATCAGTGTCATAGAGATTGAAAGAAGAAGAAAGTGACCATGTATCCCGATATAGTAGAATTTAAAATCAACATCAATACCGAGCCAGTTAAATTTGATTCATTCTCCAATTATGTGACACAAAGGTAAATGTTCTAGCTTAATAACCTTAATGAAAGAAAATCCAGTTGGAAATTAACTTCTGAATTATGAATTGAATTCTGTGAGACATTTTTGTGCAGGGTAATTGAATTCTGAATTCTGAATTGAATTCTGAATTCAATTCTGTTTGTATTTAATTAACTTCGGAATTATGTGTTGTACTTGCAGTTAATTGAGGAATTCTACATGTGGGATGGGGGGGTGCAGTGGGATGGGGGGGAGTGCAGTGGGCAGGAGGGAAGTGCAGGGGGTAGGGGATGTACTGGGGAAGGGGGCAGAGGAAGGGGGCTGTTTTTTTATGGAATGGGGGGACGTATAGCCACAATTTAAAACTGTGGCTATACCTCTATATCCACGGTTTAAAACTATCACAAAAGGAATATAGCCACGGTTTACAACTGTGGATATATATTTCCTAACTTAGGATTCTTCCACGGTTTCAAATCATGGTTATAGGTTTTTCCCTATAGCCACGCCAATACCATCCACGGTTTATGAAACCGTGGCTATAACCTTATTTTTTAGTAGTGTCGGTGATGAGCTTTCACTTGATAGATGTTTTGAAGATGGGATCTGGTACGCCATCTGAACTCAGGTGAATGTCTTTCAGCTTCCTACATTATATGAAATTATTGATCAGACTCTTATCACTGAGCATAAACTGAGGGATGAAGCGAGTACTGGGTTTAAAGGATCAAAAGTACTTTAGGAAAATAGTTCTTCTAGGTGGAAGGAAACGTTCCCTTTAGGTTTATCATCGGAGAAATGGAAGCCAGAGTATCCAGTTTGATAGATCTGTAATGTGTCATCAATGTGGAAAGCTAGGGAATAAGAATCCCCAGTTAGATAGAGACCCTGTGGAGTCCCGAGATTGTGGCCATACGGGTCATATTCAGCACTTTTTTAGGACCATTCCACCTGTTTTGAGTGGAAAAGGATCAGCTTTAGCTCCACATTCAAAAGCATGTTATTTTGCACCACACTAGGTGAGGAGTTGGAGTAGCACCAGGAGGTCTGGTCAAGGAGAAGGTCATGGACATGGTAGTCTGATCCCTGATCACCAGCAGCACCATCAGAGTAGTCATAATCAATGTAGTCCATCGGTTTCACAAGGCTACGGATCAAGTCGGTTACATTCCTTATAGCTGATACCCGAGGATCAGGATGCGGGACAATTTACAGTTCGAGGTAATATTCTAATAGCCTCTACTATTGTCTGTACATTTTTTGATATAGGTAATTCAAAATATTTTATTTCTGTATCTATCATGGAATGTCTTAGACTAGAGATACAGTATCACTATGGTGTAATGACCCTAGATACACCTTTGGTAATACAGATGAAGGGAATACACGAGTGCATGGACTGTCCACTTGATGTAGGAAGTTGCAATTTCTTGTTAAATCTCTCTGTTCTTGAGATGATGGGATTTGATGTCATTCTCATGATGGAATGGTTGGTCCACTATCATGCCTTTGTATATTGTTATATCCTAAGTGTTTCTTTTACATCACAGGAAGGAAACAATTATCTTTTCATAGGTGAGTAGTATGTATGGGCTGGGAGAGTGGGACTGATGCATCATGGGCTAGATGGAGTGACCGCCTAGATTGAAAATCCTTTCATAGAGGATCAGGGTTTTTTTCAACTGATTTTCCTCCAGTAGTTGATCGTTTCAGGGAATTATTTCCAGATGAATTTTCTGGCATACCTCTTAAGAGAGTGGTAGTGTTTACAATTGAGCTTGTTCTTGGAGAATCTCAAGTGTCTATTACTCCATACAGGATGGCACCTATTGATCATCAAGAGCTCAAGCATCAGATATAGGACATAGATTCCAATGTATTTATATGACCTAATACATCTTCTTGGGGTTCACATATTCATTTTTCAAGAAGGAGGATGGAACCTTACATATATGCATAGATTATAGAAGGTTAAACCATCTTATGGTCAAGAACTGATATCCACTTCCTCTTATAGATGACCTCTTTGGACAGCTCTTAGGAGCTAAGGTGTTCTGTATGATTGACTTGAGATCAGGTTATCATCAATTGGGTGTTATACCATCAGTCATAACTCGTATAGATTTTTGTAGAAGGTATGGTATGTATGAGTATATCTTTATGTCATTCGGTCTTAAAAAGGTGCCTTCTGTTTTGATGGCTTCGATGAATAGGTTTTTCCACCCCTACATAGACTCTATTTTCATGGATTTTGTGGATTAAATCTTCGTGTATTCGTGCACTTGTAAAGATCATGCCAAACATTTTGAGATTGTCTTGATTAGACTGAGAGAGCATCAACTTTATGTTTATCTTGATAAATGTGACTTTTGGATAGAAAAGGTCTTATTCAAGGGTCATATTATTTCAGAACAAGGAGTATCTATTTAACCAAAAAACGGATAGTGTTATAGTTTCCTAGGAGAAACCCAAGAATGTGTTTGATATTAGGAGTTTCTTGGTGCTGGAAGGATATTAAAGGTGTTTCATACAGGACTTCTCACTTCTTGCATCACCTCTTACTAGGAATAAAAAGAAGGCTGTTATGTTTCTGTGGTCAGAAGAATGTGATAAATCCTTTCAAAAGCTTAAATGGAGGCTTGTCTCGACACCTATTCTAATTCATCCAGAACCAGGAAGAGGTTATATCATTTTATGTGATTCATTAGGCGTTGGACTAGGAGCAGTGTTGATGCAGGAAGACAAAGTAGTTGCTTACTAATCTCGACAGCTGAGGCCTCATGAGAGAAATTACCCAACTCACGGCCTCGAGCTAAGATTATTTTTCCATACCTTACATTGTTGGAGACACTATCTATTGGGTGAGCCATTTGTGGTTTATAAAGATCAAAAAATAATCAATTATATCTTTTCTCATCATGACATGAACCTATGACAATGAAGATGGGTCTAATACCTATAATTCATTGATTTTGAGCTTGCCTATTTTCCTAGAAAAGGCAATGTGGTGGCAGATGCATTGAGTTGGAAAAATCAAATGCATGTCGTACATGAAGCCAATGATGAATGGAAGTTAATGGATATTTTTTCTAAGCTTCATATAATGTCTCATGATAGCCATGAGCAGTCTTACCTCTAATCCTTAACAGTTACCTATTCCCTCCTTAATAAGGTGAAGAGTATGAAGTTTTCAGATCTTGATGGTTTTGTTCTCCATGAGAGTATATCAGGAGATAACCTAATTCCAGATTGGTCTATGGAAAGATATGATGTCTTATGTCTATGTGGACATATATGGGTTCCTGCAGATGTGAGAGAGGAGTTTATGAAAGGGTACCACACTTCACAGTGGTAAGTTCATCCAGGAATCTCGAATATGTATCGAGATATGTAATTCTAGTGTTGCTGACCTGGGATGAAACGTCATATTTTGAGCTTCATCACTAGGTGTTGTACCTTTCAGTAGGTGAAGTCAGAGCACCAGAGACATGTAGTCTTGATACATCCACTTCCAGTCTCAAATTCAAAATGCGAAGATGTTGATATGGATTTCGTAGTTGTATTACATAGGCCACAAGGGGTAGAGATGCTATCTCAGTAGTCATTGATATACTAATGAACTCATCCCACTTCATTCCTATTTGAGAGACTTTCTTAGATGATGATCTGGGAATACTGTATGTCTGTGAGATCATGTGTCTACACAGATTTCCACAAAATATCATTTCAGATAGGGATGATCTTTCCACTTTACAGTTTTGGTAGGGTTTGCAGAAACCTATGGGGACTCAAGTGCTTCTAAGAAGAACTTTTCACCTTTAGACCAATGGAAAATCGGAATAGAAAATACATGTTTTAGAGGATATAAACCGAGAGTGAATACTTGATTTCGGTGGTTCTTAGGATAATCATGTCCCTATTGTTGAGTTTTCCTATAATAAAAGTTTTCATGTGACGATTCAAATGGATCCTTTTGACGACTTATAGGGTAAGCCATGATGCTATCCTTTGTGCTGGCTAGAGGTAGGTGAGGTAGACATATTAGGTCCCCATCTTGTTCAAGAGAATTCAGAATAGGTCTAGCTGATCAGGAAGCACATGACTACTACTCAGTCTAGACAGAAATATTTTGTTGATCAATGTCGACAACAACTTGAGTTTGAGGTTGGGGATCATTTTTTTATTCAGTTATCACCTAGTATTGGGCATAGACACTTACAAAAGTAGGGTAAGCTATCGCCTCATTACATCTGGCCATTAGAGATTCTAGAAAGAGTCGGGCCTATAACTTATCGGTTTCTACTACCTTAGATCTACCATTACATGCAAAAAGTCTTTCATTTCTCACAGTATCACCTATATCATGCTGAAATGTCTCATTCCTTTGATCCTAAGGAAGTTGAGTTTGATGCTGATACTACATTTTAGGAGTATCTAGTATGCATCGTTGACCAGAGAAAAAAGGTTCTCCGAGGTAAGTATGTCCCTCTTGTATGGATTATTTGGTATCACGACTGAGTATAAGAAAAGACATGGGAATGAGAAGCCAATGTAAATGATCAATGGACAGAGTTGTTCTCAGTATGTTTTTCCTTTCCCTTGGAAGGGGAACTTGGGGGGCGTGTTCTTTTAATGGGGGAGGACTGTAAGAAGACAGTTTTTCTCTCAATTATGTATCCTTTAAATTTCAGTCTAAATATTTACTTTGGACTTAATATAGATTCTTAATGATTTATCAATGGATCTGAGGATTTACGGGTCTTGTTTGGTTCTCGAAACACATCCTTTTTGGAAACCTGTCCAAGATGCACGTTTTGTGCATGGTTAGCGCACATTTTTCCAAACCATGCAGATTTTGTTTTTCCAGACAGTTGCACCTCACTTGGTCATGCATCCAAACCGTGTGAATTCCCCTTTCTTTCAAGGTTTGGGCAGAACCATCTTGCACGGGTTGCGCACGGTTTGAAAAAATGTGCAGAAAAACCGCACACAGGCTAAAAACATGTGTAAAATGTCTAAAATTTCTTAAATGATCTACTATTCCTTCCCCTTCCTCTATAATCCGAGTTTATACTGGATTGACCTAATTTTATCTCAATTTTGGGGTTTTGGAAGATCTAAACATGGAATCGTGATATCTTCTTCGTCCATCCGATCGAGCTTCTGTTCATCACATTGGATTCACAATGGTAGGTACTCGAGTCTTCTTTATCCAGACTTCATCTCTTTCACTCTCCACCTAGTTATCGCTATGTGAGCATCTTTCACCTTTTCTTAGATCTACTCTGATCTGAGGAAAATCAAGGGTTGATACCAGAGGAGAAGGCTCATACATCCCTGAGGTGGGTGGTCTATAACTTATACCTTATGTTCTTTGACTTTGGAATATTTTTTTGGGGACCACCAGTTTCGTTGGAAACCATTTCTTAAATTAACATTCCATGATTATACTCGTTAGAATTATATGGTTATGCTCTTTCCTATTATGTGATTAGTTGTTAGTGGTTTCCCCCATAACTAAATCCACATCACATCAAATGTTATTCCTTAATTGGGTTTTTAGTATTTTGACACGTTTGATCCACCATTCTAGTGTTCCTTTACTTGGCCATTATAAAGTTAGGTCTTTTATCATAAATGGATTGTTATTACCGACATTTTCATAATGTCATGTATAATGTATTCTCACCGCTTGACCCACCTAATGTATGTTTTTACAAATGTTTATTAAATGTGAAATATGAAATGTGAAATGGAAATTATACTAATTATAATACTTAGCCTTGTTAAAAGATATTTAATTAAGGTTACAAGTCTGTTGTACCCCTTTCTATGTTGATGGAAGGTAGTAGAGTGAAACTCAACAATTGATTTTTCCTTAATGGGTAACTAAGACTGGATTAAATGACTGCAACACTGCTTGGAATATCCACCCTAATGGACTGACTATATATCACCTTGGATTTTGAGAGGAGAATAACTTCAGTCTTGGGAACCCAATTCCAATTCAAGGATACTGTTTTCTTAGGTTGATACCCACCTAGAATTTGCTTCTTTTATATTACTTGGATACCCAGTATACTACCATTGGGTCCCTTTCTTTATTACAGGATACCTTAGATAGACTCTTTGGATCCAGCATTGACTAGTATGTGCCATGGGGAATGACCATTGGGCTTGTGTCATTGCTTAGCCTTGTTTTACCTTGGTCGATCACCATGGACATGGTAGGCACCTTATTGTGGAATTACATGGATTAATCTCCTTGGATTACCCTCTTACACCTTAGTTAGACTCAGATACTAATGGGTTAGCTTTCCATGAGTTTATGTTACCATGGTTTTTACCATGGAACTCCCTCACTGTATATCATTTCTTGGTTTCCTTGTTACATCTTGATAGCTTCACTACATTATCATGATGTGATTTCAGTGTTGGATATGCCTCACATGACCTATTAACATTAAATGGTAAATGGTTAATTCATAAACTAGTTACATGTTCAGACACCAATAGAGGAACGAAGCAGGTACTTGGTTATTAAGTTAGTTTGTACTACTTTCTTTACTTTACATATATGTCTGCACACTGATATATTCATTACACAGACTGGATGTTATAGAAACTATTGGTGGTGGCCCACTGATATTTATTTCACACTCTCTTCGGGCGTCGTTTGGTACCTAAAGTATATTACATGGTTGTAGGTATTGACAAAGGGAATAATGAAGCTTCCAAAACTTGATTTTTTTCTGATAGGATGGAGCTTGATAGCAGATGACCGAGTAGGATCTCGGGATTCTTCTAGTAATCTTTGTTTTCTTTTACATTTTCGAACATGTAATACCTATTGTCTTGTATCCATGCGTACCAGCTTTTTAGTGACAATACATTACATATAAATGTTTCATATAGTTATTGTTATTCTTTTCTATATATTGCATCTGTTTACTTCTGTTATTTATTAATATTTCTTCCATTTTTTACTATTAATTTATATCTCTTACACTGTGTTACAATCTGCTAATGAGGGCATAATCATCCCATAGACACACCCTAGGTCCTCTCTTATAGTCATCGGCCACTGGTGTTGGTGAATATTCTCTTGAGGTCACGTGGCCCGTTGGGCTTGGGGCACCCATTAAGTGGCATCTGAGTCCTGGACGTCACAAAAGATATCATGTTGTTTGATATCATAACGTTCAATATTAATAATTTACTTCATTTATAATTCTTTACTTATTATCCATGAAATTATTTCATTTATATTATCTATGTATTTAATTTATGATCAATTTATTAATTAAATGAAACATTTTTAGTTATTTAACTTTCCATATTGATCATACCTTATTTAAAAAAGATAGTTTCCTATCCATGTAACTCTTACTGAGAATCTAAGCTCAACCTTTATTTTTTTCAATAGGATATGATGAATAATATTATAAATAATATCAAGGATTTGATAATTTTCATTATTCTAGGTATTTAATATTTCTAATGTAATATAGAAATCTTATACCTATCAGTTCCTCAAGACCACTAAACATATTGATCATGAGTGGTGAGATCCCTTTTATATTGTACTAATGTAATAAAGAAAACATTGTATTTGGGTTACTATAGTTGGGGTTTCTACACTAATGTTTTCATAATACATGAAATAAAAAGCATTAGTGAGTGAGGAAAATGTCTTTTTTCTATCCAACCTTTTTGGTTTATCAATCTGATATGTTTTGTGCCTCTTTCTCTTAGTTTATACTAAAAAGAAATTTAATCCATGGAAGGAAAAGTAAAAACAACTAGATATTATTTTTTTCCTTGAATATACCATTGTGGGTTTTCATAAAAATTAGTTAAATAATTCTTTTCTTTTATATTTTTATTATATTTCATGTTTTACCTTTAATGGGTGTTTGTAGATTAGGGTCACACAACATAGAACCATAATATTTAATGTTTAAGGGAATTTATATTTTACCAATATGAAGTTGGGGATTGAGAACATATAACTTTGACTAAAAAGGTTATGTGAGTTTTAGATTTTTTTGATTTGACCAAGATGATTAGGCATTAACAAAAATTATAATAAGATTGATTTGGGGTGTATTGTGAGTCTCATGATCTGATAAACCACTTAGAGAGGAAGTCGTATACATTTTAAGGTTTTATTTTTGGACCATGATATGAATCATAGTTTGGGGTTATGGAGTTTGAACCTGGATTGGGGTAATATATATAGCAATACATGAACAATAAACTTGGCCTAAATTAAGGTAATGTCGATATATAAAATCCTATAGAATATTTTCACTCATTTTTATATCATATTTCAGAGAAAAATACACATTTAATTTTTTCTTGTGCGATTTGGAGTAGAATGATTGGTGGTCATTGACACAATGAACATAAATAGATTTGTGTGAAAAGACGTGATGTAAGAAAAAATCATATAAAGTGAGTGAAATGTGACCAACCATGTGTATATATGAAAACTATAATCATTTTGTTATCTTTTAACAGGGGATGATGGGTGATGTAAATTTTAAATTGAGGTATTTGAATTAGGAAATGATAGAATGATGACGGATAAGATAAAAAAAATAAACACATTCTAATGATGTTTCTATTTTTGTATCATTGGTCAAGCATACAGAGTATGAACATTGAGTTTTTTTAATTGGTGGGTTGTCAAATAATGTGGTTAAAGATATATAAGGTTATAAAATATTCTACTTAGGATAATTATATGCATTTTTTTTGTAAAATTACCCTATATGTAGTGTATTTTTCATAAAAATAAAATATTGGGTCCCCTTAGATCAAATTTTTTTATTGATAGTCATGTAAGGTTTTGTGTTGTTAAAATTCTAAAATTAAGAAGCATGGTTTATTGAAAAGGATTGTGAAAAATTATATAGATCATTTTAACCCAAGGATGATAAAATTGTATTGACATGAAGTGTTGAATAAAGGATTGAACTATATGATAATTTATATATGGGTCCGAGATATGTGATCCAAATATAAATATATATATATTAAAAGTGGAAATCAAGGAAAACATAATTCTTATAAAGAAGAAATGTGTCATCCAAGTGAAGGATTGATGAAATAAAAATACATGAATTGGTGTGATCTTACACTTGGATAATGGGAAAAATATAAATGGAATTTACATCTAGGTTATTGATAGCTAAAACAAAAACCACTATATAAAGTATTACAACATGAATCAATTTAAAAAATATAATTTTATACGAGAATATTATATTATTTTAGGGTGAGTTTGATCCGAAAATCCGTAAAAAAATTAGAAAACCCATTGATAATAAACATTTTCTCTAAAGGTATTTTCATATATTTGTGTCATGCATGGGATAACATGGAGTTTAATGAAATGGTTACCTAGTGAGATGATATTAAATAAATCTTGAAGTTAATTTATATGTATCACATGACTATGGTAAAATAAAGAGTTGAGGGTGAAAGTGGAATTGGTGTCTAGATCTATAGTAAATATCAAGATGTCAACATGTATCCTTTAAAGAAGTAATAAAGTGATCCATAGTTCTATAAAAGGGGGATTCTATATTATTATAGAATAGTTATAGGACTCCTAAAATTGATGGGGATATAATACAAAATGTACTATTACAAAAATATGGTATTTCACATAAGGAAATTAGGTCATATATAATAGAAAACTCCAATACATTTAAATATTATGTGAGATGGAACAAATTTCATGAAGTTTTAAGGTCATAAAATAAGGACCATATACCATACTATTTAAGTTCATGTGGTGAGGACCATGTGTCCTGTATTTTAGATTAATGTGAAAAGGACCATGTGTCATATTTTTGAAAGTCGTATTTTAAAGACCTTTGAACACAATATGAAATCTTATTAAATATTTTCACATGTTTAAGAGGCATGATCTACTCTCCATATATCATAATTAAGGAATATTCTTTTTCGGATTAGACTTTATTTGTGAAATAGGGTCCTTTCCATTTAGTTTTTAGCTTAGTGGGGGCTTATTTTTATGTATTAATGGTTTTCTTAAGGGTAAAACAAATTTTACTTTTATGAATTACAGAAGAAGATTCTTCTTGTTAAACTATTGTACTACCTGATGCCAATGAACATTAAGATTATTAATTGCTTGAAATTGTTTCTCATAAATCTAATCCATCTCACCAAACCATATCTATGATTATCCATCTTTAGTTAGGTAGTCACAAATGGATTTTTAGAGTAATCATAATTGAATTAAAATATAAAATATTTCCTTCATGCCCTGAACCAAATAACATGGTGTCTCCTAAATTTATGTATGGATAGAGGTTTGATAAGCACACAAAAAACTAAATATATTTTTAGTAAAATATTATTTATCATTTTCCGCCATTTTTATGAATATTTGATTGTGTTTTTTCAAACACTTCTATCTATACATTAAAATTACATGGTGGTAATATGAATGGTTGGATCGAACGTTGTACTCTATACAAAATTTCATTAATTTAGATACACAAAATTTAGTTCAATTATCTATCAAAATTATGTGAGGAACTCAAAATCTGGTGATGATATTATACTTCATGAAATTGATCATAAAATTTGTACCAAATAATTTCAATAGTACATCCTTGATACATTTAGAGAGGATTTTGGTAGTATTTGTGATGAATTTGAACTACCTCACAGTGGATGGAGGCTATATAACTTTATCATTTATCAAATATATATAGAATGTAATGGAGTGTTCAGTAGTGTAAAATAACTCCATAGGTAGATTAATAATGTTAATGTTTAATTAACATGAATGGAACATCCTAATTAATTCCATAAAAACACAACTCATATAATTCTAGGAATATGTAATTATCATTATTTGATGAATGATCTTAGTTCATATTGGATATGCCCCGTGGGTACCTACATGGACTTCCTAGATGAGAGTGAGTGTCTCTCCTCTTTTAATTCATCCATGGAAGGCCCCATAGAAGCCTCATTTATAGAAAAAAAATTTAGAGTTTGGACTATCATAAAGAATGAAGTTTGTTCCCATAGATAGATGTATCTATTTTAGCTTGATATTCTAAAAATGACTCATTTTGAAGGTATTATATCATGGAATACATTCATATATTTTTCAATTTCAATAGAGATGAAATGGATTATTTTGTGATAAGTTGGTGTCAAACTCATCTAAATTCTCTATTTTTTATTGATTAATAGACAAGTCACCATCCAATATCTGATGGGGATCACTATTTTTTACGTATATGGATTAGTGTGAGAAGTATCCAAATAATTAAGGAATCATTTTGAGAAATATAAAAGCATGAAATATTTTATAACACTACTTCTAAGGGAAATTGTGAAATCAAAAACCATGTCTAATCAAGAATGTGTACCAAATATTCATTCCTTTTATATTCTCCATTGATTTATTCGATAACTATTTTTGAATCACCATTGAAATATACTCAGATAAATAGTATCTACAATGAAAAATACATAACTGTAATGAGATAATCATACTCTACCTCATTATTTTTGTATCCTTTTGAAAGAAGAAAATAATAGGGTATAAATGCCTTGTCAAGATAAATGAAAAAAATTCTTAAAAAAATCGATTGATTCTTGGGTCATACATAATTTTTTAGTTACAATTTTAGAAGAACCATCAAAAAAAATTTATCATATCTGAGTAAAATTATTAATGGATAATCCCTATTCATCAAAAAGATTTGTATATATAAGTTACTCTTCTGAGGAAGGGAGTGCTACATGAATTCTTCTAATTATTTCCCTTTTTTCACCTTTTGGGAAAAAAATAGATGTCAAATTTTTAAATGACAATAACCTATATTTATAATCATCAATTCCATAGAGGATGGCCAAGGATGTATTTGAGTAGATCAATTTGAGAAGTTAGATAGAACATATGATTCTGTAGATATTAAGTCAAATTATTCAATAAAAATATTATTTTATGTGAATTATTATTGATAAAAAAAATTATATATGTTCCCTACTTCATATATCATTTTTATGAGGTAATACCAGTAGGTTTCATTTTTTGCTTAATTATTCTAGGAAATAATTGAGAAAAGTGATCACTAAATAGTTTCCACAAATATGATAAAATTATTTCCTTCCATATGCAGCATCGAGGAATGGGAGTGAAAATATATTTCTTAATATAATAATAATAATTCTAAAAATATTTATCACACTTATAGGTTTCAAATTTTAGTATCATTTTCATTAAGGGAAAAGAAATTCAAATGTGTTTTTATGTAAAACATCTGATGTGGGAAGGCCCCATGGAAGTCCTCTCAACTCGAAAATATTCTAAGTATATGGAATATTATGTATTTTATTTTTATATGTATTTACCTCAATTACAGAGCAGTGAACTATGAAATTGAGAAATATTATTGTTGTCACCCTAAATGTATATTTTATTGGGTTCAACTCCAGGTTATCTAATTGGAGTTTGGATAAAACTAATTTGAGGTCATTGAACTGATATAAATGTTAATATGAATTGAAATACAAATCATTCATGTCAAATTTATGGTATTTACAAATAGTTATTTAAATATTAAATTCATCCACTTTTGAAAATTGCATCTATCATTTTTTATATCTTGAGGTCATCATTGTATAGAAATATACCACATGGAGTTCTCTAACGTGGGTGTTTTATCATCTTCAGGGGATATTTATAATTTATTCTATCCCGAATACTTATCCATGAATAAAATAACATGAATATCTGATATATCATTAATTAAAACTTCTATGTTTGGGACAAGTAAATCATAGTTTGGAAAATTATTGTTTAAATACCTGAAGTTGATATAGAAAATGATTTTACCATTCTTCTTTCTCAATGGGAAAATTTTTTGTAATCTATTTGGGGTATTGGTCCTCTTAAATGAAATTTTCCTTGATAAAATTTTTAATTTTGGATTTCACCTTAGTTCCATAATCAAAATTCAATCTTCCCACTAATTTTTTTGTTATAATGGAGGTTGTTAGGAAATCCTATGTGATGGACAACTACTTGAGGATCAAGTGACGACATCTCTATGTAGTTCCATTAAAATAAATCGAAGTGTTTTTTTAGAAAAGAAATATATTAATTATTCTTCTCCAAAGTCATTGATTCAATAGTAAATGTATGTAATGGATCTTCTTTAAAACCCAGATAAACCTACATGATCTCATTTATAGTGTTTAAATCACTATCTTTAAAATTCGATGGGGCATCACCAAGCTCTTTTTCTTATTCAATACATAAATTGTCGAAGTTGAATTTACTTATTACGATTATGGATCATTTATAATGGAATTACCATCATCATCAAGGTTTAAGTAATCTAATACAAGTGTGAGTTTTTCCAGCTTAATAATAACCATGTGAATGGAGGTGAAAGTAATCATCCTCAATGTGCCTTTTTTAATAATTGATTTTTATTTTATTGAACATTCCCGATCAAATTCAGTGGATATTAGTCAAGATTGTGTTATGATAAATTCACCCATGTAAAATTATGTTACGATTTTTAGGTATTCCTAAACCCGAATGTTAATCATGCTTTGGTTGGTTTTAATTTAGGGAAGTTTTAGGTGATAATTTGGAAAATAAAGAATGTTTATGGGTTGTGCATGGTTGGTGATCAATTTTTCAAAATTATACACCCTCTTAGATGAAACCACAAAAACAAAAATAGTAGGGGTTTCCAAATCTTGGGCATGATTTGATAAATTTTGTTCCCACCTAGTAGAAATCATGAAACCCAATTAAAATGGGTTCACAGTTAGTGAACATGATCTGCCTATCTATGTAGACCTACCAAACAAACCATGTGATGCTTTTAATTAATTCAACAATTGACTTATAAAACACCAAAACCCTTTTTAAGTAATTGACATTCCTAAATCAACCTATTTTATTTTCAACCTCCTTGGGGGTACCCATGTTATGATTTTTGTCCCTCTGTATACCTTCAAATGTTAATGAAATCTAGGATAATGAAATTCAATCACTTCCTGGTAAGATTACTTTTCTCATTATTCTTCTTCCATTTTATCCTCTTGCCTCCATATGGTTTTCTATATATCCAAGTGGTTTTACGATCTAATCCCCACAATTTTGAATCGAAAATCTTGGTTTTATTCTCAAATCTTCATTTCCAATGTTATTCGTTGGAGTTTCTCGATTTGGGATTTGCGTTTCGAGATCCTGTAATCTCAAGGTAGGTCATTCCATTTATGATGCCCAATTTGATTAACCCTAAATTTATTGATTAGAATAAATTTTTTTTATTGAAATTTAGTTTCATTAAATTAGTTTATTAAAAACCTAATTCCATTGAATATGGGATTTGAAATTAGATATGGCATGAAATTGGGAACCCCCACCCCCCCCCCCCAAATTCCATTGAATTGGTGCGTATTGTAAAATTGAATGGAAATTTTTATATTAAATTATGGAATTTAATTATGGGATTTTAATTATGAAATTTATGTGAAGAAATTGATTTCAAATTGGTATTTAATAAAAAAAAGTCTTAAAATCTCTTTGATAATATCCCAATAGATTTATGTTGTTAAAAAAGGAATTATTTTTTTAAAACCTTTTGTACTGGTTTTTAAATAAAAATTAGCATATTCGAAATGTAATAATGGGATGAATTGTAATTAGAATAGTCTTTAAACGAATTTCCCATCATTTATTGTTATTATATCACATGAAAGCCATGGTAGTTAGTTAGTTATTTAGGAAATCATTTTATCCCTTTACAATACTAACAATATATATGAAATAGGTTGCATACCTGCTAGGATGGTGATCAATATTATTTGATCATTGTTTGAGGGATGTATGTAAAAATATTTCCATGATAACTACTTGAGTGTGAGGGAGTCCCATAGCCTGGAACTATTATACATGTTTCCAAATGACCATGTTTCCTTTTTTTATTTGAAATATATGGAATTATTTTTTGTAAATAATTTTACACATTCATTATGAATTTATATAAAAATGTTGTGTAAAACTTTTATTAAGCCATTTTTAAATAATTTCTGTAATTTGGTATGTAAAAAATGATTTTCTAAAAAATTTGATTTTGAAATATCATGCCTATTTTTTAAAATTTGAAAAATTAATTTGGTGAACTAAAAGATGTCTTCTTATTACAGAATCTTTAGTGAGACCCCATAAATATTTTAGCTCACACCCCACCTATGCCCTCAGGTCTTTTTAGATTATATTCTTCCTGTTTCAAGAATGGTTAAGCCACTACATCACAGTGGTAGTAGATTTTTATCCTTGTGCTTGAATATTGTTGTCCTCTAGGTCTTGGGTTATTATCATTTTTTCTATTACTTTTAGTTTTTCTTTATTTTGTTCATAACTTCATGACATATGATACACCTATCCCTATATAGTTTTTCTTGTATAAATATTGACCTATGTTTCTTTCTTCCATTGTTTCTGTGGAAATGACAGTCCTACTTTCATATAGTATGATTCCAGGTGCTTGTCACCAAACTATTGGGATTATGAAGGAAAATTTGGCTATGTTAAGACAGGATCAGTTATCAAGTCACCAATGTATCTGGTCAGGTTTGTAAAAAGACTTTTATCAGATTTGTCTGATTTACATATTTCATTGCTGTTAGTATGCAGTTGTGTAATCTTATCAGGACGGTGGACATATTTGTGATCGATTTCCTTTCATCACAATGAGCCTTATGTTTCTAAGGGTGGTTTTCTAAATACATATTGAGTATTAGATTTAGTATTTCCTATTCATTTGACTTAGATAGATTTAAATAAAAATCTTTTTTTTCTATCTATTGGGATTAATTTTACTTTGTTTCTCTATTTCAGTGTTAATATGATATCTTTAATGTTGTATACTGATTTTTTATAGATCATTCCGATGAGAATACATGTGAATCGGATCTTGGAGGAAGCTACTGATAAACCACAGTGAGAAAAATCTTCTTTTGGACTTGAGTTTGGTTGTGGTGATTGTATAAATTATTCAATATCTTTGATAGTCAACTTCAAAAGTCCCCATTTAGGCACCAGTTGTGGAACTATAAAAAATGTGTTTTTTAAATTTTGATCAATATTTTCTTCACCAGAATCCACTAAAATTAAAAGTCTCAAATTATTATCATAAGTATGAGTAATGGTTGATTAGTATAGAGAATTTTTTTGAGCTCTTGGAGACATGGGATGTAATGAAGGGGAATTGTTCCACCTTCGTGCTGGAGGGACCTAGATGGAGAAGGTGGTACATGATGGTGATGCAAAGGAAGCATGAGTTATTAGTGTCGAAAGAATTCAAAGATAATTTCACTAACTATTTATATCCAGATTCAATGGTGTTGGAGAAGGATATATAGTTTTTCATACTCGAGTAGACTAACAAGTCTGTGACAAAATATGAAAACTGTGTCTCTAGTCTTGTGCAGTTTTTACCAAAGATTGTATCAAATTAAAAGATTAAGAATTAATTATTATGGCGAGGACTTCAATAATAAATTCAATATCATATTGTCTTGTTGAATCTACCTTATTATGCTAATTATCTGGATAGGTCGTTGATGGTTGACATTAACCTAGCTACCAAGTCATGGTTGACAAGAGTTTCTTTCTCTCATAGTGGTGGTATAAGTTCTTTTAAAGGGATGAGGAAGCATGAAGATTATCATGTTGGTTATTGATAGTAGGGTTTTTCCAAACCCCTTTAGTGCCTAGTAGAGGCCCTTTGATTTTCTATTAGTGTGAAAATTCAATTTATTATAAGGGTGTTTGAACAGAGGTTCTTAATTTATATGGATCCCATGGATTCTTAGGTCACTTGGGGAAGTTATGTATTGCCTTATCTACTCCACAAAGTGGCATGGGATCATAAGTTCCTGTTAAAACTATGGTGTAATCAGATTATTCATGTAAAAAGGGGTTCTAGCCATATAAACCTAAAATTAAGCTTCTTCACATAGTGGAAAAGTCTCTAGAGGAAATAGATAAACGTCTAGCTACTATTAGAGGTACCATCACTATATCCTCGACATTACTGATTTCATTATTTGATACTGGTGAATATAATTAATTTATTTCAAACCATATTTTTAATATTCTTAATATTCCTATGGAGAATTTTTATTATGTGGTGGATATTATTATACCCCTTGGAATGAAGAGAGAGTAGGATCGCTATAGTGTTACTTCTGTTTTCTCATTGTTAGACATCAAGAATACTTGTAGTTTTCTGGTTATTAACATGAAAAAACTTGAAATCATTTTTAGGATTGATTGTCTCATTACCAATAAAAATCAGATTGATTATTATCTTCGATGGGTCTCCTTCTCTACACATATTTCTCTGTGACATCCTTTAAGGATAATGGTACCCAAGCCCTAGTAGAGACAAACCATCTTATCTAGATTTTGGGAAATTAATATCTATGTTTTCTTCTGATCTGGAGAGAGAATCATTAATTGATGACCTCCCTCCAATGGTCATCATGTTTTCCTAAGTGTTTCCTTCCGAAATCTCAGGTTTTCGACTGGTAAGGGAGGGTGAGTTCTCAATTGACTACGTACTTGGTTATAAACCAGTTTATGTTCCCTCATACCACATGAAATAAGATGAAATAAATAATTTGAAGACTTAGTTGGATGATCTTTTATAGAAAGGATTTATAAACCCGAGTGTTTCAACTTGGGAGAAACCTATTCTATTTTCTATGAAAGCTAATGGGTCACTTAACCATTGTGTTGAATACAAAAAAAATGAGTTATGATATAGAACAAGTATCTATTTCCATGGATTGATCATTTGATTGATAATTTGAAATGGTAAATGTGCTTCTCAAAGATTGATCTTTGATCTGGTTATCATCAGTTGATAATAACAAAATATAGAATTCAGAAAACCACATTTCAGAGCAAGTATGACCACTATGAGTACATTATAATTTCTTTTGGTTTAACCAATGATCCTGCAGTCTTCATGGATTTAATGAATAGTATTTTCCACGAATATTATTGCACCATTGTGGTAGTCTTTTTAGATGACATCCTTTTTTACAATAAGTCTGATTAGGATCATATGAGTCATCTAAGGGTAATTTTGTAATTGTTGAGAAGTAATAGGATTTATTCCAGTATTTCAAAATGGGATTTACAGATTCAAGATGTGATGTTCTTGGGAAATTTGGTTTCATATCATGGTATTTTAGTTGAACATTAAAATTTGAAGGATGTGAATCCATAGGAACAACCACAAAATAATTTCAAGATTCAGTGATTCTTGGTTTTTGGTTTGTATTATCATTGGTTCATTAAGGACATATTAATATTGGATTACATAATTATTTCTCTAACTAAAAAGTTATTAAGGTTTTATTATGTTAAAAAATCTCAGGAATGGTTTGTTGAGCTGAAATGTCTTTTAACTGCTAGGCTTGTGTTGACTCTTCTAGAGGCCAGGCAGGGCCATGTTGTTTTCTGTGATGCATCAGGTTTAAGTATGGGTTGTGTCCTTATGAGGTATGATCATGTATTTTCTTATAGCTCTCATCATCTTAGTCCACATTAGAAAAACCAACCGACCCATGACCTTGAAAGTTTATTTGTGATGGAAAAAATTAAGAGTTAACTGTATTACATTTTCGAAGAAAGGTTTACCATGTATTCTGACAACACAATCTAGAGTTATATCTTCTCTCAAATAGATTTGAATCTCCTCCATGGTTTTTGGGTGTAATAACTATAATATTTTGTTTCTAACATCACCTATACCCCATGAAAATGGAATATCATCACAGATGCTTTGAGCATGAAAATTCATACCCAAACCATGAAGAATCTTCATATGATTGGAACTTGATGGATCCTTTTCCATTTTTACATATTAATGTCTAGAAACCAGGGGTTGATGTTTCATTGGCTAGTATTTGGTTAAAATCAACTCTTCTTAATATGATTATTAAGGAACAATAGCTTGAGGATGAGTTATGTAGCATTAGAGGATCTCTTTATTGTGGGGAGACCATCGATGACTGGTCATTGTCCATGGATAAAATTTGATGTTATCAAAATCCTTTTGTTTCATCGTTATCTGTAAGTAATGTTGTGATGGGGTATTTTCCAAACTCCCAGTGGGATGTCCACCCTATAACAATAAATATTTTCTATGACATGTGGTGATGATTCTATTGGTCAAGTATGAGATGAGGCATTTCATAATTTTTCTCTCATTATTATTCATTCCAACAGGTCATGTCTGAGCAACATAAACCATTAGGTTTGATTTATCAACTTCCAATGATGACTTGGAAGTGTAATGAGATCTAAATAAAATTCTTGGTTGGGCTCCCATTCCCCTAAGGAATGGATAATGTGATATGGGTTGTGATTGAAAGGCTAACCAAGTGGGTTAACTTTATACTCATTTGTAATACAACCAATGTTGAACAGCTTGGAAATATCTATGTGAATGAGATTTTTTGTCTTCAAGGAGTTCTATATTATATAATATTTGATATGGATCCTCATTTTACTTATCATTTTTAGAGAGGCTATATTGACCCACGCTTTTCATACATTAACATTACATAACATTAATGAAATACATAAACATTATACAAGAAGATTCCAAAATACCACACTAGTATAGTTCCTTTGTATACATATAAACATAAACATTTGTACATAAATGATCTACATCCTCTCCCACTAGGATATTCTTGCCTATAACCCTTTTAAAAACATCAAACATAATAAAATACTTTATAAACTGGGGGAAGAAAACATATAAAAGGGGTCATATTCGATGCTCAGTAAGGGTAAATAAGGTAGATGAAAAAGTATAATCATGAACACAAGGGTATGAAAAAATTATCATCAAAATAGAAGATCATACCCACTATAAATGATCATAAACATGGATCATGGAATAAATAATGGAAGATCATGAGACACAAATCCTAAGGAAATAAAAAACATAATACATTCAGTCATAACTGAGAAATAATATATGAAATAGGGGTATACACATAAGAACATAATATGATATCCATTGTTGAAAATAAATCACTTACAAGACCATATTTGTAGTATGTGTTCACTCCCCATACCATCTTGGTAGTCATTGTTCACTGCCATGGCCATCTTAGTATCATGATTTCACTCCTAATACCTTCTTAGAAGTTATGGATCACTACCACGACCATATTTTAATTCAAGGTTTACTCCCAATACTACCTTATAATATCTGATTAGATATAAATATGTACCTAATTCATTTGGGGGATATATAAGTCCCATCCATCTCATAATCAAATAAAAAATCATGTTTCACAAGATCTTTAATAATCATATCCTAACCTACGAAAATAAATGGGTATCTGAAACATGTATCGTATCATAACCTATGAAAAAGATAAGTTTCATAATCATTTTATCATAAATATAACCAATGAAAAGAAGTGGGTATCAAAATCATAAATCCTATGAAAGAGAAATGAATTTCATAAACATCATCCCATTAAAAAATAATACATTAATAGAGAATAATATGAATGTATGCATTGGATGATTTCACTGAAAAGGTATGAGTATCACCAACATTTGTTTTCTTATATGGTAAATAATTTTGAAAGATATTTTACAAACGTTTTTTGAGGAAAATATATTTTTGGCGTTGGAAAACATTTTTTTAAAACATAAAAAATCTTCAAATGTATTTTTCTTTGAAAATAGTTTTGAAAACATATCAAGGAATCTTTGAAAACCATAAAAAACAATAAAAGTTTCTTACCATGAATATTATCTTTAAGGATCATTTTAAAACATCTTTTAAAACATTTTTGAATTCATGGTTTTTGAAAAAAAATAGATTTCTGAAAAAAGAGAGGAATATGATCATATTTTTATTAATTTTTTTTATTAATTATATTCAATGAAAAAGTGTAAAAATGGTACTAATACTTAGATATACCTTGAATAGAAAAACTATAAGGAATATGATTAGTGTTATTGTGAGATAGAACACATGATTTTATCAAAGCAAGTATAAACATAAACAATCTTCAAAATTGATGAGATTGTTTCAATAAACCCTTATAACATGGTAACATGGGATCATAATATACCCTTAAGAAAATTAAATTACATGATTCTTAAAAGATAATTATTCATGATAGAACATTTAATATTTATTTATATACCCCTTTAAAAATCATGTAGATTCATAATATAACATGTGTCTCAACGAATTCTAATTGAGAAAAATTATATTACCAATTTTGTAGATTTCAAATAATTATCCCCAAGAAATAATGATCATTTAATAGATATGTAAAAAACATTAATTTAATTATAATAAACATTGAATATATCAATTTTCTGTTTACACACCATGTAAATGGAATGGGTGGTGAATAAATCATGTATCTCACTGAAATAAAAAGTGTGATGAAATTCCCTTACCTTATGTATTGAACCTCAACATACTAATTAAAAACACCAATATATTAAATAATAATTTATTATAAATCATATAAAGGACCATATTATTATATATAATACCATAAATGGTTTGATTATGATGTTATATTACCCCCTTGTTAAAAATCATGTGTTATGGTTTCACTTCGGGTAATATTTGTTTTGTTCTTCACATGTGTCATAATTTGTCGTATATTTAGTCCTTATACCTATATCACAATTTATAAAATGTACATAATGATATAAATATCGTGAACATTTATTATATTATTATTATAATAATCTATATAATATATAATTACAAAAAGGAATACACCATCCATGGATAGGGTTAGCTGTATGTACTCATGAACATAGTTTTCATTTTTATTTCCGTATTGAATGAAAGAATGAAAATGAAACATATATATATATATATAATTATTATAATATATTTTTAATACCATATATATTATATAATTTCACTAAACCCTTTATTAATAAATTAAATATAGTGTGCGAATGAATCACATCGCTTTAAGGGGGAGGTAGTCCACACTTCCTAAAATGAAATTATCATATTTCCACCAAATGGAAAGTATAAATATATGTGTTTAAAAATATTACAAAATATTAAATAAATTAAAAAATAATACAAACATATATAAAAAATTGTCCATTATAATGTCTACCATGAAAATCGGTAAGAAAAAACGAACAATCATCATTTTGTGAGGTGGTAGTTCGTCATACACATAAACAGTATGTTCGTTACACTATAGTTGGAGGTGTTTGTATGTATAGTTGAAACCAGTAGAATAAAAAAATATTATTATATTGAAGAAATGTGTGATTTTATATAATCATAGGATAAATATAGTAGGGGGTGTCAGAAAAAAAATAAAAGGATCTTGAGAGAAGACGTTACCTCTTAATCTGGTAACTCCTTTCGGTTTGTGCCAAAATTATTCCTTGGATTTATTTGGACCCAAGAATAGGATTCATGGAGGAAGGGGTGTATTTTTGGACGTTTAATTGGAATTTATCTTCTTAACATAAGTTTTTTTAGAGGAGTGATGAAGGGGGAGTGGTTGTGGCCTTTTGTATGTAAGGTAAATGACACACTTGACATTTTTTAAAACAAGTTATGTGTACCCAAATTTTTACCTAAAAATGTAATAAAAACCATCCAAAATCAATAGTTAAAGTTTAATGGATAAATAATTTCCATAAAATGTCTTTTGGACAAGTGTATAGGTCATTATGGGTCTTAAATTTATGGTTTATAACTTTTTGAACAAAATTTTTCTCTTAATCTTTGTAATTCATTATGATCACTTTCACTAATAATTTTGGTAAAAAACTAATTTTACCCTATTATAAATTATAAATTATTTTGATTCCAAATATGGAATCAAATTTTTCTAAATTATAATCACATAAGTGTCAAGAATTAATTTAAAAATAATCCCACTTATATGAAGACACGATATGTTTTTAAAGTAAAAATGTGAAAAAGTTTGTTATGTTTTTATACCCAATTTCAATGTGAAATTGATTCAAATGTCGTAAGTTGTATTAATTAATAAAAATTTTATATCATTAAACATTTAATCCAATTTAAAATTATAAATAAATTATACAAAAAAGTAGTTCTGAATTCAAATCTGGTATTTTACACAATTCAATAAAAAATTATGTTTCTCAAAAAAATACCTAAAATTGGTACAAGGAAAATTTTGATATTATAATTTCCAAAAATTAGTGTATTCTATTAAATTAAATTTATTAATGTGTCCAAAATTAATTTTATTATTTTTTACATAAGGACATTAAAAGCAGTTCATTTAAGAAAAATAGTATTTTTAAACATATAAGGACTTTACCAAAAAATATATGTTTCATTATCTATATGTTTTTTTTATAATAAAATTATAAAATAATTTGAAAATTAATTATTACTATTCATATAACTATGTTTAATGGCCAGGTTATAATTATCTCATTAAAATAATTATAATAATAAAATGATGGTTTGTAAAAACACCGGTGTCACATGGAATGTAGTCCAAGTTAACGTTCTTTCCAACATACACCAAGTTCATTCCATATGAAAGTAAAATATGACTTATTTAATGACAATAAATAAATGAAAATTTATTTTATTCAATAAAAAAAGTTAATAAAAACTCAGGGTGTCACATTTTACCCCCCTTAAAATAAATTTCATCCTCAAACTTTATCACTCGAGTAAATAAAATGGGGATATGTCTACTTTAACATATCATTAAGTTCATAATTATCTTCCATTAACTAGTAATTTTTGTCAAAAGACTTTTGTAGGTGAGTGGTCTTGTTTCATTGAAATTTGTTTAATCGGTCCAACATTTCATTTGGTTTTTCCTCTTAAGAATGATCCTACTGTGGCGGTATAACCTTTAAGATCAGTACATGTGAGGCATCAGGTATTTACTTCCGTAAGAGAGATACATGGACCATATTATGGACTTTAGATATATTTATTGTCAGTTCCATGGGATAGGCTACCATCCTGATATGATTGAGAATCTAAAAGGGACCTATATTCCTAGGGCTTAGCTTCCCATTATTTCCCAACCTCATAACATTATTATATGGTGAGATTTATAGAAACACCTTTTCACCAACATCAAATTCTAGATCATTCCCTTGGTTATTACCATAACTTTTCTATCAACATTGAGTTGCCTTGATATGCGTCTGAATAGTTCTAACCTTCTCGATTATTTATTCAGCAATCTCATAACCCAATAGCATTCTTTATCCAACCTCATCCCAGTATGTTTGAGCTCTAAATTTCATCCCATAGAGGTATTCATAATGTTTCATATGAATTCTTGAGTTAAACCTATTTTTGTAAGAAATATCAACTAGAAGAAGGTGTTGGTCCCAACCAACTTTTAAATCCATAAAACAATATCTCAATATATATTACAGGGTTACAATTTTTCATTCAGATTTACATCCATCTAAGGATGATAGGAAGTGCTAAAACTCAATTCTATATCATGTTATTGGTGAATACTTCACTAGAATTTTGAGTTAAACCCCATATCCAGATCAGAAACAATGGAATGTGGTAGTTGATGTAGCCTTACAACTTCTTTAATGTATATCCTCAAAAGATGATCAAGATAGAAATCTTCTATGATAGTAATGAAATGTTCCAACATAGTAAGGTGATCAAATACCACCCATATAACATTTAACCCTTTAGAGGTTTTTTGTAGTCCAATGAAAAACTCCATATCGATGTTCTCCCATTTCCATTATGGTATGGGTAATGGATGCATCATTCCCTTTGAATTTTGTCTTTCTACATTCACTTGTTGGAATACCAAGCACTGAGATAAAAACTGTGACACTCCAAAAAACTAAAGTAATAACCATGTATTTTATAGCATGTCTGACACATGACATCAAGTGCGTAAAGTAATATAATATTTGTATACTTTATAATATATTTATGAGAGTGGTTTGTCGAAAACCACAATTAAATTAAAATCTTATTAACATAATAATGTACCAAAGTGGCACACCCTAGGGTCGATCACAAGGAGGCGACTTCCACACACAATTTTCCTATAAACAAGTTGAAATCCAACCCACACACTTATTCCATTTACTACCCTCTTTTAGCTCAAATCAGATCAAGAATGATGTTCACATAGAATTAAAATTGGGTAGCAAACAAAATAAAGAAAAGGAAAGACACAACCTAGTTTATTTTTTCATTGGAAGCCTTGATTTAAGCTCTTAGCTACTTCCACATGACCTAAAAGACATGAAATAAAGAAAATATGAGAAAAATAAATTAAAAAAAATAGTAAGGTTAAATAAAAAGGATAATGCTTGGTTTGACCCCCAAGCGAGTGATAGGTCTTTACTGCCCCTAGGCAAGCAGTTGAAGCTATTTAACCCCAATCTGATGGTGGATGAGGTTTCCTGCTCAGGAACCACCAGAACATTTTTCTTCCATTTCTCTTCAGCCTAAAACATCTATAGAGGAACCCATGAATTTTGTACAATAGCTCCTTCCCCAATTCAATGTGGTACAACTAGAATGATTGGGGAAGGAGGAAGAATGGGTCCTCTTTTTTCACTGCCACAACTTGTATGGCCCCTTTAACTTTAACATCTAGGTCTTACAAATGTGATGCTGGGTCAAAAAATTAAGAAGGGAAGTTAGAAAATATTTCCACTTGGATATGATTAAAACCTGAAAAATCAATATAAAAATCTTCCCTTTCATGTCAGACAGCCTGAAACACGATCTCTTCAGGGAAGGCCACTGGGAATTATTTTTCAGCAAGGACAACTTCATCTTCTTCCAAAGGAAGAGATAGGTATAGAGGTATTGATTCTTCTTTTATAAAGATTGTAGGATCACTTACCTTTTTTCTTCAACAAAATCTAACCATTTTTCTTCCAAAAAATGTTTATCTCCCAGAGTTTTATCAGTTGGTTTCTCATCCTTAGGAACCTCTTCAAGCAATGGCCAAGGAGAGACGATTTCATATTCAAATTGAATCTCCAAGTCCTCATTGGGTTCATCAAATTAAAATGTTGGTGGAACAAAATTTACCTTTTCCTCTTCAACCTGGTTCTTCTATTGTTGTTTTTCCAGCAATAGAGCTTTAACTTCTTCAACTTCGGCCGCCAGCGATGCTACCATCTTGCTTGCTTGTTCATGGATTTTGAAATTATTTTGAATCATTGTGGAATCTTGTTCCATCTGTAGCATAAATGTATCATCCCTACTAGAAAAAACAGAAATATTCCATGCATATGAAAAATCATTGAAATAATTCATCTTTACCAAAAAAATAATGATATTCAATGAAGCAATTTTTTTACTTTTTGATATTTTTAATTTTTTTAGGTTTTATGAAAAATACTGTGAGTAAGCATTTGGCCTCCCTAGAAATGGTGCAAAATTGATGAAAGTGGTTTGTTGAAAACCACATTTCAATTAAATTATTATTAACCTAATAATGTACCATAGTGCCACACCCTAGGGTCGATCACAGGGAGGCTGCTAACACATACTATTTTTCTATTGTCACTATTTAAAATATAACTAATATAAAATATAATATTAATATAAATGGGGTGTAATTGAAGTACATAAAATATAAATATAATATATAATAATGAAATGATATACAGAATGAATTTAGAAGAAAGAAATTAGGAAGTTGTTCTTTGGAGGTAGTGGTGGTTGATATCATTGTTTAAAAAGAATCTCAATATTCAACTCAATGAGGTGATCAAGACCTATCACACCTCACCTTATCATTTGGATTATCATCACCCCATACCAAGACCTCTACATATGGGGTAATTTCTTCCTAAATTAATCTAGTTGACCTCTTCACTGACCATCACTACGTATGCCATACTCCACCATATGCACAACACAAATAGCAAGGTAAGAAAAATTTATAAACAAGAAGAAGAAATTGGTGGTAGAGAAAATGGGGCGACCACTCACCATAATCGATTTAACAACCAAAAAAACTCTAATAATTGAATAAATTGATTAGAAATTAAATTATAATAAACTCAATCAACCCACCAATCCCTCCCTCGAACAAGAATTGAGGTTAGTCCTCCATTTTTAGTGGAGTTGAGAAGGGAATAACGGAGGGAGAATACATAAAATAAAATAAAATAAATGAGAGAAAGGAGGTATGAAGATGAAATATAAACTAATATATATTCAAAAAAAGTAACAATTATTACAAAAATACTCAACCTTTCCCCCTAAAAATGGATATCCTTGTAAAAGGGACTGGAGTTACAAATTTATAGGGAAAATGAGTGAAGAAATATCGTTCAAATTTTGTCCTATGGATTTCATCGACTTTTTGGCCCATTAAATGGAATACTTAGTACTTGTCACATTCTTGAAAGTTGTTTCATATAGTCTTATGCATCCGTCCACAAAATATAAATGATATTAGTCCATGTATGATGGAGTTATGGAAGATTGAGTGTGGCACATTTATTCTGCCAAAGTGACTCTTCGTATTCCACAACCCCAAATTCCAATGCCATTAAGACCTTGTAATCAGCTGATTTAGATGATTCATCCTTAATGAAATATGTTCACGTCTTCCGCTTCCAGATTCTTATTGAATTTAAGCTCTAATGTACCGGTATACTCCGAGATACAAGCTCATATTTATAACATTCCAAATTTTAGCATAGTTTTGGAGGCACAGATTGTGAGCTGATTTTGGACCTCCAAATGATTGATTGATCTGGGACTACAGCAATTTAAAATGAGGCCCAGTATGTAAGTAAACCTAAAAAAAAAGAATTTCACAGTTTTGTTTAGTGGGGAAAATTATATAGTTGAAATTCAGAAGAGAAATAAAATAGTTAAACACCAAAATAAATCCATTTTTGCATTTGAGCTCAAAATACCACTAAAACATAAATATGTGACAATTTCCCATAAACTAAAACTATGGTGGGTATTAGAACATTTAATTACAGTATATAATATGTGAAAATTCAATCTTCATCATATATTTACTATTTAAAATACATTATATATATTTCAACACATTAAACACCAATTTATCTTGCAATGCATGAAACATTGAGTTAGCCTACATCATATGCAACGAATAACTTCTTCTATATTCTGAGTTACACACAAAAGACTCCTTCTCTAATGGAGTATTCTATATGGAATACTGAGTCTTATGGAGAAACAATATGTAATTAAAACATTATTATTTTATATAATTAGATATAAACTATTCATTATGAATATAATTAACTAACTTATAAAAATATATGGTTTAGACAACTATAACATTTGTTAGAAACAAATTAGAAATAAATATAAGAACCAATTTAATATTAAAAGGATATTTTTATACAGAACTATTTTAATGACCACAAAGTTGTTTTACCGTAGTAGATTATATTAATTACAATTAGTGAGTGATAATAATTTAATAAATATGTTACATATTCAATAAATTAATTTTCATATTCACCCAATATATTTGTTAAGCATAATATATGAGGCAACCCAATATTTTACATAAAAACATATATTTTTATTAAGGAATTTTTACGTCCATTTAATAGAGAACTTATTTTAAATATTAATTTTGAAAATTTTATGAATATTATTTTTGTAAAATAAACTATATTTTTGAAATACAAATTATAACATAATATTAAGATGAATTTTTTATTTATTTTTCTGAGAAACTTTATTTTTTGATTAATAGTGAAAAATACCGTGTTTTAGTTAAAAACTAAAATTTCATTTAAATAATTAGTAATGAAAAATTAAATTCTAATTTTTTTAAAGACACATTGGATCAATTATACATATATTAATTCAATTTATTTCATTATAATAATTTTAAATTTTAAATTAAATAGAAAAACATAACAATCTTTTGAATAATGTTCTGCTAAAACAAGTTAATCCGTCTGTCTACAAGATTGGCATTAATCCCAATTCTTCTGATTCTGTGATTTTAATTTTTAAAATATTACATAAAACATTGTAATAAATATAATACATTTTTCATAATTATTTAAACTTATTTTTTACAAAAATTACTAGTGAGAGTGATTAAAATTAATTACAGTGATTAAGGTGTAATTAGGCTTAAAAATAGACTAAAACCCTATGTTTAAGGTCCCAAATGACCAATCCACTTATTCAAAATGCATTTTATAGACATATTTTATCCATTAAGAATCAATTAATATTTTTGGGTTGTTTTGTATGACTTATTTTATGTAATAACAATTGTACACTTAGCTTCTTTTCAAGAATACCACATGAGTCCCTTCCCTTCCCTATAGTAGCCCACCACCTCTACCCATTCCTCACACCTCTCAAACCAATTATGTTCAAAACTTATATACCAAAATCGCCTCGAAATATCACTTTTTTATACCTAGAATCCTCAATTTGGGCATAATACCTTCCATGTATGTCTTTTGGTTTAAACTAAAAGAAGTTACCGAATTAAAATGTAATGTCTTTTCTCAATATCTCTAGTTTCATTTCCATTTTAAAAATCTTAAAATATACTTATTTTGTTATTACATAACAAAAATAGTATCCCCAATATAATATTATGTTGTTATAATGTGGGTTATAGCTAAACTTACACACACAATCATCTAATTGGAAACGAAGTTAATGTTTCTGTGTACGGAGAACAACTGCCTCGCGAAATGAAGATTGTTCAATTTTTCCCTACAGCCTCTCATGGTGTCTATTGTGATGGACACTCTATTTTTATATTTTATATATGATATATATTTTGTATTCATAATTCCTTAATTATTTTAGTACACCTACTATCAATTACGTTAATACGATAACATTTGTTGAGGAAGTGTGGACTACCGTTCCCTTAAAGCATTGTGATTCATTCACACTAAACATGGAATGTATAAAAGATAGTTTCAATTAAATATATGAGACATAAACAAAATATATATTATATTCATGACACAATTATATTTTTGGAAAAATAATATATATATATATATATATCATATCCTTTATTACCCTTTTATAATATTTAAAGGAGAAAATGTAATTTGTGGATGTGTGGACTACCGCCTCCTCAACATGACATGATTTCTTTTAAAAACATAATTATGTATATATGTATGTATGATTAAATAATATGATATTTATTATATAATTATAATTTTCGAATTATATGGTGTTACTTACCTTCTTTCCATAACAACCATTGAAAAATGACAACATTACTCATGCATACGTAAAACCTTCCATCTCCATGATTGTAATGCTATTTAATTTTTCAAAACAATATATAATAATTTATTTTAAAATTTTAATTAAATTATAAATATTACAAATATTTCATGGTTATAATTATGTATATTTTATTTAATGAACCCTAAGATCATTGTTTACCAACAATAGTTATTCTGACACATAAACTAAATGTGGATAAAAAACCCAATGTAAACTTATTTGTTTGAGTAGTTGTAAAAAACATGGTAATATGTGAAATGAAAGAAATAATAAACATTAAAAATATTATGAAGTTAGTATAAAATTAACATAAGTTTATTTTAATTTAATTTAATGGATGTTCAGCTGAAAGAAAACACAAGGTATAAGATTTTCCTCTCAATTTACATTCCATTGGTTCTTAATTATTATCATAGACATAGTTTCTCTTACATGGTATATGTACTACCCTTTACATGATAGATAATGTATATCATTACTATAATGATATTATAAAAATTCATATACTATTTTTCCATAATTCTTATTATGTGTTAAAATATATCAACATGGTGTGGGACACTTTGGGACGTTTAAAGATTATTTTCCTCTATAACTTTGATGATCATCCAATGTTACTTCTATTCAAGGATATTATATAACCATTTATCGATATACCATTTCATTATTTTGTGGTTATACATGGCCATTATAGAGTATTAATACCAATATTCAATGCTTTATTACTCAAAATTGTTTTGAATACTTTTTCCCAGAAAACCCGAATTTATTTCTCTCTTTATTGGAGAACCTATTTTCGTTTAAAAACATTATTTTATTAAAATGTTTTAAAAATTGTTCCTAAAAATATTTTATAAATAAAATTTTACCCTTTTTTCTTTTAGTAGTGTTTCAAATTAATCTCCTTGTCCCATTCACTATGAGATATTTTCTAACCTTCGGTCATACAAAAGGAATATTCTTTTTTACCTTGTATGACATGTACGAATTCATCCACCACTATTTATTTGAATTGTGCTTTTCAATTTTAAAAGGTTTATTTTTAAAAACATATATTCTCAAATCGTTTTTCAAAATAAAATGATATTTTCCTCAAGAATATTTTTAAAATCTATTCTTTTCTCTGAAAACAAGCCTTTATTTTTACTCCACATGAGATTTGTTGTATTGATACTAACCTTAATCTTGATATTGATGGTTTATGATTTATTTGAAAAAACATCATATTCATATTAGCTTCCTTTATTTATATATTAGTCCCCTTGAAATATTCAGATCTTATGATCCTTAAAAATTGAATTTCCCCAAAATTATCCACTTCATTTATCATGTATATTACTATTGCCTCAATCATATACCATTTTATATATGGTGAATACTTTGAATTTTGTTTGATTAATCCATATCTTCTACTATATATGGATATTAGATATGGACCATTGATAAATAGAATATTTAATAAATGAGATTTTTTTGGACCGGTACGACATGGGTGGGTCCCATTTATAGATAGCCCCTTGATGCATCGATAGCTTCATAGGGCAAATCATTTGGATAACTACCTTAGATGGGGTTTTACCCTAAATTTTATAAAATGTCTCATTAAAGGTATTGACGGTAAAGATACCATGTACCTATTAAAAATGGTTTCCAATAATTATTCATTTCCTTCATTTATATTATTATATTAATCAACCATGAGATTTTTGCGTTGACATATCTATGGATGTGTTTCATTTTCAAGATTCAGTTATTATTGATACATTAGATAATGTTTCGATATATCTATGGATACATTTCATTTTTAGTTCATTGAATAAATATAATGTGCTTCAACTTCTTAACTGTCCATATTGATATTGCCTTATATAGTTATTTTAATGGCATTTTTTTTGGTTATTTACCATACCACATTTACTATTATAAATGATACATTATTTCTTATTCTCTATTTTCCCTTACTTAGAATTTGAGCTAACCCTTTTTATATTTCCTTCCCCAATAATCAAGGAATATTACCATGATATATATGCATGGATTTAGAAGATGGATTAGAGTTATCCTCTAAACTACTTATTTAGAAAGAAGAAAAAAATATTTTTTAATCAATGAATTAATTTTTAATACAGTACTCAATTATGTATCTGATTTACCAAGAATACTAAACTAATTAGTCCTTCAGATATTGATTCCTTGTAATAATGAAAAAATATTTATTAGAATTAACTGGATCTAGGATTTATGGGGATGGGTCACTATATTATATTCTGGAGGATGTTTAGTATCCAAATTGGGAACTCTATTTATGAATACCTAGATTAGAAAACATAACCCTAAGGTAGAATTTGAGAATAAGTATCGATGAAAACCACAAAAGTTTTTTAAATTATAGATTATGTGGGTCTTCTTAGCAATAAATCCTATTCTTGATACTACAAGTGGACATAGTTCTGGCAAAAATGTATCTAGGAGTGACAAATCCGACAAGGTGTTCTGGTCTTGACTCGAGGTAACCTTGTACACGACAACGAGCCTTACTGTGAACCAGGTTTAACACTCCTAGGTGACATGCATAGGATAATCCAGTTTTTCTTTACAAACCATTTTGAAGGATTTGAAAACAAAATAAGTCACCCAGGTTAAAGCTACGGAGTTTTTGATTCAAGGTAAGGTTCCAGGATTTATACATCCAACTAATGATATTGTTGATAAACCCTAGACTAAGGAAGGACCTATGTGGAGAAAAATGGATGAGGTATTTATGTACTAAGGTTGTATTGAAAACAATAGATAAAATGATATTTAGAGATTAATCTAATTTTAATTATGTACATCATATTTATATTTTTAAATTATATTAACATAGTATTGGAAAAGGACAACATGTAAGATAGGTGAAAACTAATCAAATCTAGCATGGTCATGAGACTAGAATCCATGATTGAAGGAAAATAAGTGTTTCATGCCTACCAATGACCTATGTAATTTACTTTCCAATTTTCATTGTTTGATGTTAAATAATTTGATGAATAAATTTTAATGATGAACTAATATTATGTTCTTTTAGGATTAAGGATTAATTTAATATCCAAATTGTTTTGGAAGATAGTTAAGGACCAATAGTTAGAGTATTTAGTCTTGTGATCATTTAAAAGTTTCTTTTAGTGGTTTATGCATAAAAATCATTATTAGTAATTAATTTCTATTAGTAAAGGATAGAATTAAAATTTTATTAAATAACAACCAAAATTTAAGATAATTCAAATGAAATTGAAACCTAGAAAGTAAGAATATTTGATTATATTCTTGGTCTGTAAAATAATTACAAAAATTTAAGAAAATAAATTATAAATAAAATATGGTCCTAATAACTTAATTTTTGTTGAACTGGTGGTCTTCTAAATCATAAAATTTTTATGTATTTGAGGACCTCTACATTCCATTTATCATTCAATTGTTTCTAAATGATGACCACATTAACTTATTTTGAATATTTACACTTTTACTCCAAGTATGTATATCTACTTTCCATTAATGTTCTCTAAATTGGAGACCTAGTTTCATAGTAGTATATGTAACATTTATTATTTCCACTCTCTTTTTTATATATGATGTTTAATGAACTCTTATCATGATGTGGGATTTCAATGTAGGAAATATCAAAAAATATATTACCAAGATTGAGCTTAAATTGAAATGAGGAAATTTAAATAAGGTGGGAAGAATGTGATGCCCTGAAAAAGTAAATGAAGAACCTTGTATTCAATTGCATGTATGAAACATGAAAACAAGCACATAATATAAGATAATATCTATATACTATAAAATATATTTAGTTTTTAAAATATATTCTAAATATTTGAATGCATGAAACACGGAGTCATCCTAAAATGCACGTGAAACTGAGTTAGCATACATCATACGAAACAAATACCTTTCTCTATATCTTGTGTTACTTTCCAAAGTGATCTTTTTTGATGGCTTAGGCAATACGCAATACTGAGTCTTATTGAGAAAAATACTGTAATTAAAACTTTATTATTTAATATAAAAATATATAATCTAGCCGTTATTAATAGATTTAAATAACTTATAAAGAATATATTATTTTCACAAATAAATCATTGGCTACAAAAAAAAAAAAATTAATATAAGAACCAACTTAATATTAAAAGTATATTTCTCTTGAAAACTAATTTAATGCCCACAAATCAATTTTACAAAAATAAGTTAAATTAATTGAATTTAGTGAGTGATATTAATGTAATAAAATTTTTAAATATTCAATAAATTATTTTTTTACATTCATCCAATATATTTGGTAAACGTAAGACAAGAACAAACCCAATATTTCACATAAAACCTATATTTTTATTAAGGCCTTTTTACCGCCTTTTAATGGAGAACCTATTTTAAATATTAATTTGGACATATTTATGAATTTAATTTGATAAAATAAAATTTATTTTTCAAATAATAATGTAAAAAATATCTTATGATGAATGTTTTGGATTTTACTGAGAAATATCATTTTTTGATTAATATTAAAAAACACTTCATTTTAGTTAAAAATGCCTTTCCATTAAATAATTAGTAATGATAAATTATATTCCAATTTTTTATAAAAGTAAAATTGTATCAGTTATAAATATATTAATAAAATTTAGTTCATTAGAATCAATTTAACTTTTAAATTGAATAAAGAAACATAACAATCTTTTGAACATTATTCTACTAAAACCAGACAATTTGTCTATCTATGAGATTAACATTAATCCTAATTTTTCCACCTCTGTGATTTGAAATTTGAAAATCCAACCTAAAAATTTTATTAAATATAATAGTTTTTTTCTAATATGATCAAATTAGTTTTTGAGAAAACTAATTATTGAATGTGATTAAAATTATTTACAATGATTAATGTGTAATTGGGCTTACAAATGGTTTAAAACCCTAAGTTTAAGGGCCAAAATGGCCTAGCCACTTGTCCAACACCCATGTTATAGAAATATTTTGGCCACTAAAATTCCATTAATGATTTTTGGAGGTTTGGTATGAATTGTTTTAGTTAAGAACATTTTTACACCTAACTTCTTTTCAAGAATACAATGTGAGTACTTTTTCTACTCTATAAAGTCCACCACCTATACCCATTCTTCACACCTCTACATACTCTTTATATAGTCCACGATCTTCCTAAATTTCCTCTTAAAATACCTCCCCTCAGCCTAGAATCCTAACTTTGGTTATAATACCTTCTATGGTAGCCTTTTGGTTTAAACCAAAATAAGTTACCCGATTAAAATGTAATGTATTTTCTTAATCTATTTAGTTTCATTTCCTTTATCAATCCCCTAAAATCTTTATATTATGTTGTGAAAAAATAGAAAAATTATCATAAATATACTATTATTTTTTTATACAATGTGTTAGACCTAAATTTACTTACATAACCATCTAATCGGTAATGAACATAATGTTTCTGGGTACAGTGAACTACCGCCGAACAAAATGATGATTGTTCAATTTTTTGATACAACCTCTATGGTGGATATTATAATGGAAACTCTATATATATATATTATATGATATTTAATGTGTCTTTATACTTCCTTAATATTTTTATTACTCCTACTTTTAATACTTTATATTTTACTTTAATACTACTACATCGTTTGAGGAAGTGGGACTACCACCCCCTCAAAGTGTTGTGATTCGTTCACACTAATCATGGAATGTTTAAAAGATGGATTTAATTTAAAATATGTGACATAAAAAACTATATGATATTCATGAAATAATTATTAATCTTTAAATTTAATATAGGTATATATCTATATATCATCTCATTTATCACCCTTTCAAAATCTTTAAAAGATACAACATTGTTCAAGGATTTGTGGACTACAGCCTCCTCGACATGATGTGATTCATTTTACATCAAACTATTTTTTATATAAGCATTTATGATTAAATAATATGGTATTTATTATATAATTATAATTCTAGGATGATATGGTGTTACTAACCTTTTTTTCATAAAGAATATTAAAAAATGACAATGTTACTAATGCATACATACGACCTACCGTCTCCATGGTTGTAACGTTAATTAATATTTCATAACCATATTGAATGATATATTTTAAAATAATAATTGATGTATAAATATCATAACTATTTCATGGTTATTTTTCTATAGATGTTATATAATGAACCCTAAGACCATAATTGACCAAAACTAGTTGTTCTGACACATAAACTGAATTTTGCCAAAAACTCCCGATGTAAACATAATTGTTTAAGTAGTTGTAAAAAACATGGTAATAAGTGAAATAAAAATAATTATAAAAATGAAAAATGTTCTGAAAAAGGATAAAATTAACATAATTTTATTATATATGAATTTATGGGACGTTCACTCGAATGGAAACAAAAGGTAAGGGATTTTCATATCAATTTACATTCTGTTGAGGCTCAATTGTTTTTATGCACCAAGTTTCATTTACTTTGTGTATACACTACCATTTACATGATATATCATGAATATAATTAATCTAATGATATTATAAAAAATAAAATAATATTATTCCCTCATGAGTATTATGTTTTAAAATATTTCAACGTGGTATGTGACACATTGGGATGTTTAAAGATTATTTTCCCCAACAACAACTTTAATGATCTTTTAATGGTATTTCCATTTGAGGAAATTATATAAAAAATTTTTAGTATACCCTTTCATTGTTATTTTATTATTCATAACCATTTTCAATTATCAGTACACATCTTCAATTATTTAGTACTCAAATTTTTTTAAAAAATGTTTTTTAGAAAACGCGACTTTATTTCTCTCTTTAGTCAAAGAACCTATTTTCTTAAAAAACAGTTTTATTAAAAAACTTCTAAAATGTTCCATAAATGATTTGGAAAATATATTTTCACCCTTTTTTCTTTTACCAGTGTACCAAAGTAATCTTCTTGTCGCTTTCATAATAAGTCATTTTCTAATATTTTTCTGTATGAAATCAATATTCTTTTTTACCTCGTACGAAATGTATAGATTCATCTTACGTCATTTCATTGATGCATCCTTTTCATGTTTAAAATGTTTATTTCTAAGGATTTTTTTTCAATTTTTTTTCAAAATAAATGTATCTTTTCTTCAATAATATTTTTAAAATATTATTTTCTATTAACGACCACAACCCTATATTTTTACTCAACATGGGATTTTTTGTATGGATACTATCCTTAATCTTTATGTGTATGGTTAAGATTCATTTGGACAAGGATAATAATCACATTCATTTACTTGATTTATTTATGATTCCCCTTATAATATTTAATCTTTTATGATCATTAAACATTGAATTTCCACAAAATTATCTATATCAATTATCATGGACATTATTATTTCCTAAATAGTATACCATTTTATATAAAATTTATAATTTCAATGTATTTTATTAATCTGTATCTTCTACTCCATACAAATATTATAAATGGAACATTTTGAAATCAAATATTTGATAATGAGGAATTTTTTCGACTGGTACGACACGGGTGGGGCCTAGTTATAGATAGCCCTTTGATGAATTAGTAGTCTCATGGGATGATTCATTTTTCTATCCACATTAGATCGGTTTTTAACAGACATTTTGTAAACCATCTTTTGATTGGTCTTGAAAGTAAAGTTACCATGTAACTTGGAAACATGGAATCCAAAAATTAAGCATTTTCTTCATTTATATTATAATATTAATCATCCATGAGATTTTACGTCAACATATATATTGATGTGTTTCATTTTTAGGATTCTGATATTATTCATCCATGAGATAATTCATCGATGTATATTTGGATAAATTTTATTTTTAGTTCATTGAATAAATTTCATGTGTTTCAATATCATAAAATTAAATATTGATATTAATTTATCTATTTATTTGAATGGAATGTACTTTTAGTTATTTACCATTCTATACTAACTATTCTCATTTATTCATTATTGCTTCCACTCTATTTTCCCCTTACTAAGCATTTGAGCTCACCCTTATTAGGTTTCATTCCACAGGAATCCAAGAATCTTACTATGAAAGATATGAATGGATTTACAACATGGATTAGAGTTATCCTTTGAGTTAATTATATATTAAAAATAATTTTTGGTTGTTGTAATCAATGTATTCATTTGTAATACAATACTCATTTATGTATCTACTTTACCAAGACTACTAAACTGATTAGTCCTTTGAAGCTTGATTTCTTATAATCATGCTAATTTATTTAGTAGCAGACACCATCTCTAGGTTATATGCGTCTAGTTTGATACAAAAACTCTATGATATCTCTCTTCAATCCATCCTTCCTGATGTATTATTTCATGTCCCTATACATCTTCTCACTTCTAGGATGAATAGATATATAAGAAATATGAGCTTCCTCTAACATCTCATTCTTCAAATTTGGTATGGAAGGAACACATACATGGTTCCTGAACCTTATCATTCCTTCCTGATCTAGGTTAAACTCAGAATCATTTATAACCTTTATTTCTAGCTCTATATCTTTCATTAATGCCTTGGTAATCTTCCCTTGGATGGAGGGTTGAACATTCATTTGAGAAAGCTATGATTTCTCTCTTCTTTTAGGATTTCTAGATCTATCCTTTACAAATCAAGAAATATTGGATCTTTTTTTATCCTCATAATTGATAAGATATCATTATCCTTCTCACTCAAAGCATCAGCCAGCATGTTTAATTTCCTAGTGTGTTAATGTATTGAGAAGTCAAAATCCATTATCAACTCTAACCACCTTATTTGGTGCATGTTCAACTCCTTCTATGTGAATATATATTTTATTACTTTATGATTGATATATATATCACAATTTTCTTCATAAATATACTCTCTCCATGTGTTTAATGCAAAACATTTCGTTGCTAACTCCAAATTACGAGTTGGGTAATTTCGATCATAAATATTTAATTATCACAAGGTATAAATTATAACCATGTTATTCTGTATAAGAACACATCCCAAAACATTCTTGGATGATTTTATATAGATTATATAACCTTCTACACTATAAGGTAATATAAGAACATGTGCAATGACTAAATTTTTCTTCAGTTCCTTGAAATGTTTCTCACATTAATCTATCCAGAAGAAGTTGACCCTGTATTCAGTTAACGTGGTCAGATGATTAGATTGTTGTGAGAAATTATCCACAAGATATAAATACTATCGCACTAACCTAATAAATATATAGATCTCATTCATCGTGGTTGTTCTAGTCCTATATTTAATAACCTCTATATTTTATGGATCTACTATTATACCTCCACTCCTCCAAATTAACATTTTTATTAAAAGCGCACTTTTGTTGAAGAAAGTGAGAAACCATCAAGTAAAAATAGTAGCATTAGGCCCTACGACATCCTTAAATACTAACTTTAACATATTAAAAACATCCTCCCTATATAAAATCCAGGAAATTTTAGATACCTTTTTAATGGGGTCAGATCTGATTTTATCATCAAATTGATAGATCAATTTGGCCCATGTCTGTATGAACTCTTCCACTTTTATCTTTTTCCATTATAGATTTTGGTTATGATTAGGTGTTTCTTGATTATCCTGTCTTCCTGTTCCTCTTTAGTTTCCACATTAATTGGTTCACCGCTCAACTTTTCTACATCCTTTTTAGTAGCATTAAAATACAAGACCTTCTCTAGAATCTCTTCTTTAGATTGGATAGTAAGGTCACATGCCTCCTCCATGGCCTATATGACAACAGCCCACCCCTGCCAGGCATGATAACAACTGGTTCACCCTTATCATCTTCTGAAGGTTTTCTTGGAGTTTCTTTATCAATTTCTAGAACTCAATTAGGGTCATTCTATACAGATCCTTCCAAATTAACATGGAACCAGGTATCGGTTCTATTGAGATCACTACTTAACAATATGGTGGAATTCTTGGAAAATCTGCAGGAAATACATCCACCAATTCTCAAATAGTTGTCATATAATCGATTAAAATTTTCTCCCCAACCCTTTGTGATAAACAACCCTTTTGATGGGGAATTTAGACCCATACACTAGTTGCAATATCCATGGCAAGTTCATGATTATTGTCACATTGGTGGATGATCGTATGAGGGTTTGAAATATCAAATGTAACATTACTTCCTCAAAAATTGATGTGGAATTTATGAAAAGAAATCCAATCTTTGCCTAATATTACATAAAATTAAACCAAAGGAAGAATGAGATGATTTTAAGGAAGATAATTCCCACAAACTTCAACCGGAGGGGAATTATAGACTTGGGATGAAATCACCATACCATTAGTGGTTTTCACTACTAATTCCAAATCTAATTTTTTAGTGGAATCTTAACACCTTTAAGAAAATTATTTAGATATGAAAGATTGGGTAGATCTAAAATCAAATATGACATTAGTAGTTCTAGAGTGGATGGTAAGTGCACCTTCTATCATGACATTATCTCACCCCTCATCATAAATAGTGATTGGATGATATTTCTGATTTTCCCTTGCCTTAAAAAGTTTTTAATATCAATTATAATCACTATCCATTAGGTTTGGGAACTGGTTATCATAATTCCCATTGTTCTTTAACCTGTAGAACTGAATTATAATAGGTTTATTCTTTGAAACATTCTCACCATTCATAACATTAGCTAACTTCTTCCCATCACTTCGGCAATAAAATGATCGATGGGATTCCAATCCACCCTTAAAACATTTATTACACACCTTAAGGAAATTTCCTTCATGATTCTTCCCGCACCTAGAGCATGAAAGAAATATCATATTCTTCTCATCATGGTTTTTAGATTTTCATTTGAACTCCATATTTTTTTTTTTCATGACCATTGGATTGATATATGACTCCAGCCTCTATTTTAACCTTGATTGTACAATACACAATCTAGTCATTGATACTAAAGTATCTTATATCCAGTACCCTTATGAGAAATATCTTTAAGCCACTAAAGATCTAATCAACTTTTTCTTTCAGGTTGGATGATAATTCATGATGCATACCTCAAAAGTCTTGTGAAATTAGCCTCATAGGTATGAATAGATTCATTATCCCATTACTGTAACTAATAGAAATATTTCTTCACCTTGGTATGAAGTATCCAAGGAAATTACTTATTGAAAAAATGTTCTTGAACTCCTACCAATCCATGGATTCAATCTCATATTTCTACCTTGTATTCTTGATTAGATTCCACCACTGGTATACTTCTCCTTCCAACCAATAAACATCTAGACCGAATTTCACATGCTCCAAACACTGGATAATAATGAATATTTTTTTACTAGTACCGATCCATTTTTTTAGAAATAATTGGATCAGAAGACCCTTTGAAATAAGGTGGAAATTTCTTCATGAAAGACTCAAAAAAAATATGTTCCCTTTTTTTCTAATTATGGGGTTGTCCGTGATTCATATCTTGGGAAATATGTGTTATCATAGAAATAATATTTTACATTCCTTCTCATATAGAATTTGGTTTCTTAGGAGGAAAATTGTTATATTATAAAATTTAATCACTATTAATGTGGTTCCTTTGGATTCCATTCACTAACTAAAACAAAAATCATTGTGTAAGAAATAGTAATAATATTGAGGAACCACATAATCATGAGAAGTCGCCTATTAGATGTATAAATTACGACACCTTCCTTCATCAATGACACCTTCGGTTTATTCTAGGTTATTCATATCCAAATTCTATTTAAATAATTCATGATGTATTGTGATGAGTTTGTGAATTCCCAATGTATATCCCCTAGGTGTGTTAGACTAGGTGTGTGGGAAGACATATTTTCATGTACCAGTTTACCCCGATTCAGGCCTGAAAGATCTTTTTATAGTTGTTACCCTCAGTTACATCTATTCCAGATCCACATCCACTTATATTATCTATACATGGATTTATTTATAGTAATCCATTCATTCTATCCTTCACCAAAATTCCAATAAATCTTCTTATAATTTTTCATTATCCTTAATCTTATCCTTAGACATTTCCTTATGGTTCTCACTATGTTTCTATTATCTAATATTCCAATGGATAACAAAACCATTCCACTGATTTCAACTATAGAAACCATCAATTTTCATACATTAACATTACATAACGTTTTCAAAATACTTAAAACATTTCAAAAATATATGTCTAAAGATTGTACTAGTCTAGTGCCTTTGGAAACATGGAAACATAAACAATAGTACACAAATGAGATACATCATCTCCCACTAGGATCTTATTGACTATCACACTTCTTAGACACATCAAAAATAATAATTATCTTCATAACCTAGGGTATGTAAGCACAAAAATGGTGAGATGAAATTCTCAGTAAGTGTAAAGAAGGGAGATACGTAAAAAAATCATTGAGCATAAGCGTATGAAAGCATGGTCTTGAAAATAGAATATCATACCTGATATATAAAAAATCATAAACATGAATCATGAAATAAAGGTTGGATTATCATAAAACATGAATCCTAATGAATTAATGAAAATAATATACGAAATAATAACATAGGAATAATATATGGAATTGATGTAGACACAGATACAGATAATATAATTTACATAGTATCCAAGACACCGCTTCCTAAACCACCATAGTAGTATAGGTTCACTGCCCATACTATCTTGGTAGTAATGGTTCACTCTGATAGTCATATTAGAAGAATAATTTTACTCCTCATACCATCTTGTTAGACGTGGTTCACACCCATGGTCATCTTGGTAGTCAAGGATCACTCCCAATATCATACTAGTCTATCTCATGAGATACAAATCATTACCCCATGCATTGGAGGGACAAATATGTGTTACCCATATCATAATGAAATTGAACATACATATGAAACAAGATCATAAATAATTATATCATAATCCATGAAATGAAATGGGTTTCATAAACATGTAATCATATCATAAATTTAAAAAAAACATAGGTTTAGTACCAATCATTTTATTCCATTTTCTAAAGGCCGGTTTAAGGGTTGTCAGTACCCAATACAACACATCATCACTTCCACATTACAACTTCAAACCATTAATTCAAACGTGAAATTCAAAACACCAAAACCAGTAACCAACTAGACAGGACCTCGAGCGTGCACCTTCCATCATACCACACCACTGACTGCGCATTGGTCCACACACCAGCCATCGGTCTGTGGTCCTTCACCATACGCCACCATTCATAGCAGAACGACGGAATTAATCCTCCTTTTTCGACGCCGAAGCATAGTCAAAACCATCGAACTTTCCACTAGAGATACAAACATATTGAACGAGCCACACTGCCTAGACCAAACAAGTAAACTTCATTTTCATCATAAGAAACACCAAAATTCCCCCGAATAATAACCAGAGCACCAACCAAGCCAACCATGGCATCTCTGCCAGTAGAATCAATGCCACATAGAAGCACCACCATTTAAGAATCCCCGCCTTCCAAATATGATGAGAAGCCTCTGCAGAGGACTATAGAGTAAGGTATTAACATCACAAACCAAAGCAAGATCCCGACGCCACAAACCACATACTCTAGAGAGACAACACTCAAACTCCAAGCACCCAGATCTAAGGATTAAGTGATGATCTCGAACTGCCGAGCCAGGAACTCAGGTGCAGATTCAATACTGTGTCAAAAAGATAGACGCTAGTGTGCGCAGATGAGCCAGCAAAGCCGCAGCGGTAGAGAGCCACCTTCTTGAACTGCCGATTCTGGGAGAAGAATAAGAGCAGATCAAGAGGGGGAATGAGTATCACAAAATAATGTTATCACAAACTAATGTTATCTTAGATGGGAAATAATTTTTAATGATCTTTTAAAAAAATTTCTTGAGTAAAATATCCTTTCTGCATTGAAAAATACTTTTTAAAACATAAAATAATTTTTAATGAATTTCTATTTGAAAATAGCTTTGAAAACATATAAATGAATCTTTTAAAGCCATAAAAATTTAAAATTTTTTTTTCTTGAAACATACCTTCAAGGATCATTTGAAAATATTTTTGAAAACATGGTTTTTGAATAAAATAGATTTCTGACAGAAGATAGAAATATAGTCTAGTTTTTATTAAAAATATTATATTATTTATATTAAGTACCAAGGTGTGAGAAAATCATAATAATACATTGAGATACCTTGAATAAATAGAGGATAAGGAAAATAATTAGTGTTCTTGAGATATGTATTATAATATTTCATCAATGTAAGCATACACAAAAACAATATTGAAAAGTGAAGATATTGTTTCAATAAACTCTTATAACTTAGTAACTTGAGATCATACTGTCAATGTAAGAAAATGAAATTTCAGGAATATTAAAATATCATGAAAATTTATTTATAATATAATATTTAAAATTAAATTATGTAATCTTAATGAATAATATAGGTGGATAATAAAACATTTGTCTCAAAGAAAGAAAATTGACAGAAAACTGGCTTACCGATTTAGTAGCTTTTGAAACATTAACCCTATGAAATAAATATCATAGAATGGATATATAAATAAACATAATTTTAAGTATAATAATCGTTTAATACATCCAATGGTAGTATACACAGCACACAAAATCAATGGGCGATGAATAAAGATTCTATCTCATGGAAACAAAAATTGAGATGAAATCCCCTTACATTGTGTCTTAACTGTCATCTTACTATTTCAAAATATCTCTATAATAAATATAAATTTATTATAAATATTTTTAATAACAATATTCTTATATATAATATCATATATTTACTTATTACAACCTTCTATTACCCAATTTTTAATAATCCTATGTTATGGTTTCACATCGAGTAATATTCGATTTGTTCTTCACATGTGTCTTAATTTGTTATATATTTGGTCCTTATACTTATATAATGATTTACAGAATTTAATACATGAGATAAATATCACTTATATTAATTATATTTTTATTATATTAATCAATATAATATTTAAGCATGAAATGGAATACATCCTCTATGAAGACGATAAGCTACATGTACACATGAACGTTGTTTTTGTTTTTATTATCGTATTGAAAAGAAGAAGATAAAGGAAATATGTATATATATATATGTGTGTATATATATTTTATTATTAAAGTATAATTATTATATCATATATATCATATAATATCAATAAACTCATAATTAAAATATTCAATGTAATGTGTGAATGAATCGCATCTCTTTGAGGGGGTGGTAGTCCAAATTTTCTCAAACGCAATTATCATATTTACACCAAATGGAAAGTATAATGATATGTGTTTTAAGAGGATTAAATAATATTAAAGAAAAAAATAACATAAATAAATATATTTTTCATCATAATTTCCACCATGATAGGAGGTAAAGAAAAATGAATAATCATTGTTTTCTAAGGCGGTAGTTTTCGTTACACACAAACAGAATGTTTGTTACCCATTATATAGAGGTGTGTGTATTCATAGGTATAAAAAATAATAAAAAATAATATTATTATTAATATACTATGTTTTAATTAAATAATGAAATAAATTGTGTATAGGGGTAGATAAGGAAAATAAAAGAAAGAAGTTTGAGATAAGATGTTACCTCTGAATCGGTAACTCCTTTTGGTTTGTGCAAAAAGATTTCATTGGATTTTTTTCTACCCAAGGTGAGGATTATAGGAGTAATAGAGGGATATAGGGATGTGTATTAGTTATATCCTGACCTAACCTAATTGTGTTTAGAGGTGTGAAGAGATGGAGAGCACGTAGCCTTTTATAGGGCAGGGAAATGACACACTTGGCATTTTTGAAAACATGTTAGGTGTACCCACGTTTTTACCTAAAACATTTCATAAAAAACACTCAATAATTTAATGTTACTGGAAGAATAATGGCCAGTAAATGGGTTTTGTGTAATTTTATGGGGCTTTTACGATCTTAAATTTATGGTATAGTACTTTTTTAACCTAATTTTAAAATTAATCATTGTAATTAATTTTTTTCACATTTACTAATATTATTGGTTATAAAAAGGTGAAATTATTATAAATTATAAATTTTTATGATTCAAAATTTGGATTAAATTTTATCATTTTATAATCACATAAGTGGTAGGAACTAACTTAAAAATAATCTCGTGGACGGGATGACACTACAAGGTTGTAAAGTAAAACTTCCAATAGTTTTTTAAGTTTTTATACCAAATTTATAAGTGAAATTGATTAAAATGAAATAAATTGGATTAATTTATAAAAAAATCTTATTATATTTTTAAACAAAATTTAAATATAATTTAACTTTATAAATAAATTAGACGAAAAGATAGTTTTGAATTAAAATTCAGTATTTTTCACTATTCATCCAAAATTGACGTTTCTTAGAAAAATACCAAAAATTTACACTAAGATAATTTCAATATTCTAAAATTAAAGATGAAGTTTTTTATAAAATTAAATTTATAAATGTGTATAAAATTAGTTTTTTTTTATTTTTCAGAGAAGGATATTAAAATCAGTTCATTTGAAAAAATGGTATTTTTAACCATACAAGGACATTACCAAAAATTATATCTTTTATTATAAATATGTTTTATTTATATAAAACTATTATTAACAATAATTGGTATGTATTTATTACTATTCATATAAAAATATTAACAACTAGGTTATAATTTTTGCATTTAAATAATTATAATAATGAAATGTTGTTTCATAGAAACATCAGTGTCGCATGTGACATACATCAAGTTGATATTACATGTAACATATACCGAGTTAGTGTAATGTGAAAGGAATTTATTAATTATTTAATTCCATTAAATAAATTAAAATTTATTTGATAAAAAAATGACGATAAAAACTCGGGGTGTTATAGAGGCCTTTTAGAGGCACCTTGATCTATGTTTGTTTGAGTATGACACACCATCCACAATAAAATAGATGGATAGAAAGATAAATAAAGGTTCATGAGGATATTAATTGTTCCTACATCCTTTAATTTATAGGATCTTGTGATTAACATCTAGGGATGGTTGGGTTTTCTTGTAGTCATAGTTACTAGCCCGTAATCAGAATTGCTCCTTTTGAGGCCTTGTATGGACATCTTTTTAAATATTCGTTGTATTGGTCAGAGATTAGTGAAATTTCTTTCATTGGACCAATATTTTTTCAAGAGATTAAATAAGATATTCAATATATTCATTAGATAATGTTGATGGCATAGATTTGATATATGTATTATGTTAATTTTCTTCATAGATTGCTGGAATATCAAATTGGTGACCAGGTGTTCTTGAAAGTTTTACCTCGGCTGGGTCAACGATGTCTTGGGAGGTAAAGGAAACTTGATACTAAAATTTCAGGTCTTTTTTAGTTTTTTTATTAAATGGGAAACATTTATTACCGATATAACTTCCTCCACTATTAATATCGATACATAAAGTGGTTTATGTATCACATCTGTAAAATTATTTATTTGATCCATATCATCTTTTGAGTTGGAGTGATCATAAGGTTGAAACTGATGTATTTTTTACAGATAATAGAGTTAGGATAGTTTATTGTTAAACCAAGATAATTCATTCGATGATGAAACCTTTGGGTTGATGGATATGGTAGAACAATTCAAATTCTCGTGAGATGTGGGAGATAAAGGAACTGATGGGAGAGTAATGGACACATCTTTTTGAAATGGAATCTTCTTAGAAAGATTTATGGGGTCATAAAGATTCTATGGTGGGATATTGTAACATACTATTAATTTTTTTATGTATAAATGAACCCATATTTTCATCATTATTTGGTTGGGTTTCATTCTGGGAAGTTTCTGGTGAAAATTCAAAAAATTGTTTATGTTGCTAGGATGTGAAATGTTTTCCCAAAACATGCCCCCTCTCAGTCTAAACTCTGCAAACCCAAATAGTGGGGTCTTACATGTATATTTAATTATTTGAATAATTTTTTTCCCACCTATGATAATACATGAAACCCCCATTTAATGGGGAACATGGTTAGGTTTCACAGTTTGTCTAACCATGTGACCCTACCTAGGAAACCATGCACAAATTTTAATTTATCTAAAAATTAATTTTTAAAACACTGAAACCCACTTTATAAGTACCAAACATGCCTAAATCTACCTATGTCATTTTATCCTTTCTTGTAATATCCTAATATCTGATTTTTTCCCCTCTACACCCATCTTATAGAGAACCTAAGATAGGAAAATGATGTTCGATCTCTTCATGGTAGGATACCTCTTCACATTCTCTTTCTCTCATTCTACTCTATTTTATCCCTTGGTTTTTATATCTTTTTGTGGTTGAAAGATTTAATCCCTGCTATTTTGGATCTTGAATATCTCTTTGATTCTCATATCCTCATTAACTATGTTCTTCATTGGATTTTTCTGATTAGGGCTTTCTGTTTCGAGATCCCGTGATCCCTAGGTAGGTAGTTCCATTTATAATAACCAATTTTATTTACAATAAATTTATTGATTTAAATTAAATTATTTTTTAAATGTAATTTATTTCAATTAGTGTATTAAAATCCCAATTCTATTTAATTGTGTATTTGAAATTAGATTTGGCATGAAATTATGAAAACTCCCAATTCCATTGAATTGGGGTTTGTTGTGAAATTGGATAGATATTTTTTAAATTAAATCGTGTAAATTAATATTGGAATTTTAATTATGAAATATATTTGATGACATTGATTTAAATTTTGTATTTGAGAAAAATGTATTAATATTTCATTTGATAGAAACCGAGGGGTTTTATATTGGAAAAAACTATTTGATTAAAAACCGATGTATTTGTTTTTAAAGGGAAATTAGAATATTTTAAATGGAAGAATGTGATGAATTTTATTTAAAAGAGTTTAAAAATAAATTCCCCATTGTTGTTTTTTATTAATGAACAATAAATACTTGGTAGTTAGTGATTTATTTATGATAACACACTCTTTCTTTACAGCACTAACAATTTATATTCAATAGGTTACATCCTTGATTGTATAGTGATGAGTCCTCTATGACCAATGTCTGAGGGATGTGTTTACACATATTCTCATGATAACTAATTTAGTATAATGGAGTCACATATCTTGGAACTATCATACATTTTATAAGATGATCATTTTTTCATTGTTTATATTTAAAATATATATCATTCATTATTGTAAACTATTTTACATATTCCTAATGAATTTATATAAACTGTTTTATAAAATAAGTTTATTTAGAAATTTGTTTAAATTATTTCCATAATTTATCTGTAAATAATTTATTTTGAACTACCATTTCTATTTATTTAAAATTGAATGCTTTATTTGTCAAATTAATTTTTTCATCTTATTATGAAATCCTTAGTGACACCCTATTGGGATTTTAGCTCACACCCTACATGTGACTTTAGGTGTTTGTATTATATCTTCTTTCTAGGTCTGATATAGGTTAAGGTGCCAGTAGGAGGTGGTAGTATTTATTGATCCTTTTGCTTGGAGAGTTTTGTTTGCTAGGATTTCTATTTTTAACCTATTTTTCTTGTACTCTGTTTAGTACATTCAGATTTCCATACCTGTTTCACTTCTTGTACACTTATTATTATCTTGTTCTTCTTATATGCATACTATTTTTATAATTCTTAGGTTGTGTTTTTGGTAAATTCATTTCCACTTTCATATAGTATTATGACATGTGGTAGTTTCCAACCCATGGGGATCGACAATGTTCTTCAAGCTATGTCCAGACCATATCAGTTATCTGGTTATTATGGTATATGGCTTGTTACCTGGTAACCAAGATCAAAAATTAATGTGTATGTATCATATAATAATCTTCCTTTCTTCTGATGGATGTAGTGAAATATGGTAATTTTCTTGTCCATTATATTATAGAAATATTATTTGATAATTTGCCTTATTTTCTAATATAAACCCACGATTCCTCAAATTTAGAATCATTACCTCAATATAGTGGGTAGGGAGTATAATTCTTCCTTTCAATTTTCTAGAAGGGATAATGAGGTATCCTCAAACTCATTTGGTTCTAATTCCTATAAATTATCATTTAGGTAAAGTTATTTCCATTATATTTTTCATAAACATACACCAACATATTATTCTTTTTATGAATCAATGTATGGACTGTCATCATAGAGTACCTCATATTTTCTATCATTAAAATATTTTAAGTATTAATTTTACAAGGGGTAATTATTGAGTTCAAATTAATACAGGATTTTTTCAATATGTAATTGATTGTGGTATAAAAAAACACCATGAACTCAAAATTAGACACAAGGTCTCTAAAATGGGAATTTTTTCTCACTTTTCAAATGATTTTTTTCTTACTTTTTTCATATCCAAATATCACAAGGATATTAGAGGATATGTTATCATACTTATTTCTTATACAATGTAGATATTAGGCTGGAATAATGTTCATTCTCTAGCAATTTTAAACTATGTTTTGTTTAATACTAAAATAATTGAGTATTTTAAATATATGTAATGCATGAAATTCCCCTGTATAGATATTTTTGGATCATTCTTCCTGAAATAAATAATTTTATGATAGTCAATAGTCGGATATGTTTTAAGGGTAAGAAGTTCATTTTTAAACTCTTGAATGTGTGGGAAAACATCAATAAGTTCCTATCAATGTTATTTGGAGATATGGAGGGAATATAGTATCCAAATCCATGTTTGAATGATAGATAAATGCATCAAAAGATAATATTTTTGAGCTATTATATATTGTTTTTTAATAGGTGGAGATTCCTAGGATTTGGAATTAAGATCCTATATTGGTTGTGATGGTGATGTGTTCTTCCCTGAGTTGGTATTTGGGTGAATTATCTTAATTCTATAAATTAATTTCTTTTCAATATTATATAATTATTGATTGGTTTATTTGTTTTCCAATCAACCAACCAATATAATAGAATTATAATAATCCCCAAATGATATGGACATAGACTTCTGTTATTGTTGGTCTTTTTTATTTGAATTTATCTTGGTTTTTGTTTCATAAATGATTTCATTATGGATGGAACCCATACTCTATGGTCTACCTTGAGTATTTCCTCCCCTACTTTTACATCCTCATTTGAGACTATTGACCAGGAACTCTATTTCCTAGAAGTAATCTTCTTAATTATACATGTTATTTAGATAAATGATGTTGAACGAACCAAAATAATAATATTCATCAGAGGGAAATTTATTTAGGTGAGGAAATGCCTATCCTCAAAGTGATAGGGTAATAAAATAAATAATAGTTTAGATCAGTTTGGATACCATTGTGGGTTTTTCTTCCTATTCCTTTCCTTTTTAATGATGGTTATTCCATGTTTTTTATGTTTTCAATGTAGGATATACAGGTGAAAAAAATGTTATGAGGAATTTGATCCAATATAAGTTTCCTTAGATATTCGTTGATGATTTCATGTGAATGGTTTACCAACTTTTCAGTCTTCCACTCATCAAGATTAGATGGATTTTTATCAATTATTTCCCAACAATACAATTATATATTAAGTAGAGTAGCATAAACTTATGTCTCAGGCATATAGGGTGTTACCATTCAGCCTAGATTGACCTAACATGTCATCCAAGCCTAACCTCCACTGGTGTGAAGTGTCTTCCTGTCCACCATTTGATATAAAAAAGTGTAAGGGAATCAAAATAAAAAACTAGTGGGGAGAGTTTAATCATAATAAAATAATGATTATAAATTAAAGAAAACTACCAATAATATATCATGGTATGTCCATAAATTTTGTGGCCACACATATGAAATAAAAATATCTAAATAAATAACTAAACCAGACAAGAAACAAAAAAGTAAAACATCTAAATGAGACATAACCAATAATAATGAAGCATCTAAATTTAAACCATACAATTGAATAAATCTCTAAATACATCAAATATATCACATTGATCAAAATAATTAAAGGTAAAAAGAAAATACACTAGGCCAAATGGGATGATATATACAAACCCAAAAGATAAAAAACATGAGATACCACTCACCCAAATATAGTAGTCCTTGGTCACTCACCATATCCACAACACCCATCAACAAACTACCTAAATGATATCCAAATTTATGTTAAAACCTTGTCACTTATAAATATACTTGAGAGCTATATTCAAACACACATAATGTATGAATGGTTTTAGAATAAACAAGTCAAATAGGATTTGACCAACTATTTTTTGAAATTCATTTCATAAAATATTTCATAATTTCTAGATTGAACATCATTTGACAAATAGGTTTTACCAAATTAAACAAATTCAAAAAAAACTATCATACTTTATTACTTCTTCCAAAACCATAAGTTAAAACATTTTAAAAAAATCACATTTAAATCGAAATCATAATTCCAACGTAATAAAATAAATTTCAAATATTCCTTTAAAATATATTTCAAAAATTTTTCCTACTAAGGAGATGGAATCCACCATATAAAATAGAAGACACACATTGAAAACATACGAAATGTTGGACTTCTAGTAATTTTTAAACAATAATATCCCATTTTTAATATTCCAAAACATTTCACAAATACGACTTTCAAAACAAGTTGAAAAGTTAACAATATAATGTGAGTAAGAATGTAATAACAAATGAAACTATCATATTATGTAACAATAATTAAAACATAAATTAATAATGAAAAAGGTTCAATAAAATCAAGATAATAACAAGGGGAGACAATCAAATTATGTACAAATACAAATTGTGATACCATCATTCAATGAATAATTGTTTTGGAAAACTTTCTAAGTAAGAATATCTAAAACATACTCAAGTGAATAAATCTATCGATAAGATCCCATGATTTTACTAGGTTATTTTTATCATCGCCCACAGTCAAATAAGGTCACATTGATTGGATCACATTGGTTAATCAGGTCAACCAAGTTGGTATGGCCTTAATTGACTCCATTACTTAGCTACCAATATTCCGATGATCCTTAAAAAGGTAAGGTGAGAAATTGATAAGAAACATGGTCATCATATGAATCAATAAAAAATCATAAATAATACATCATATATCACCTACAAAACCTTCTCATGAAATAACCCATTTTATCATCAATCAAGAATCATATAATAAAAATAATAAATCCATATCTCATAAAGGTGAAAAAATCTATACAAGACATAATAATATGGGGATCATAATTAGGGTGTATAATTATTAATAAAATATATTTATATAATGTATTTACCATGAATTTAAACAAACATGGAAAATAAAAACAATTTGAAATCATAATAAAAAAATCAATGATCCCACACTTTAAAATTGGAATATTATTCCATATAAGTCACCTAAAAATAAAAAACCTCATAAATGAAAAAAATCTCAAGAAATAGGTTATATTAATTGGACATAAAATACGAGTTCATAAACCATATAGTAAATATAAAATTTATTTAAAAGAGTCACTAAGTAATTTTAAAAAACAAATGGAATGCATAGAAAGTGTAACATCCTTAAGTTATAAAAATAAAACTATGTTTGATAGCATATATGACATGCATCATTGATCCAATACAAACCGTTAAATATTATTATTTATATATGATCATTATAAAATTGACATTAAATTGGTGGGTGTGAATATTATTAAATAATTTATGAAATATATATAAAGGTTATACTTGATATAAATATATTGATAAATATCTAGTAAATAATCACTCATTTTTTAATAAAGACATTTTATTCTTCAAAAAATACATTTTCTTCAAAATTTAGTTTTCTTGTTTTTTTGAGAAAATATTACAATTAATTTCATAAAATTATAGAAATTTTATTTTATAAAATTGAAATCATTTTTTAAATTAGTATATCAAAATTGAATTAGGATAAATTTTTTGGATTTTTCTAAAATGATTTATTTTTCCGTCAATAATGAAATTTTTTTATTTTTCAAATACTTTCATTTCTTATCATTAAATAATGAAATTAAAAAAATACCATTTTGTTTTTTATTTGGTAATTAATTTAAAAATGAACCATTTTATACATAATAATTTAATTAATTTCCATTGAATCATAAATATTCATGATTTTGGCATTTGCTTTTTATGCTTAAAATGTGGTTTTTTGAAAACTATTTTAAGTGTATTAAGTTTATTATTTTTAATAAATCAAAATAACCAATAATAAAGAAATATTTAAATGAAATTTATATATATATATATATATATATATATATTAATTTAAATTCATATAATGATGATTACTAGTCATGTACTTAAGGTAATGTCATCTTATTCTTGAAAAATGAATTTCTTGAAAAACCATGATTCCGACATTTTTTTCAGGTTTATTTTTAAATTATATTCTACCAATTTTATGAATTTAATTTGAGAAAATGGATTAAATATTTTGAATCATCATAATTAATTTTTAGATAATAAGTTCAACATAATTTTTGGTCTTTATGACTAGAAAAAATTAATTACTACGATTAAGTTTAAAATGAGGTTTTACAAGTTAAATGCGCTTGTATCAAAATTAATTTTCAATAAAATAATATTTTTTACAAGTTTAATTATATTTAGTATTTAAAATAATTGGTTGAAAATTATAAAATATGGATAATTTTATATTTTAGGCTTAACTTATAAATTACAAAGGTAAAAACTAGTAATCATGGTGAAAATGAAAATGGTAAAAGTGATTAACCTTATAGATAATGAGAATAAAATGTTTAAACCTTGTTTAATTTTTAATTTTGGGGGTCTTTATCAACCATATAAACCATAAAATACATTATTTAACAATTTTGGAGGTACTTTCTTGAGAGTGGCTTCCCATTATTGAATAGTTTTGGGTATTTACAAAAATGTCACTCCATATCACTTATAACAGAGAAGCTCATTTCCCATTTTATTAACACATAAAAATACTTTTTTTGGAAAATACCAATGAAAATACCAGCCTCAATTCCTTTACCGTGTATTATATTACTTGGTTTTATTATAAAAACCTCATTGGAAGGATTTTGGTAAAAACCCAAAGAGGGTTTATAAAAAAGAGGTATAATTATTAATCATGAATATTAATATTATTTATTCATAAAACTACTAAAAACATTATTAATCCATGATAATATAATATCAATATTATTTAAAATATATGTATATTTTATTCAATTAATTACATAACCTAAATTAATCATGTCTTCCATTAAATGAAAACTAAACCATCATTTATTTGAATAACTGAATACAACCTATTGAACCTGTATCACCCCTAGTTTAAGGTATGTAACATTTTTTTACATATATTTCTGTATGTAATGTGGTTTTTTAATTTTTGGGAGAGTCTGGGAAGGTTTTAGAATGGTTTGGGGAATTTCTAAGGGAGAAAAGTTTGAGAAAAAATAAGGGAAACCATGTAGGATCTCCAGGAAACCATGCATGCGGAGGAAGTGAGATTCACAAGGTTTGCCTACAGTTTGTCTAACCATATAAGGGAATTATGCGGGTTCTCTATTTAGGCAGTTTCATGTGCATGGTTAGCGCACGATTTTCCTAATTGTGCGAGCTAACCGTGTGTGGCAATAAAATTTCGGTTCTAAATTATGGGTTGACTCGATATTTTTACTAAACCTCTCTTCTCTTCTCTCATACAAACCCTAATTGGGATTTTTTTGTTATCAAGGGTTATAGTGGCTCTCCCAATCATTTTAAATGTGATTAAAATTGTATTCAAGGTGTGTTGAAGGTAATTCTTCTCTGGTAAGTCTTCTCTTTTGGATCTTTCTTGGTCTTCTTAAATCTAGTTCTATTTATCTCAGATTTTTATATCTACTTATATATCATATATATGTATGGTTTTTTCCTATATTAATGATATTTGGGCATGTTTATTATAGGAAAATCGTTATAATGAGGATTTTTGGATGTTTTAAATGGATTCAGTGTGCGGTTGTGTGGTGGGTAAATTTCAATGAAACCCAAATGTAGTTGGATTCTCTCTCAACTCCATTCTGCTAGAACTATAAGACTTGTTTTTAATTAGTCATGTTTATTGAGATTTTTGTGTGATTATGATGTGTGATGCTTTTTTGAAATTAATTTTTTTAAGATTTTTGGATTTTGGGGAAAATGGGTTATTGGGGTAAAAATTTCTTTGTTGTAGAATTTTAAAATATTGATTTTAAAATCAGTAGCTTGGGTTGATTTATGAAAATGGTTTTTGAATATTTTTTTCATTAAAATTATTTTCTTTTTTGAAATTTAATGTGGCATGGATGATTTCTGAAGTTATTTTTTGGATTCTAAATAGTTTTTTACATATTTTTGCGGCTTTAGTGGGTGCATGCTCTTGTTTATTGGATTGATCATTTTATTGTTATGTTGGAATGATGAAAAGTGGGAGGGTGGTACCACTATAAAAATGGTACAGATATTGGATGGAGGGTCCACCATTAGATATAGGTGGGAATGAAGTACCACTAGATTAGTAAAGGAGTAAACGGGCTTGGACGGGAAGTTCCACTGTGATTGTTACTGGTTTGGGTTTGTGAAATACTATAGCTATTCTTTGTTTGTTTTTGGTTATGAAAGGTGTAAATTTTTTTGATAACATTTTATGGTAAATATATTATATCAAGGTAGTTTTTATTTTCCTAGTATTGTGTAGATTTAGGTTAAAGTGTCTTGGTAAGGGTGTGTTTGGCTTGATGAAAATTGTTAAACTATTTGATGTTTTATATAAACTCTTTATATAACTTTTCTAATGGGTCTATTCAAGTTGCATGTGTAGGTAATTCATTTCGGGAACACCTATTGAGTATTTTAACACACCACATTCTTTAGTACATTGCTAATTTTGTAGATTTTATTATCCGAGAAAAATGTAATGGAATAACAACTCATTTTTCTGGTTTTTTATCATGATGCTTGGGTTGTATTATGGTGGTTGGACCATCGAGCATGGTGTGTAGCCATGGAACGTTTCATGGTTTTCTTTGAGCATTGTTTTTGAGTCTTGAAATTAGTACTCTGATATTGGGATTTTTCAGTGGGTTATATTATTGGGCTTATGGGAATTATTATGGAATAGTTTGGTAGTTTCTTGGCATGATCGAGTTGGGGTGTATTTTGTTGACATGATTCATGTAGTTTTTTTGTTAATGATCACGTAGTTGGGTGGATTATCTATATGGGAAAATTGTTCCCGAATTGTTCTTGAATCCCTCCACGTTTACTTCCATCATTTGGCATCTTGGGAATATAGCCTAAGGCCACGTATCATCTCACCACCTTCTCAAGAAAATGAGAAAGGGGAGGGGCATTACAAGTGGGTATTAGTTTGTTCGGTCTTTTACTTCCCTGTAGTTTGGTTCCTTGGCATCAGTTTCCATTCTTAGTATTGGTATTTGTTCTTTCTCTATTCTTAGTGTTAGGATGGTATCAGGGTGTAGGATTGATGAAACATTAAATTTATAGTATAAATTGATGCATCTAACTCTTTAATGCTAAACTTCAAGTTACCTAGAAGTTAGGTACCTATGTATTTTGGATACACATATAGGCATTGGAAATCTCATATTTGTGGGTGTAGCTAATGATATGAGAATGACATGCATGGTATAAATGAATTCCCACTAGGATTCTTATTTCATGGGTATAATGATTTATGTTTTGGTATAGATATATGGTTTTTTGTAAAATCTAGGAATTACTTCCAAATTGTGGATTTCAAAACATGATGGATTTTTAAAAAATGGTTCAATAGGGGAAATGTGAAACTTTGAATATCAAGGTTGTCATAGTTTTTATGTAAATGATTTTGAAATTAAAACCTTTTCTTATTAAGGTAGTGAGACTTGTTTTGGTTATTGAATTAATATAACTGGAACTTGGTAGGAATCATAAAGACCAACCAGTGGAGGTTGATGAAAATGTGGGTCCACTTAAGACCCAGGTGAACTAGCCCCAAGTGAATAGTATAGTGAAAGCTTTCCAAGTTGTGGAAAGTGGGAATAAAGTGTATGATCCAAAGCATGTGGATCATGCAGTTTAGTTTCAAATGCGGAATCCAACCATATTTAATGGTGATTTAGAACCATATAATGAAGAAGAATTATTGAATATAATAAATAGGATATTTTGATTCATGGGAACACTGGTATAGATCAATGTGAATCCATCCATGTATATGTTGGAAGATATTGCCTGTTAGTGGATGGAGTTGGCAGTCCATGCTAGAATAGACCAAGGCATGACATGGGAGGGGTTTGAGGAATTTTTTAATAAACAATTCTTCCCTCATACGTTTAGAATTCAGTGTAAAATGTATTTCTTTAGTATGAATCAATAAAACCTCTCTGTAATAGAATATGTGGCTATGTTTATGAACATAGTGCTATTTTCAACCAAGGTGGCGGGTAGTGAATCGTTGAAGGCACATACTATTGAAGCTAGGTTGAGTCAGAAAATTCATTATAAAATAGTGGTGTTATGTATAAATGAATACTTGGAAATGGTGAATAGAGAAATAGTGGATTATTGATATATTTTGGGGGCTACATACAGGGGAATAACATTGGTACCCATGGGATATTGTGGGAACTATAACAATGTGATCAAGTAGAAGAGGGACACTTATTTCCAGGGTTGGAATGTGGATCAGAATCCAAAAAAGGATCATTGAATCTTCCTCCAATGTCTTTGAGTAATACGAGATGATTTCAGTGAGGTTCTATAGCCACATCAAGTGTGATTATATTTCACAACCTTGGGCATGTAATAATTGTAAGTAGATGGGGCATCTTTATCATTATTTTCATAATGATCCGAGGTCTGGTGATTGTGACACTCTATAGGGGTTGTAGGAATCCTATGCCCTGGTAGTGTAGGGGATAAAACGTACCCCTAATATATAGAGTAATGTTATTCTTGGTGATTCAATAAATATCACGTCTCCTTAGTAGAGAAATAATGAGAAGAGTGTGGCAAGAAAGCAGTTGTTTGGATTTGACAAGGTTGTGATGGACGATCAATCAAGACCATCCACTGTGTGAGGTACACTACTTTTAAACACTACCATAATGGAAGCATTGTTTGATATAGGTATTTTTTATTCTTTTATTTCTTCTTGTGTTGTTAGTTTGATGGTTTTAACTGTGGAAATGATTCCCTCTATTTTAAAACATAAAAATCTTCTGGGTAAAAGTGAGTGTCAAGATTTTCTTTATAGAGAATTTTGTATAGTTTGGGATGGGGTTGAGGTGATGTGGGATTTCATAGTGCTTGAGATGTATTCTTATGATATAATCATGGATAGTTTTTAGAAAATTTTAAGTCCCACTTCGAATTTTATGGGCAAATAGTTTGTTTAACAATGGATGATGGTGTTGAACATCTCTTTAGAGGGGATAATAATGATAATATATGTGAAAAAACAGTGTTGGAACCAAAATATTCCATTATACTATATCAATTGGTGGTGTTCCCATTGTAATCAATTGATGGATTCGAGCACATCATTTTTCTAGTGGTTGTTGATATGTTTTTGGATATCTTTCCTAAACAATTTTCAGGTTTCCCACCCATGATTGGATCATATTTTATGATTAATCTCTTTCTATGGACTAGTCTTATATCACTTCCATCTTACTAGATGGCACTAAAAAAATTGAGGGAATTGAAAGAGCTTTCGTAAGAGTTGGAAAACAAAGGGTTCATCCAGCCTAGCACATCTCTATGGGTAATGTCAGTTTTGAATGTTAAAGAGGTGTAGAGACCCAAGCTTGACGTACATGGACATTACATTAATTTTTTGAAATAATTAATACATAACAAAAATAGACACCCAATGACCGTAATAGTTTAGTGTCTTTAGAAACTTGGAACATAATCTTCTAATCATGGTGAAGAGATATTCAACATCTCCCATAAAGATCTTCCCCTTTTTTTCTTACCTAAAACTATTCTTTATATCCTGGGGAAAATAGAACATATAAAGGGTGATGTCAAATGCTCAGTAAGGGTAGGCATGGAGAAAATAAAATAAACCATATACATTTGAACTTAAAAACATGAACATAAAGTTTAAACATCAAAATCTTGAGCAATGACATAAAATATGGTAGTACGTAAGGTATAGATCATAATAGAACATCAATCATGATAAAAGAGCATTGGAATTAAACATGTAATTGTGGAAACCATTAAGCACCTGTTATGATTTCCATATTAGCCAAGGCATTGTTTCCAAGAGCATCATAGTGGAAAAAGTCCATTATTGAACAGGGTTTACTTGTCGTTCCAGCCCTGTATTACTGAACTAGATTTACTTTCCATTCCAGCCATGTCTATCTCATGAGATATAAATCATTACCCAATGCATTTGAGAGAGATATAGGTCCCACCCATCTCATAATGAAATCATTCTTACTTGTGCCACAAAATAAATATAAACCATTCATAATAACCCAAAGAATAAAATGGGTTTCATAAAATTCATCCCATCATAACATAATCCATACAAAACAAATGGATATAATTTCATCATAATAAGAATCAAACCATGGAAATAAAAGATACATTATACATAAAACATAATCATACCAAATAATGTCATCTTATATGTAAAATAGTGTTGACAAAACACTTGAAATGAATTTTTTAAGAAAATATCCTTTCTTCTTTAAAATCATTTTTTTCACAAAATTCCATTCAATTTTAAAAGAAAATGATTTTCTTGGAGATAATCATGAAATCTTGTAGAAGAATCTTCATAAAAATTAGGCATTATCAAACTGTAAAAACCTGTTCATGCCATATAAGTTAAAAAAACATTCTCCTCGTACATTTACCAGAAAAGTCAAAAAGTTCATCGTGTGGTAAATAAAAGAAAGATTCTTTTATAACACAATGTAAAAGTCAAAGAGGGGTAACCATGAATTTAAAAATACATGTAATAATATTCAACACTTTATGAAAAATATTTTTATTGAAATGGATGAAAATATAACCCCAGTAAATACTTACGTAAAAGCAATCTCGAATAAACATGATATTTGAAAAATTTTCCCCTACGTTATGTCCAATTTCTTCCATATGTGTCTAAGACTCCTCTATAGTGGGTTTAAACATATTATTAACTTGTAACATAACCATAATAATATTTATGATATCATATATGATTCACTTAAGACTTTATATTACCCGTTCATTTGTCAATTCCATGTTAAAGCGGTGTTTTGGGTTAGATCGTTTCATTTATCAACCATGTTTTGAATTTTAATTATCAATATGATTAATTAGATCATGATTAAATATTTCCAAAATTTAAAACATGATTTATATATATTCATAATATAATATATAGATTAATGGAATGAAATAAACCGTTCATGGAGACGGTAGGTAGTACATATGCATGAACGTTGTTTTATTTTCCTTATTGACATGAATGGAAGCAAGTAGATGACATATATATATACATAAATATAGTAGCATTATTATGTCATATATTTCATTATTATTATATATATATACTTTATAATCATTCTTTAATGGTTAATATGAAGAATGAATCTCATCGCCTCGTGGAGACAGTAATCCGTACGTACGCACGAGCGATGATATCATTCCAATAATTTTGTAATGGAATTGGAGTGAATGATATAATATATCAGAATTAGTATTATGTTATAATAATCATATATAGTTTTTAGTGCCACCATTATTACCATCCAATTAAGGTGGTAGTGGAAAAATAGATTACACCACGGCGTAGAGACGGTATTTCGTACGTACGCACGCACGGTGATTTCATTTTCCATAAGATGGATAGAAGCTGAAATATGGTTGGATCATATTTAATATAACATATTAGTATGTGAGTGATACTAATGTTATTACTTTATTATAAAAAAACAAAAGAAGGGTAATGAGAAGAAGAAATGAACTTGAAAGAATCGGTAAAGGATATTACCACTTCTTCGACGCGCCTCTTCTAAACCTCCACTTAGGGCACTAAAGTTGGTCTTTGAAGAATACCCGGACCTCTAATATGTTTCTAGGAAAGTGGAGAAGATAAATGGGTAGGGTTTGGCTAAGCATGAAGTCTCAAAGTTGTGTGAGGAGGAGAGGGAGGAGGTGCCCTTTTATAAGAGAGGAGAGGGGCACTTTTGGAAACCTCTAAGATATTAATTTATAATAAACTAAAAACCCACTTAAAAACGTCCATAAATGACTCAAATATGAATATTAGATGAGATAGTGTTGTAATATCATCATCCAGTAAGATTTATACATGTTGGTAATTTTTTTTAAGCCGTATCAACTTGATTATACATTTCTTTAATCTATTTAATTTTATTTGTGGTAATAATATTCTAAATATTAAATTGTTATAAATAATTACTTATGTGTTGTTAATTGTCCATAATTGGATAATTTATGACATTTTGGACCATATAAATTTAAATTTATAATGTTTTAAATATTTTTGTGATTTTTAAACAATTTTATAATATGTTATTTTTATAAAATAACAATAGTGTCATTTTTGACACTATTCATTTATTTGAATTTAAATAAAATCCACAAAAAGGATATATTCGAAAAAAAAATATTTAATAGACTCATAACATATCATATTAATCTATAAAATTTGTGGAGAACATTAATTAGTTCATATATTATTTATTTTAATATGTTTAAAATCATTTATTTGATATTTCAATCAATATTATAATTTGTACATCACTATTGTGTCATCATTAATGACAATTATTTAATCCATAAAAATTATAAATAAATTATCATGATGTAGATAATTTTTTTAGATTTCTGGAGACTATTTATATTTGACGTTTTATGAGGTTTATCACTAAATTAAAATTATTACACTTATATGATATAAGAGAGTGACATGTTGCCACTTCCTTTGGATTTAATAATAATTATATCTTTTTCATTGTCAAAAGTCAATGAAATGATTCTATTCCGACCCTCAAATTATATGGGTCGACTTTTATTCATCCAATAAAATTTTTCCAGGTCTTAGGGTAATTTTATAATCTTATTTTTACTCTTAATTACACTATTTACATTAAACTGTAGCAAATAAAAATTACCATAGTTACTATTCATAACATCAAAAAAATGAAAGTAACCTATTAACATAATTTGGACCCACTGAATCCAAATATGGAATCCATTTTTAAAAATTCAAAACACAAAATTTGCAGTAATTAATTTAAAATTTGTCATGTTGTTAAGAAAACGGGTTTGAAAAGTTAAAACATTGTCAAAAATTGAAATGTTTTTACCCATGAATTCAATGTAAAATTAATTCTAATGACATAAATTATATTAAATGTTAAAAATATATTCTATTTATACTTTAAAAAAATGTACTATTATAATTTAACCATATAAATTCTCTCTATGAAAAAAGTTGTTTTCAAGTGAAATTTAGCATGTTTTTTACTTTTCATCAAAATAAGAACGTTGTCAGAAAAATATCAAAACTTTATCCAATGTAAATTTTTATATCTTGATTCAAAATAAGAAGTTTATTTTTTACAATGGAAATTATAAACTTGTCAAAATTTATAATTAAAATGGATGCGTCATCAAAAGGCGGCAAACCTGCATTTTTTGAAAAATACTTCTTTTATTCAAAAAATTGATTTTGTTCTCATACCTCATTCCAAAAAATGTGTAAGATGAACTATAATGTTATAAAATTTAAAATTCAGTTAATAATATTCATAAGATCTAGTTCATAATAGTATTATAACAATATATCATTGTTTAGTGAAACATGGTTTTGTGTATAACACACACTATTGAGGAAGGTCGCTCTTACATGTAATGCAAGCCAAGTCAGGGTTGCGTGTAGGGAAAGCTTCCTTTGGTGTTGTGTATAAAATACTCAAAATATAGTTCAATTATACATTGATCAAAATCTATACTTAGTTTTGTGTAAAAAGAATTTTATTCGAAAAAACATGAAATTGTGTGCATCACAAGCCAAAAATAGTGTTGCGTATACTACAAGAAAATAAGGTGTTTCGTATAGCGCAAGCTAATATTAGTGAAGCGTATAACAAAAGACATCAAAGAAATTAAAAGGAATAATTCTCATAAATTCTAGGGGTGTTACATTCTACCCCTATTAAAATGAATTTTTCCATCAAAATTCATCAGTGTTATAAATGGTTTTCTACTTGAAAGTTTCTTTCATAGAAACCCACATCGTAAAAAGGAATACCAAATCATCATTTTAAAAAGTGACATTAGAAACATAATGTATACAAAAACTAACTCATCACTGGGCTTCCACATAGGAGAATATAGGTGAAAATATGGATATGGAAGAGAAATCTAACCATTATGTTTGGATGAAGAGTGGTAGAGAACATGGATATGAAAAATCCAACAATCACAAAGCCATAAATTTGTGAAGATCTAAGGTTCCGTCTGATTCATCAGATATGAGGGCACTAGGACAATATTTTTGGTTTTCAAGATCATTTCCTTAATGTTGGACAATTTTTGAATTAAAATAAATACTTACTTGATTTTGGTACAATCTAATTGTTGTTTGTGCCTTGAACAATTTACACATCATCTCTTAATGAAATGAAGTTGAATTTGAATTCTATGAAGTGTAAGAAGATCATGCAATATAATGATAGGTCATTCCATATGTCTCAAACGTAAGGCTAGAAAAAGTTATATACATAAGTCCATCTTATGGTGAGATTAATCATATATGGTTCCAAAAATGGACTTATAATTCATCTATCATACCTATTAATAAAATAAAACTATTTTCTACTAACCAGGGAATTCCTGTAGGCCAGTGGTAGGTGATAAAGGCATGTCGCACTTCGGTTGTGGGTTTGATTTCAACATCCTTGTCCGACGTGACGGGTTGTCGGCCATCCTGCAGGTTTTCATTTTTCTAAAACTATAATATAAAAAGTAATAGCCTTAAAGAATACTCTCAGATGTCCAACTTAATCCATTCCAATCATTAGGCTTATTCGAAATACTTCTATATAATCTCATAGTATAAAAAATTATTAATAGAGAGGTCATATACAAAGCATGTTATTACCATCATTTATCCCCCATATGTCATAAGATATATCCTGTTGGTCATATTCCAAACATGTGAATACCTTAATCATGTATTTTATTGAAACATGAATTACCATAGAACCTTAGTGAAAACATGAATACTGTCAAAAGTTAATTATTTCCACATACTAAAATTCCAAAATTTCTATATAATGAAACCATGATTTCACTTTGTGCTTATATGAATCATGAGCTCATTATTGCTATTATTTTCTCTGTATCCCTTCACTATGCGCACATCATATTATTTCTAAAAATATTTCAATCACTTTTTTTGGTTACCGATACTATATTCATATGGAAAACCACAATGGACCAATACATAGATATTCCAATATACCATAATAGTATCTCAACGACATTATTATTTAATTCCAATATATAAATTGTTCAATTCATCCTCTTAAATTATTTTCATGGTATAGGTCCTTCCTCAATTTAGAAGTATCCTCTTAGGTCATGGAATTGAGTTTGGTAATGCCCATATTCTCCACAGATAAGACATTGAACTCTATAACAGTCTGTCACTCTATGACCCTTTTCCCCACATAGATAACATCTTCCCCTCCATTTGAGTTATTCCTCAAGGTTCTTCTTCCCTTCTTTCAAAATCTAAATCTTCTTTTATCTGTTCTCCTCATCATGTGAACATGCATAAAATTCTATCTTCCTCTTATTTGATGAATTAGAAATACCACTATAGTTCACCTTGTTAATCATATATTGCGATGTCTGATTCAGCATAATCTTAATATCTTTCTCTCTAGGCATTACGCAATTTCTCTGCTCATTGTCACCAATTTGTCCATCAGATTCAATGTTAACCCAATTCCATCTGGTTCCCTCCATTAACTAAAACCAGAAACTATTGTGTAAGAAACGATTAAAATAATCAGGAACTACATAATCATAAAAATTCACTTATTTGATGTATAACTTATGACAACTTCTCTAACCTATGAGATATCAGGTTCACCCTAGGTTATTCATGACCATCAACATAATTCTAGGTCTGTAACCTATAGTTATACTAAACCTTAGGGACATCCCTAGACATACCATAGAAATATCTCTAGGGATATCACTTAAGTTTTCACATCCTAGTTTCCAAAGGTTGACTAAACCTTCACCTCTAATACCAACTGTAGAGACCCAAGAATGATGTACATTGAAATTACATTACTTTTGTGGAATACTTAATACATAACAAATATATACACCCAAGGATCGTAATATTTTATTGTCTTTGGAAACTCGGAACATAATCTTCTAATCATGGTGAAAAGATCTTCAACATCTCCCATAAAGTCCTTCCCCTTCTGTTTTCGTTCCTAAAACCTTTCTTTACATCCTGGAGAAAAGTAAACATATAAAGGGTGAGCTCAAAAGATTAGTAAGGGTAATAATGGAGAAAATAAAACAAACCATATACATTTTAACATAGAAACATGAACATAAAGTTTAAACATCAAAATATTGAGCAATGACATAAAATATGGAAGTACATAAGGTATAGATCATAATAGAACGTAAATCAAGATAAAATAGCATAGTAATAAAACATGTAATTGTGGAAATCGTTAAGCACATGTTATGATTTCTATAGTATCCAAGGCATTGTTTCCAAGACCATCGAAGTGGAAAAATTCCATTACTGAACCGGGTTTACTTGTAATTCCAGCCCTGTATTACTGAACTATATTTACTTGTCATTCCATCCATGTCAATCTCATGAGATACAAATCTTTACCCAATGAATTGGAGGGAGATATAGGTCCCACCCATATCATAATGAAATTATTTTTTCTTGTGCCACAAAATAATCATAAATCATTCATCCTAACCCAAAGAATAAAATGGGTTTTATAAACTTCATCCCATAAAAACATAATCCATATAAAAAAATGGATATCATTTCATCATAAGAAGAATAAAACCATGGAAATAATGGAGACATTATACTTGAAACATAATCATACTAAATAACACCATCTTATATGGAAATTATTTTTGAAAAAACACTTAAAATGAATTCTCGAGGAAAATATCATTTCTTCTTAAAAATAATTTTCTTTTCACAAAATTCGATTCAATTTTAAAATAAAAGGATTTTTTTGGAAATAATGATGAAATATTGTAGATGAAGCTTCATGAAAACTAGGTTTTATGAAACCATTAAAATATGTTCTTTCCGTTTAAGTTAAAAAAACATTCTCCTCATACTTTTGTCGGAAAAGTCAAAAGGTTCCTTGTATGGTAAATAAAAGAAGGATTTCTACCATAACACAATTTAAAAGTCAAATATGGGTAAACATGACTTCATACATAAATGGAAGAATATTAAACACTTTATGAAAAACATTTTTATGTACATGGATGAAAATATAACCCCAGTAAATACTTATATATAAGAAATCTCGGATAAAAACGAGATTTAAAAAATTACCCCTTACCTTATATAAAATTTCTTCTATATGTGTTTGAGATTCCTATATACTGGGTTTAAAAATATTATTAACTTGTAACAGAACCATAATAATATTTATGATATCATATATGATTCACTTATGACTTTATATTACCTGTTTATTTGTCAATTCCATGTTAAAGCAGCGTTTTGGGTAAAATCTTTTCATTTATCATCCTTGTTTTGATTTGTAATTATTCATTTGATTACATAGATCATGATTACTTACTTCTAGAATTTAAAACATGATTTATATATATTCAGTATATAATATATCGATAAATGGAATGAAATACACAGTTCATGGAGTCGGTAGGCGGTACGTACACATGAACCCTGTTTTCTTTTCCTTATTGACTTGAATTGAAGTAAGTAGATGACATATATATATATATATATAAATCCAATAGCATTATTATGTCATATATTTCATTATTATTCAATATATATACTTTATAATCATTCTTGAATGGTTAACATGAAGAATGAATCTAATCGCGTTGTGGAGACGGTAATCCGTACGTACGCACGAGCGATGATATCATTCCAATAAATTTTGAATGGATTTGGAGTGGATGATATAATATCTCAGAATTATTATTATGTTATAATAATCATATATATTTATTATTTCCACTATTATACCCATCCAAGTAATGTGGTGGTGGAAAAACAAATTACACCACAACGTCGAGACGGTATTTGGTATGTACGCCCGCGGAGTGATTTCGTTTTCTGTAGGATGGATACAAGGTGAAATAGGGTTAGTTCATATTTAAAATAACATTTCATTATATTATTGATACTGATTTTATTACTTTATTGTGAAACAACAAAAGAAGAGGATGTAGAGGAAGAAATGAACTTGAAATAATCGGTAAAGGATATTACCTCTTCTTCGACGCGCCTCTTCTAAACATCCTCTTAGGGAACATATTATGGTATTTGAAGAATACCGGGACCCCTAGTATTTTGGTAGGAAAGTGTAGAAGAGAAATGGGTAGGTTTTGGCTGATCTTGAAGTCTCAAAGTGGTGTGAGGAGGAGAGGGAGGAGGTTCCCTTTTATAAGAGAGGAGAGGGGTACTTTCGGAATCCTCTAAAATATTAATTTATAATAAACTCAAACCCCACATAAAAACCACCAAATATGACTCAAATACATAGCCTAGATAATATATTGTTATAATTTCATTAAAAAAAATAAGATTTAGACATGTTGGTAATTTATTTTAAGCCCTATCAACTTGATTTATCCTTATTTAATCTATTTAATTTGATTTGTGGTAATAATATTCTAAATTTTAAATTGTTATAAATAATTACTTATGTGTTGTTAAGTTTCCATAATTTGATACTTTATGACATTTTTGACCATATAAATTTAAATTTATAATTTTTTTAATTTATTTTTGATTTTAAATAAAATTTATAATATGTTATTTTTATAAAATAACAATAGTGTCAATTTTGAAACTATTCATTTATTTGAATTTAAATAAAATCCACACATAGGATATATTCAAACCAAAATATTTAATATACTACTATCATGTCATATTAATCTGTAAAATTGGTGGATAACATTAATTAGTTCATATAATATTTATTTTAATATTTTGAAAACCATTTATTTGATATTTCAATCAATAAAATAATTTATACATCACTATTGTGTCATCATTAATGATGATTATGTAATCCCTAAAAATTTTAAATAAATTCTCATAATGTAGATAATTTTTTTAGATTTCTGGATACTATTTATATTCTAAATTTTATGAGGTTTATCACTAAATTAAGATTATTACACTTATAAGATATAAGAAAGTGACATGTCATCACTTCCTTTGGTTTTAATAATAATTATATCATTTTCATGGTCAAAAGTCCATGAAATTAATTTATTCCGACCCTTAAATGATATGGGTTTACTTTTATTCATCCAATAGAATTTTGGAGGGTCTTAAGTTAATTTTATAATCTTATTTTTACCCTTAATTACCCTATTTACCTTTAACTGTAGTAAATAAAAATTACTGTAGTTACTATTCATAACACACAAAAAATAAAAGTAACCTATTAACATAATATATACTCACTTAATCCAAATATGAAATCCATTTTTAAAAATTAAAAACAAAGAAGTTGCAGTAATTAATTTAAAAATAATCCCGTTGTTAAGAAAATGAGTTTTAAAAGTTAAGATATTGTCAAAGATTTAAATGTTTTTACCCATGAATTCAATGTAAAATTAATGATAATGAAATAAATTATATTAAATGTTAAAAATATATTCTATTTATACTTTAAAACAATTTAAAATTATAATTTAGCGATATATATTATCTCTATGGAAAAATTTGTTTTTAAGTAAAATTTACCGTGTGTTACTATTCATCAAAATAAGAACGTTGTCAGAAAAATATAAAAACATTATACAATTTAAATATTTATATCTTGATTCAAAATAATAAGTTTATTTTTGAAAATTGAACTTCCAAACGTTTCCAAAATTATATTTAAAATGGGTGCGTCATCAAAAGGCGGAAAAACTGCATTTTTTAAAAATACAGCTTTTATTCGAAAAATTGATTTTGTTCGCATACATCATTCCAGAAAATGTATAAGATGAACTATAATGTTATAAAATTAAAAATGTGGTTAATACTATACATAACGTCTAGTTCATAATAATATTATAACAATATATCGTTGTTTTGTGAAACTCGGTATTGCGTACAACACATGCCATTGAGGAAGGTCGTTCTTGCGTGTAATGCTAGCCAAGTCATGGTTGCGTGTAGGGAAAGATTAATTTGGTGTTGCATATAACATACTCAAAATATGTTTCAATTATAGATTGATCAAAATCTATACTTAGTGTTGTCCAAAATGAAAGTTATTCCAAAGAACATGAAATTGTGTGTATCACAAGCCATGAATAGTGTTGTTTATACTACAAGCTAATATGGTGTTGTGTATAGAGAAAGCTAATCTTGGTGTAGAATACAAAGATAGAAATTAAAGAAATTAAAAGCAATAATTCTAATAAAATCTCTAGGTGTTACATTAGGCATATAAAAATATAAGGCTATATGTCGATTATCACATGATTAACCATGTTATGATAAAGAATCGATATCTGATTCCTTACATTGATTACTTGTTTGATCAATTGAGGAAATCTCAGTAGTTCTTTTAGATTGAATTGTGACCATGGCATCATCAGTTTCCTCTGTGAAAGGAGGGTATTCCCAAAATATATTTAAAATGTAGATATGGCCATTATGAGTATATGGTTATTACATTTGGTATTATGAATGCACTAGAGGTTTTTATGGAATTGCTGAATTAGATATTTTAGAAATATCTAGATTTTGTTGTTGTGGTATTTATTGATGAAATTTTGGTGTATTCCATGATAAGGATAGAGCATAAGAAACACTTGGAGACATTCTTGGTGATATTGAGTGATCATTAGTTATATGAAAAATTATCAAAGTGTGATTTTTGGATACTTGAGGTTCATTTATTTGGCTATGTTATTTCCGAGAAGGATGTTTCAATTGATCTATAAAATATAGATTCTATTATTTCATGGATACTAATAAAAATGTTTTCGAGATATGAAACTTATTTGGTCTAGCTTACTATTATGAACATTTTGGTCGTGATTTCTCATGATTAGCCTCACCAACTATATCTTTGACAAGGAGGAATGTTCCATTTCATTAGAATGATTTGTGTCATAATTCCTTTGAAGAAAATAGCGATCATCTTAGATCAACAATAATATTTGTTCTACCATAACTCGGAAAATGGTATATAGTTTATTGTGATGCATCAGGATTAGGGTTGGGGTGTGTTCTCATACAAGGGGATCATGTGGTTATGTATGGATCACATAATTTTACGTTTCATGATAATAATAACCCCCCACATGGTTTGGAGCTGGTATCAGTGGTTCATGATTTAAAAATGTGGTGTCATTACATCTTCGGTGACAAATCCCTAACCTTTACCGATCGTAAGATCTCAAAGTGTATTTTCTCACAAATAGATTTGAACATGAGGTAAAGGATATGGATGTAGTATATATAGATGTTTTATTTTGACTTGATGTAAACACTAGGTAAGGGAATTTGGGTGGCAAATGAATTATGTTGGAATTCATATTCTCAGGGTGTGAAAAAGGCATCAGATCAGCGGTAGTTGATGTCAGTAATAGCCGACATGCAGTTAGAATGTCAGGAAATCAATGATAGAGAAGTCTAATTTCTATTTTCATTAGTTCTTGAAGTGGTTGGTTTGGTTAAAGATCCATAGGTATCTGATCCCTAGTGTATAGAGATGAGGTTGAAACTCAATGGTGGGAGACCATTGAGGTCTGGGAACTAAATAGGAATCTAGTATTGTGTTTTTAGAATCAGATCGTTGTACCAATGTAATTTCAAGAAGAAATTCTAATATATTATCATCATTACAGATGGGTTATCCATATAGGAATTCCTAAAATATATAAGGTGTTGAATGTTAAATTTTGGTGGGTTGGTATAAAAAGGAATGTGGAGGACTTTATTTCGAGATGAAGGACATTCCAGCAATTCAAGGCACAACATCAGTGGACAACAAGTATGTTGAAATCATTACCTATACCACTATGGAAGTGGGAATAGATAACAATGGGTTTAGTTATATGTCTCGCATGATTGGTCATAAAGCATGGTTCCATATGGGTGATAGTTGATTGGCTAAAAAAGTTGGCCCATTTCTTCCTTATTTGTGAATCCCATATAGTGGATGATTTGTCCAAAAATATATATGTGTGTGTGGTGGTAAAGAGGCATGTTGTACCAATTTTTATTGTATTAGATAGATATTTAGGGTTCACATCTCTTTGTTAGAAATCCTTACATCATGACCTTGGGACTCAACTGAGGATGAGTATAGACTATCATCCTCAGATGGCTGGGATATCCCATAGGAAGATACAACCATTAGAAGATATGTTATGGGGTTTTGTGATATATTTTGGTGGATCATGGGAAGAGAACATGTCATTTTTAAAATTATTTTAAAATAAAAGTTATCTGGCCTCGATACATATGGATTCGTTTGAATCATTATATGGGTGTCCATGTCGTTCTCTAATATGATTGGTGGAAATGGGTGAGTCCTCATTAGTTGGACTGATCCTTGTCTAAGAGAGTAATAAGAAGATCAGGCTGATTAGGAAGATAATGGATACGGCTTAGAGTCATCATAAATTGTATGTTGACCATCATCGATGGTTGTTGTCATTCTAGGTGGGTGATCATATCTTTTTTAGAATATCTATGATATTTGTACATCGTCAATTTGGAAAGAATGGAATGTTATCTATAAGGTATATTTTGCCTTTTAAGATACTTAAGCAGGTATGAGAGGTATCTTATCAATTTGATTTTCCACCATGGTTTAGTGTAGTTCATAGTGTGTTTCATCTGTCACAGTTGAAAAATTATCAATCAGATTGTGACTATGTGATTTATTGGAATCATGTTGAGTTAGAGATGGATAATTCTTTAGTGAACCTTCAAGTTATGATTGTAGATAATCAATAGAAAGGCTTGCATGGTAAAATAATTGTTCTAGTTATGGTTTTTTGGAAACATGGTAAGATTTAGGAGGAGACTTGGGATCGGGATAAAGAGATTGTCAAGCAATGGCCCAAGATCATTTGGCGAATCAATGGTTCAATACATCACAAGGATGGAAAGTCCAATGGTAGGGAGAATATAGCACCCAAGGTTTAATTTATTGAATCTTTTTTATGAGTTTTTGTGTATATAGTGTGGACAGGAAATGTTTGGAATATTTTTGGAATGTTTTAGAATGGTTTTGGGGAATTTATAAGGGAAAACCTTTTGTGCATATTTAGGGAAAACCATGCAGGATCTCCTAAAAACCATGAATGTAGAGGTGGTGGTATTCACAAGTTTTGTGCACAGTTTTTCTAACCATGTGAGTAAACTATGTGGGGTCCCCATTGAGGTAGTATCATGTTCACGGTTAGCGAATGGTTTTCCAAACTGTGCAATCAACCATGTGCAGTGAAAAAATTAGGTTTTTAATTATAGGTTCACTTTTGATTTTCTCTAAACACCTCCTATCTTCTACCATATGTAACCTACTCATTAATTTTGGTTCTCATGGGTTATAGGGGATCTCATACTCATTTTGGAATTCTTTCAAAGTGATTTCAAGGTGCGTGAAAGCTTATTCTTCTTGAGTAAGTCTTCTCTCTTGGACCTTTCTTGGTTTTCCTTAGATCTAGTTCTCTCTCTCTCGGTTTTATATATATACATATTTAACATCTATATCTAGATATTATACCTAAATTAATGCGATTTGGGTTTTTTTGATAGGAAAAGTGTTCTAAGTAGGTTTTAGGGAAGTTTTACCCAGATTTGGTGTGTGGTTGTGTAGTGGGTCGATTTAACTGAAACCCTAACGCCGGAAGATTCACTCTCGACTCCATTTAGTGAGAACTAAATTCCATGTTTTCAATTAGTTGTTTTTTCTTGGATTTGTTTTGTGATTATTATGTGAAAATATTTTCGGAAATTCATTTTGTGATGATTTGTTAATTTTTGAGAAAATGGGTTATTGCGATGATTTGTTCTTTCTTGTCAGATTTAAAAATATTGTTTTAAAATTAGTATCTTGGGTTGATTTATGAAAACCGATTTTTAAAATTGATTTCAATAAATTTAGTTTCTTTATTTAAATTTAATATTGAATGGATGATGTCCTAAGGGATTTTTTGGGTGTGAAATAATGGTTTTCTTATTGCTGTATCTTTTTTGGGTGCACATGCTTGTTTATGGGATTGAGCATTTTATTCTTGTGTTGGAATGATGAAAAGTGGGTGGGGATAAAAACTATAAGAATGGGATGGATATTTGATAGAAGTGCCACTTTCAATGATAAGTGGGATTGAAATACCACTATATTGGTAAAGGAGTAAACAAGCTTAGACGAGAAGTTCACCCGTGATTGTTATCGGTTTGGGTATGTGATCCCCCAAAGTTATTCATAGTTTTTTTGTGTTTATACAAAGAGGAAATTGTTGTGATAAAATGTGATGGTATATGAAATATGAAATTTTTTTATTTCTCTTATATTGTGTGGATTTTTGTAAAAAGAGGCTTGGTAAGGGTGTGTTTGTCTTGATGGAAATTTTCACTATTTGTAATTTTATACAAATTTTTTATCTAAATGTGCTAACAGTTATATCCTCGTGGAGTGTGTAGGGAAGTCATTTAGGGAATACCTACTGAGTGGTTTTACTCACCCCCTATTTTTTCACATTGGTTCTTTTATATATATCACATTCTGGGACACAGGTAAGGGTAAACATCTCATTTTCTGTGTAGTTCATCATGAAGCTTGGGTGGTATTGTAGTTCATGGAGTATAGAGCTTGGTTTAAAGCCATAAAGCATTTCATGGTATTTTTTTGAGTTTTGTTATTGAATCTTACTCTTAGTACTCTAATATTGTGTTTTTTTTGGGTTTTTGGTATTGGGTTTATGGGAATTATTATAAAATAGTTTGGTTATTTCTTAGCTTGATCTGGTTGGGATGTACTTTGTTGACATGCAACATGTAGTTGCCGTTTTTTATGACTTGGGTGGTTGGATGGATTAAATTTAAGGTAAAATTGATCCCCAATTGTTCTTTAATTTCTCGGAATTTATTTCCAGCCTTTGGCATCTTGGGAATGTCAGCCAGGTAGCATCTCACCACCTTATCAAGCCAATGAAGAAAGGGTGGGGCATTACAAAACTGGTATAATTTGTTTTCCAAAATTAACTATCATGGATGTTTATGATGACTTATTTAATATAAATATATATATATGATATTTATGAAATATTTATCATTATATAAAATTAATATATCATATATTTTCTTACCATTCCATTAATTAAAAAATGATAACACTATTCATGTGTACTTGTGGATTACCACCTCCACACAACGATGTGATTTATTTTTCCTTAGCACATCACATGGATGGTAACATGGTTCATTTTATATGACTGTATCATAGTTCATTTTTCAGAGCCATATTTCATGGTTGGTTTTAGATGTATATGTTCGGTATAAAAATGATAATTATACCATGATTATTATTTTGGACATGATGTAACAATGACCTATTTTACCATATTCAACTTGCCAAAGTCATTTTCAACATATGAACTGAATATATTCAAAACATCCAATGTGAACTTAACTTTATAAGTAAGTAAATGAAACATTGTAATAAATAAATCATTGTAATAAATAAAATAAAATTAGTTATAAAATTGAAAAAAAATACTTAGTCATGTAAATAATTAGTATACATTTATTATTCAGGAAGTTAAATAATGTATGTGAAAAGTCAAACTCATGGTAAGGGGATTATTAATTGAATTTCAAATTCATTGGGTTATACATATAAATTATTTTATATTTTATTCCACAATTATGTGTGATATGACTTAATATTTTATTATATTGTATTTCTACTTTTATCATTGCAGTTTTACACTTGATACACACAATAACTTCATTGATTAATTATCACATTAACATTATGATGATTTATTGGGATTTCATATCAATTTTCCATCATCAAGGCATATTATAATGTTATGAACCTAATTTATTTTATATGAATTATATTATATAGAATTTTATATATTATATCATGAATCATTCATACATAATGTTATTTTAACTAATAATTCAATTTACATCATCCAAGTGGATTTGATCTGAAAGCTAACAAAGAATTAAAGGATTTATTCTATAATCTACTTTATTTTTTATATTGTTTATGTTCAAGATTAATTTGGGAGAAATCACATAAAATTATTTTCTGGAAAAAAAATATCTTTAATTCTCCTCTATTCATGAATCTGGTTTACATATTTGGTTTTCATTTCCCACTCATCGAATAAAGAGACATCAAGAATGTTGTTTGTATGTAATATCGATATTATATCCTCTTTTAGATCTAGAATATCTCATTTACATGTTTATATATTTTTTAAAATATTTAAAATAATTTTTTTAGTATTATATAAAAATTTATTAATGAATCATTTAAACATGTTTAGCTTTTTTAACAATATTGTTCCAAAGGAATCTTCCTATCATTTTCCAAACAAGGTATATTTTGACTCTTTTTAAGAAAATGTGAATGGAATGCTTTAATTTAACTTATTCAACATGAATATAATCTTATTGAATTCATGATAACTCAATGATTTGAATATACTTTTCAATTTTTTATGGTTATTTTGACTGAAATTTTTTTATCATATTTTGCAATTTTTTTATATTTTAATGATGTGATTTGAAATTAAAAGGGTATTTTCATCAATAAATATTCCATGTGATCTTTTAAAGATGTTTTCATAAATTATGACAACTCCTTATTTTGTGGATTGATTCTAAATTACCGATAAATGAATCTCACATATATTCTTAGCTTATTATTCATTCCTTTTATGGGGTAATACTTGTCTGATGTTCATCTCTAAAATTTGATCATTATGAAATTTATTAAGATTATGATTTAAAGCAAGATTTTGCAGCCCATTTTCATTCAATGAGTAATTATTATGTTATGACATATAATTAATTTAATTTTGTGGGAAGCATATTAATGAACATGTTATGATGGGTTTTCCTAGATAACACTCCAACTCATTGGGTAAATATTTTGTCTCATGATACGTTATGTATGATATTAGGGAGTAAACTTAGTGCATTATGGGACATTATTCACCATGTGATATTTTCTAGGTAGTTAGCCTTGAATCATGTTTATGTGATTTTATATTTTACCCCACATTTCATATATTTCTATTATCTTATGATACCATGATTTTTATTTTATTATTCCATTTGATTACTCATGAGTAATCTCTTTTATGAAATCATGGTATACCTCTGACTCACACATTATTTTTAGTTATCATGATTATTCCCTTATAATGATTTTCATTTTACCCATTTTTTTCATTCCCTTGGTTATCCTATGTAATAATTGGACCCAAAATGGATTTAGGAAATCATCATGGAGAATAAAATAACAATTTAATTATTTAGTTTCCATTTGATGTAATATGAGCCCTATCTTCTAAATACACATGGAATCATGATCTTAGGGTTGTACTAATTGGATATTTATGTTTAAAAACATGTAAAAATATGTGTAAATGGATGGGGTCTTTATAGTTGCAGTCATATAATGTTATATATTTTTTGGATTAGTACTATAATACTTTGGTGAGGACCCTAGAAAGAATTCTATGTATTGGAAGATATCCTGGAATTTTTTGGATGGATAGAGTGAGTGGTTTCTAAGAAATAACATCACATTATGGATACTATAAGTTGATATGGATCTAGAAATTTTTTTCTATGGGTAATAACATGAAAAATGGAACATTGTTATTTGACTTGACCATCACCTAGTACATGAAAATGGTCCTTATCGTACATCTTCTTTAACAATCCAAGGAAATCTATTTTGAAAATTCAAAAACTCTTTATGGATAATAATAAATTATTAAAAAATATAATATTCATCTATAACATATGTTAAAACTGCTGTTTTCTATTTTTAATATAATGTTTCATTATTTATACATCATATAAAATTAATTTCTTGATTATAATTATTTTTAATAACATAATGATTTTTGGTTTTAATTAATTACTGGAACAAGGAGGAATGATGTTAATGTTGAATGTAATTGTTAATTCAGTGATTATAAGAAACCAAATAAAATTATGACTGAATGTGAAATTATTTTGATCATTAATAATCAGTTATCATGATACATGATTAAAACCTTATACAATAACCAACTCTAAGAGTCTCCAAATAAAATAAGGATGAAGCTCGCTAAGAGGTCGGATAGAGGAGACCATAGAATAATAAAGGATCAATTTACTTCACGTCAAAAATGCGGGAAGATACACCTTGGATAATGTATCAATGGAATAAAAAAAAATTTATTCATGTAAAAGAAGGTCATATATCAATGAAGTTTAATGGAATGATGAGGATTTGAATAGATAAAAATATCATCCATGATATCCATTTATAGTTCATTATCTTAAATATGGGAAACCTGGGAATTATATGAGTAAATTCCCTCTTATAATGTTTAACTCTTACCAATCATTTATGTTAATGTATTAATATAATGGGATTTTAGAATTATATTTTAGAGTTTTTTTATTAATGGTGTTTTGGTTATAAGAATCATTAAATATCTAAGGAATGTATTTTTTGGAAGAATATTTAATTTTATTGAGTCTTTATATTGAATATTTTTATTCATATACACGATTATTATATATGATTAGGGAGTATAAATTTCATCATGACACTATAAAAGTGATTTATTTTATTTAGAGATAAATGTTAAATTTAAATTGGATGAATATGTTATCAAATAATTAAAATCATTATGTATCAACCTTATTTTGGGTTATATTAATTAATTTTAAAGTTATTTATTCATAAAATTATAAATGTTTTAATTGGGTTGTTTTTGTTGAGGATTTAGACATTAATTTTCTATTTCATCATATAATGGTTTACTAATTTTGGGAATTGTCATACCTTGTTCTAACCATGTTGGTTTAGGTTAATTACTAAATACATGGTGAATAAATTATTATCATTTGTTAGAATTATTTTAACCATTATAATTTTATTTTATTGATTTATACATAAAAAAAGTTTATTCTTTGATACTGATCATTCAAATAATGATATGAGAATGTGGTAAAAATTGATTAAAGGATAAATTCTACATATGACTTAAGTATATTTCCATGTGTTCTTAGTGTATATGGTAATGGAATTCCTAAAATGTAGGAAAACACATAGAAGAAAATGTTATCCTATTATAATCATTTCTGATGAATTTATAGTCTTTTCACCAATCATAGGTTTATCATATTTTGTTCTCTAAATTCCTCATGATCATTCACATTCTTATGATCAATGATCTATGTCACTCTATATCATTATTTGGGTATTATGATTTTTTTCCATGTTTATATTTTCCCTACACACTAATGTTTTCCTACATGGAAACCTAGTTATGTGTTATTAAATATTAGCTTATATTTTATTAGGATGAATTTTTATGACCAATTTTATGATGTGGAATTTATATAAAGGTATGTTGTATAGTATATATGACAGACAACAAAAATCCTAAACAGACAATGAAATATTATTATTTAAACACGATCATTATAACATAATCATTAAATTATTGGGTATTAATAGTATTAATTACTTTATAATATATATATAAATGTACTAATAGATATAATTTTTTTGATAATTACTTAATAAAAAACACTCAAATTTTAATGTAGACATTTTATTGCTCAAGAAAATATGTTTTCTCAAAAAAGTGTTTTATTTATTTTATTTAAACAATGTTACAATTAATTTCTTGATGTTTTATATTTTTTTAAATTCACCTAATTTTTGAGATAATAATATAAAATTTTACTTTAAGTTAAATTTAGGATTTTTTGAAATGAATGCTTTTTCAGTGAATAGTGAAAAAACCAATTTTTCAAATACTGTCATTTATTTTCAAAAAATAATACAATTTAAAAGTAAAATTATATTTTTAACCTGGTATTAAATATATATATTATAAATTTTATTTACAATAATCTAATTAATTTCATTTGAATCCTAAATTTTCATCATTTTGGTTTATGTTTAAATTTATTCTTAAAACAAAGATTTCTGCAAACCATTTTAAAATGCATAAAGATTATAAACAAAAAAATTTAAAAAAACCACTCATAAAGAAAAATTTAAATTAAATTTATATAATATATATATAGTTATATGAATATAAGTTCATTTAATTATTATTAATATTTATATAGTTAATGTATGATCACTTTATGCTTGAAAATGCATTTATCGAAAAACCATTTTTGGGCACATTTTGAGAGTTTATTTTTCAATTAAATTATACCAATTCTGTGAATTTATTTTTATTAAATGGAATAGCTATTTTTAATAGTAATAATTAATATTATTTATTAATTTCAATTTATTTTCTGTCCTAATTATTAGTAAAAATTAATTACCGTAGTTTTGGTTAGAACAATGTTTTCCATGTAAAATGTGCTTTTGTAATAATTGATTTTCAAAAAAATATAGTATTATTTTTTTGATAGATTGAATTTAATATTTATAATATTTATTTCCAAATTATCTAATATTTATCATATTATTTTTTCTTCTTAAAGTGTCAATTACATATTTAAAAACAAGTTACCATCGAGAGAACTAAAATGGTAAAAGTATGTAACCATATAGGTAAAGAGAATAACATGTTTATTTTATAATGGTGGAGGTTTATTTAGACCATATATTATATACACTACATTATTTACCAATTTTGGAGGCACTTAGTTTTGAGGGAAACTTATAATTATTGAATTGTTTTGTGTATATAAAAAAATTACAATATTCATTTATAAAAGGGAACCTCTTCTACTCTTTTATTCATACTTAAAAAGACTTTTGGTTTTACAATACCTACAAAAATTCCTTCATTAATTCCATTACCATGTACTAGAGAAATATTGTTATTATAAAACCCTATTAGGATGTATTTTGGTTCAAACCCCAAAAAGGGTGTCCAAAGCAGAGGTATAATTCATAACCATGACTGTCAATTTATTTTTTTAATTTTATTATAATAAAAACTGGGAGGGGAGGGACACCTAAAGGAGGAAAAAAATGGTGAATCCCAAGATCATAATCATCCATGATAACCCTACAAATAGGGGGAGGGACCCTAAACTATCATAGATGATCATTTCTTCTACCTCATTTCCCAACCAGGTAAGTGAGTCTTCCGCGAAATTGGCTTCTCTCCATGTGTGTTAGAACTACCTCCCATCGCATGTCATAGCAGAGCCACTGTGAACCAAGGAGACTATGTCCCACATCACTTAATGGAAACCCTTAAAATTTCTCACCATGACATCGGAATCTGACTCCAGCTCAACCGTATGGAACCTGCGGTCCCTGCACAGTGTAACACCAGATAAAAGTGCTCTTGCCTCAACACCAAGAGAAGAACCAGGCCTATAGTAAGCACTGAAGGACAAGATAACTGAACCCCATGAGTCTCATAACACCCCTCTATGTCTCATAACCCCTCCCCTAAAGGATCCGTCCACATTGAGCTCCAATCCACCACTTGGAGGATCCCATTTGACATAGTGTCCGACCATCCGGCTAGGCATGCATGGTCTATTGAATAGGTTTCTTGAGGTCTCTAATAATTGGTTTTCTTTTAGAAGTGAACCCAAATAGATGATTAGATATTTAAGCCACATTTTAAAGAAAAATTGTGATCTCCTGATTCCCAAACATTCTTGGTTGTGTGCCTCCTAGATCATCTAACAGAGTGCTATAAAGATGATGGATCACGTCTTGACTTAAGCGCCCCCACTATTGCTCCGGTTGATCCAGGGTACCAGAGACTCTTGTATGGAGTTTTGAGCATCCTCAAGGTGAGGTAGAGGAGAGAAGAGGGGATAGAAGAGGAAAACCCAGGTACTATGGAAGAAAATATGAATGATGGACTCAGTCTAGGGGATATCACAATAATGGCACTGAGAAACAATGGTAAATCCTTTCCTTTGGATATTTTCCTACATTGGGAGCGCTTTATTCTAGATAATATAGGTGAAGAAATTCAACTTTATCGAGATCTCCTTGCACCAGTTCATGGAAGGCCACGCGGCATGGGTTGAATCCGCATGTACGAGATCCATGGAATCTTTCTTTGTAAATATCCCTAAGGTTGATCCTGTAAAGCAGCATTTTTCTTCCTCATCCTTAGTGGTGAAATCTTTAAAAAACATCATCTAATCATGGGAAAGGATAGCTTAAATGAAACCAGGTTGATAATGGTCCTCCTTTAAGGATATCTCAAGGTGGGGGAACCCAGCGTATTCCAAACTTCTCACCTGTCCAGTTGGTTTTCCAGAAACTGATCACTCATTTATCGATGATCCATCTGGTGACACAGAAAAGAACATTGAAATGGGAGGTCATGCATCGATACAAGTGATAGGGCCAATTGAATTTCCCAACAATCGTTTCCCATTGAATTTTAAATCGCCTCCTATAGAAATTATCCCACAGCGAATCACCGATGACAATTTCCCAATCCAAGCGCCCCTGCATTCCATGCATGGATTCACTAATATCGCAGATTCCAACACCACCCTTATCCACTGGTATTGAAATGTGCTGCCAGGAGGCCCATTGGATTATTTCTATATGGTTAGAGTCCCAAATAAAGGAGGTGATAATTTTCTCGATCTTCCTAGTCACTCATTTTGGAGGGTTGAGGATTTCGAAGATGTGAATCGGGACGGATGTTAAGACACTATTAACTAGAGTAACCCTCTCACCAAATGAAATAAATTTCTATTCCAGTTGAGAACCCTTACTATCATCTGATTGGTGATATCTTCAATTTTTTTTCTTTATGCATCCATTGGATAATGGAACACCAATATAAATAATTGAAAATTTCTTTTGCTGGCACCCCTAGATGTTCACAATGCCTCTACAGTGACCTCAGGAGCACTTGTTTGAAATGAAGACATGACTCTTGGTAGTGTTGATCCTCTACCTACTCAAGCACTCATAGGACATGATGATATCAATAATGTTAAGCAGAGATCTATGTCTTACATTGGTGATGATTAAGATGTCTTCAGTGAACATTAGGTGGGATAGTCTCTCAGACCAACACTTGCGGTGGAAAGGAACCAAATTACCATTTTCCACTACTCTATGCTAGTTTCGGGAGAGAGCATCTTGTGCCAAAATAAAAATACTACGGAAAAGAGGGTCTCCTTGCCACACCCCCTAGTCTACTTGAAGAAACACAAACATCTCCCCCGCATTGAAATGGAAATCCATGTAGAGGAAAATCACATGAAACAAAGGTCACAGATCCATTCCTAGAAACCATACCTCCATAAAACCCATATGATAAAGATTCATTCCATTTTGTCATAGGATTTGTCCATGTTGATTTGGAAGATGACGTTCGAGCCCAAATTTTTTTGGTTGATATCATTGATCATCTCTTTGGAAATTCCAGTAGCCCCTTGAATGATCTGGCCTCTGGTGAAACCATGCTGCTCCTCTGTGAAAAGCTGAGGGATGACATTACTCGACCTATTATGGATTAGCATGGCCAGAATTTTGTTTGATACATTGAAAAGATATATAGGATGGTGGTGATCGATTCTTGTGGTTTTTTATTTTTTTTTGGAATAATAAAAATTCTGGACACCCAAGTCATTCTATTTAATGGTCTACCACAAAAAAACATAATTGATTCCAGGACCATAGGTTCAACAATCTCCCATGTCACCATAAAAAATTCTCCCAGGAAGCTATATGAGCCAGGAGCATTGTCACTAGTTAAACTAAAAACTATGTCCTTAATTTCATTATCAGGTGGCAGAGTTGAAAAGGAAGCATTCTTGGAGTCCCCCAATAGGTGAAGAATGCATCCCACAAATTACTCCTCCGCTGAGCTCACATGCATGCCGCCATCACGAGACAAATCCATATTAGAGAGGAGACCATTGATGTGTTCTAATTCCAGTTGACCTGCCACCACCACGTCCAAAGTGTAGGTTCCATTCCCCAACCTGAATTTGATCTTATAACTACTTCTTTCTTTCATAAAAGAATGGAAAAAGGTGCTGTTGTGGTCAAATTATTTTATCCATGTAACCCACAACCTATGTTTGTACTCTTTTTCATGTTCTATATGCTTTTCTACTAGGAGAATGTGTTTGTCGCATAGAATAATAAAACGGTTATCATCCCAGGTGTCCAGTAACACCTCCTCTAACCCGTTGATTTCCATTTCGATAATTTCCACCCCATAGTTTCATTTGTTTTATTGGCCGACCAACACTGTAGATCCACCCTGAGACATTTAAGACATTTCGCCAATCCACAAAAATCTCTCTTAGGCCCAGTACAATTACATTAGTCCCTGACCATGGATAAGAAACCCACATCCTAATGCCAGGAGTTACTGTACTGGAATGATCGCATCTGCGGGGGTTCTCCCCAAAGATTCGAGAGAATGGTAGAATGGTCAGAAAGGGATCAAGAGATGTTAGTGACCGCCAACTTGGGAAAATAATCCAAGCCTTGAATATTGGCTAAAAATATTTCATGCTGAGTCCATATGCGGTGCGAGCCTCTCATATTGTTGCACCAACTGAACTTGCGTCTAGAAAAGCCGAGGTCCAGATGTCTTGATGTGGATATGGTGTTCTGGAAATCCTACCTGCCATTGTTCAGGATGTACAATCCTCCCTTCTTCTCTGATATATGTACAATCATGTTGAAGTCCCCTCCAATAAACCACAAAATGTAGTTTGTATGTAAATCGTCAAAATGATTCCATAACAATGTTATTTCTTATGGGCTAGTGCTTGCATAGACAAAGGAAAAGTGTGCAACTGCACTATTGAAATAGATCTTGAGGGAAATGAATTGGCATGAAAGGCTTACCAGATCAACCGTATGGTTCTTTTTCCAGCAGATCCAAATATGGGAATTCTGAGGTTACCCATGCAAGGAAATTAGAAAACCCATTATTTTTTTCCATAGTAAGAATCTCTGAAGAGTTCTTCATTGGCTCAATTATGTCCAAAAGAGAAGAATGGTGAGTATGAGATTTCTTGTCCATAAAGGAACACTTTTCTTATGCCCTGAGGCCTCATGCATTCCAAAGTAGAATAGACACCATTACACCTCGTTCATCTGACCCCTCTATCTCATACCTTAGGGAAATGAGATAAAAGGGGTATCACATGTTTCCCTTGACAGGGTGCAAGCAATAGGCCTCTTTGAAACATAGTAACGACTGCTATACATTGGAGAAAGAATCTTCTGGACATGAGCTCCGGATGGTGTCTCTTCTATAGATATGTTCTTGACTCTGGATGGTCACAGACATCACACATAGAGGTCCCCTTGAATAAGTGAGACCAACAGAAACTGCTGAGGAGGGGACCGATCTGAATGAATCATTTTGGCCACCCCCTCTAGAAGTGGATCTTTCTGTGGCCGCATTTCAAATCTCCCCACCGATTTACTGGAAAAAGAGTGTTCGATATGATCTGAGGAGAGTTGATATGATAAAAAAAGGCGGCAGAGGGTGGTGAAAGATCCTTGGGAATTCTTGGGAAGAACAAAAGGAGGAGATCATCATAGACCCAGGGGGCACTGGTTCCCTAAGAGGGGAGCCAAGAGGACCACAAATTCTGGGAACATAGTTCCGCATGAGCGATAGGTCGAAAAGGTTTGCATGCTTGTTTACCGCTCCCAGCAATGGTGTACCACCAACCAGAGGGGCAGAAGAGGGAAGAGGCATCTGTAAGATTGAAGGATCCTCTCACATTTTTTTATAATGAGGTATTCAATATATATATGTATATGATATTAATGTAAAATTTATTATTATGAAAAATTAATATATCACATATTTTATTACCATTCTATTCATTGAAAAATGATAACATTATTTGTGAATGCATGTGGATTACCACCTCTATGAAGCGATCTGATTCATTTTTCCATACTACATCACATTAATGGTATATATAACTAAATTTAAAGAAATTATATAATATTTATGATATAATTATAATTATATAATGAAAAAAATAATACTTACCTTATTCCCATCATGATTTTTGAAAAATCAAAACGTTACTCATGCATATATAATAGCTATCATCTCTATGATTGTAACATAGTTCAATTTTCATAACCATATTTCATGGTTGGTTTTAAAAGTATAAATAATGAATAAAAATGATAGCTATTTAATGATTATTACTCTAGATATTATGAAAAATTTACTTCTTTTACCCTATTTAAACCACCAAATTAATTATAGATATATGAACTGAATATCATCAAAACATATGACATTAATTTATTTGATCAAGTAAATAAATAAAAAATGGTAAAAAATCAATTAAAATGAATAATAATATTGAAAAAATTTCTTAATAAATTAAGTAATTAACATATTTTTTTATTTTTTAAGATAAATTATGTACGTGATTAGTCAAACTCAAGGTAAGGGGATTTTCATTTCAATTTCAAACTCATTGGATTATAATTATACATTATTATATATATTAAGCCATCATTATGTGTGATATGACTTTATATTTTTTTAATTTTTATTTACATGTGTTATTGTGTCTGTTAATACTTGATACACATAATCACTTCATTAATTAATTCTCAATTTAATGTTATGATCATTGTAAGATATTTTAGCTCAATTTCTTTTTATTGGGATGTATTTTAATGTTATGAATCTAATTTATTTTATATGGTGTTTATAAATCCCCATTTTACATATTTTATGTTTTATTTTTTATAATTCACAGTATGTTTTGTTACAATTAATTACACTTCATCCAATCAGATTTCATCGAAAAAATACCAAAGCGGTAGGGACTTTATGTTACAATCTCTTTTCTTTTCAATATGGTTTATATTCAAGATTAAATTAAGTGAAATAAAATTAAATTATTTTCTTAAACCAAAACTCTTTTTTACCCATGTTCATTTTTTTACAAAATTTTTTAAAAGGAATCTTCCTATCATATTTCAAACAAGGTACTTTTTTACATTTTAAACGAAAATTTGACAGGAATGTTTTATTTTAACTTATATGAAATGAACATAATCTTATGCTATCATGAACACTCAATTATTTTAAGATTACATTAATATTTTTCATGGTTATTTTCAATGATTTTTATGATATTTTGGAAATTTTTATATTTTAAAGATGTGGTTTTAAATTGGAAATGGGTTTTTCTTCAAGAAATATTCCATGTGATCATTTAAAGATGTTTTCATCAATAAAGACAAAATTTAATATTGTGGATTTATTTTAAATTATTCATATATGTCTCTCACATATTTACCTACTTTATTATTACATTCTTTGATTGGGGAAATACATTCCTTATTTTCATCACTAAAATGTCTTCATTATGAAATTGCCTTTGATTATGATTTGAGTCAAGATTGTGAATCCCATTTTTTCTATGGGTAATTTTTTTATGCCTTATGATTGATTTAATTTTTGTGGAACAAATAATCATGAACAAGTTATCTTGGGTTCAGCAAGATTCTACTCTAATGAAATAGGTAATGATTTTGTCTCATGAGATTTTATGTATGGGATTAGGGAGTAATCTTAATTTATTATAGGACTCTTTCCAAATGGTGATATTTTCTAGGAAGTTAACCTTGACTCATGTTATATGTTTCCTCCAAATTTTATATATTATTAGGACCTTATTAGACCGTGTTGTTTTTTTTATGCTTTTATGTGATTACTCATGTGGATAATCTTTTATAATATCATGTTATACCTTTGACTCAGAAATTATTTTACTTATCAGTTTTATTCACATATTGGTATTTTTAGCTCACCTAATTATTTTATGTATTTACAAGGTAATACTATTAATTTTTGTAAGCTCAAATGGATTTATAATCTCATTATAGAGAATAAAATAAGGCCTCATCTTATAGTTTCTTATCAATGTATTATGAACAAAGTATTCTAAACACAATTGGAATCACAATATTTGTATTTTACTAATTAGATATTTATGTTTAATAAATAATATAATAATATGTGTAAAATCGTAGTGTTACTATAGATATTTTTATTCAAAATGAGCACAAAAATTCATCAAAATCATCAATACCAAGTCAAAAACATATTTTATAAACTCCATTATTAGAATCCTACACAAGTATAACTCATAAGAAATAATTTTATAAATCCTCAAGCATTTCATGAAATGTAAAATCAAATAATTTCATCAAAACACTAGCCATATTAATTTAAAATCCAATTTCCTTCCATGATGAGAGACATGGTAGAAAATTATATTTCTTATTAATTCCTTAAATAACTAAAAACATAGGATTTGGATAACCCTAACCCCTAAATGAATCTAAGAAAATAATTATGATTAATTAGAGATGTAAAAAAGAATGAAAACAATGAAGGGGAAATATAAGAATAATAATGATGAGACTTACATAATAAACTGATAAAACAGGTCAAAATACAAGTAGTAAGAGAGAGGTAGATCCCTTGATCTCTCTTACATGTCATCCGAGTGTGAAAAATTTGAAAAGGGGAGAAATAACATAAAATCAAAGAGGGGTATAATTGGAAAATAAAAAAATTATAAAACTATCTCATGACATGGAAACATCCACCACAATGCAATACCCATATTAAGGTACTCTGGGGTATGAAAATTTGGGTCATTGGTGTGGAACACCTCCTTACGGTAGAACCACATACCCTAATCACAAGGGCATTGTAACATGTCCTTCATTCTCCATGCTATAGAGTTCATACCTAATCCTACTCAACAAAAAATCACCACCCAAAATTCCCTACTATGACATAACACACACCCACAATGGCATGGTCACCTATAGTGAATTTCATGAATGAAAGGAAAAAACCTCTCTATAAAATAACAACCCATCACATCATAAATACATTCTCCATAACATGTCCTATTAAAGATCAAAACTTAAAAACATAAAAAATGTAAAATTTCCAAAAAAACCAATATAATTCAAAATAATATAATATAAAACACTATAGTGACATGGGGGGTCAATATTTTCCCCACCATGAAAATTTTAACCACTTGAAAGGCATGATATTAAGCAGAATTAATATGGTCCAAAACCTATACATATAACATGAGTGGTTATAGGGTTAAAGAAAATCACAAGAGGTATTTTGAGAAAAGGAAATATCAATAGAAAAAATAATTAAGAACCACCAAACTTATCTAATAATAATACAAACCACAATCGAAGAAAATGTGACATTAAGATCTTAAGGACCTATAATATGTCTCTCTACCATTTATAATTCACCTGAAATGGTGGGATACACAATAAACACCCCTACTAAAAATAATTTCACTAAAACCAACATGTTTCCTCAAAATTTCACAATGGAAACAATAATACTCCATCTATCACAACCAACCATCCAAATAATTATCCACAACTTAATAATGGGAAATAAAACCCAATTCCACAACCAAAAGTACAAAATCAATGACACCAATCCATCAGGACCAAAAAAACTATAAAACTAAATTACATAAATCTAATAACACCCCAAAAAATAATAAAAAAATGTTCACTAACATCGGGTCATGAAGATAAAAGGTTAAATAATATGGGTCCTAGATCATAGAACACCCATCCATATTGATTATGATACTTCCCCAAAAAAAAGAAAAATCTTAATTGTGTACCATCTAGAGAACAATCTACTTTAGTATAAAACATTTCCTAATTATCATAACACATATCCATTCATTCCCATGAGTAAATAGTAAATATACACAACTCAACACATTGGTATGATTACATATAAAACCCAAGGTGTATGACCAATTAAGGACAACAGAGTACAAATAAAAATAATAAACAGGTATCCAAAATAAGTAAAGATAAGTCATCCAAATAATGGACAAATCACTAAAAATTCATAATGATTAATCGTCTCCAAATAAAATTGGGAAAAACCTCAGAATAGTTCCAAATCAGGATTACACCTATTAATTATCCCAATAGAAGAAAAAATGTTCACATAAACTAAACCCCTTTCATCCCAAATTTCTAAGTCATCCTTAACTCTCTTATGATCCAATTTTACCATCAAAACCCTATTTAATCACTACTTAATAAAATATTAAGAAATGATAAAAAAATAAAATTTAAGGACAAAATATAGACCTATCTCATGGAAAATTTTTTCCTAAAAGTTTTTGGTTTCTAGATTAGGAGAAAAGAGTGTTATCATTGAAAAAAAATTTACACAGTCCTCCTCCACTCAATTTAGAGTCTAGAAAAATTCAACAACAAAAAGTTTTGTGCCCAAATGACAAGAAACATCACCTTACAGACTATACCACATGATAAAAAATCAATGATTCACAAAGACCATTCTGAAATTCATATTCTAGGTATCAAGAATATATGATCCAATGTATTAATTCATTAAAACCCCAATTGAGAAATCATGTAAAAATTAAGTGATAAAACCTAAATCACAAATTTACCAAAAAAATCACAATAAAAATCATTTTTTTAAATCACCACATATTTGAATAAGATTATAAAAAATTATAAAATAACACATAATATTTAAATATTTTACTTCCTTTAGAAAACTACATGATCTATTTCACAACATAAAATTCTAACTCCCCTACTAGGAAGATCCAAAAATATTTTCATTATATTTTAAAAGCATCAAATTATTTAAAATAAGAATCATGTTCAAAATTCATAATGTTTGACTTTATATCAAAAATATTCTGGCTTTTCCATTATAAAATTAAAACATTCCATGAAACCCATTACCCTTTCAAAAATTTCCACATATTTTCACTTTCGTTTAAAAACTAAATCTACAAAAATTACTAAGTAGTCTATAAAGTTATTGAAGAACCATGTGCACAAGATTCACACATATTTATAGACTATGTGATTTATCAAAGAAAATATTTTCATTACACCTTCACCTAAAATATTAACAGAGTTCCTTGTAGTATATGATACAACCCAATGGGAAAAAAACCCATCACCAAAATAATAAAAACTAAAAATTATATCTAGAACTCAAATCATTACTACCATTGGAAAAAAATTATAAAAAAGAGGTGGTGACCGGTCTCCTAATCATGACATACTTCCAGAGTTCTGAAATTACAATCTCCATACTACCAATAAACACACAAATAATAAGATGGGGACTTGATATCATATTTTATTGAACCATCCCAGATCAACCTAACATTTCACCCGAGATAATATTATTCATTTCTTGAATTTAATTTTTGATCACCATTTGTTTAAAAATAATTATATAGAATAAAAAAACCATTTCGAATGGTTTTACATTCAGATAATAATAAATTAGTAGAAAATTCTAAGAATTTAAATAATACATAGCCAAAAATAATGACCCATATCATTTTCAACCATTATGTGGATGTAATATCTAAAAAACTACATGAACTAAAATAGAAAAGGGGAAAAATAAAATAAAGTTGGTTCAATGAGATGATACATACTCATACAAAAGATATGAAATCCAAGATATAAATAAAACCTCTCCATGTGACCCATGGTCACTCACTACATCTATAGAATAAAAAAATGGGATTTAATAATGATATTCAAATCATGGATAAAACCTAGGTACCAGTAAAGAATAATTGGAGTTCTATACATTCATATATCTATTTATAAAGGGTGTGACAAAACAATCCCAATAGAAATTTTCCAATGATTATATAAATTTAGTTTCACAATAAATTTCATTAATTACAGTTTAAACATTATTTAAAAAAATCCTAAATGTAAAGTATTCATAAAATAATTCTCATACTCTCTCTCTTTTTAAAACACCATGAGATATATTTTTTAAAATGGAGAACATCTATCAGAAAGAAATATTTTTAATTATAGAAAAAAAATCAAAACATTCCTGTAAAATATCACATTCATACCAAATGGGTTGAATCTATCTTCTAAATTGGAATATTTCTTTAAAAAATCAAATTATTTGGACTTATAGGCCATTAAAAAACAAAACAAAACCAGTTTACATCTTTTACTAGATTTAAAAAAATTATATTTTCAAAAGAAAATTGAAAAGTAAAATGTAAGATAAAATAAATAATTTAATAACCAAGAAAACTATTATATAAATGATGTGTAATATAAAACATAAACAATAATTAAGAATATTCTTAATAATCAAGATGAGAACAAGGGGATATAATTGTCGTATGCATAAATCCCAATGGTTATTCCATGATTCTACAAATAAGTGTCATGGGAAACTCCTTATGTCCAAATATAAGATGGTTCTAGACATACTCAAGTGAATCCATATATATTCATGTCTATATATTCCCATAATTTGATCAGGTTATATTAATTATCTCACTTATTAAATTTAGGTCAATAAAATAATTATATATTAAATTGAATGCCTCATTTAGCAACTTGGATACCCATGTCATGTTAAAGGTGGAGGTGAGAAATCAAAGAGAATTATGGTCATCACATGTATCAATAAAAATTAATAAATAATAAATCTCATCTCACTTTGAAAACCTCATAATGAAACATACCCTTTCTCACAAATCAATCATTTCACAATAATAACATAAACCGACATCCCATAAAGGTAAAAAATTATACATAAGGAATAATAACACGGGTTTCAAAATTAGTGTGTAAAATCCCTAATAAAAAATCATTGCTATAAAATTTGAATCATGACTTTTAATAACATAGGAAATAAAAGCATTTTAAAATTGTTCATTATAAATCTATCAAGAACCCATTCCTTTAAAATCTCATTTTCTTTCATTAAGAGTCACTTAAAATTCAAACACATAATTGATGAAAAACAATAATCAAAACATGGGATTCATAATTTAGAAATCAAAAATAGGGCCACAACCAATACATTGAACATTAAATCCATGTAAAATACCTTCTTAAGAATTTTTACAAACACATGGAATGGACATAGACATTAATTTCAAATAAATATGATAATTCATCTAAATAATCGTTTCTATGTAAAAAAATTTATATCTCATATTATGGGTAAAATACATAATAATACTTCTTAAAAAATAATTTTATAAACCCTCAAACATTTTAGGACATGTTAACTAAAATCATATCTTAGGAACACCTACTTAATTATAGATAAATAAAATATCATTAAATAAATAGATAAATGAAATAAAAAAATACAACATATACATTCTCCTAATAGTTAAAACCCATTTATTATATCCAATATGAATTCTAAATTCTCCCCACATAGTTATTAGGGTTTATAGGAGAAGAAATGATGAAGGGGGAACATCAGAAGATGAAATGATATATTTACCTTGAAAACATATTGAATTAAATAATAGAGGGAAAATATGATTAAGAATCGAGGGGGTCTCCATTTTCCTCTCCTTTATATCAAAAAAGGAGATAGGGAAGAGAAAAGGACATAACCCCTTAAAATAAAAGAGGGGTATAATTTGAAAATCAAAAACACAAGGTAGAATGTCTCATGGAATGGACCGATCCACTAAGGTTCAATGTCCCTCTATTGGTAACTATATAGAGTGGATTTCTAGGCCTTCTATGTGGAACAAGTCATATGGATAGATTCAAAAATCTCAAGACCTAGTTTTATAATGAAATACTTATCTATAGTGAAATAATGTACCCATTACTTCTCCATAGCATATCCTCACTCGTGGTGCCTGGATGAGGCAAAATAAACACACATTATGGTGTGGTCATTATATCCTTACAAAAACTTCACAATAGAAAGGAGAATTACTCCTTGTAAAAACTGATCCACCGTGTATTCAAGACTATATCCATGACATGGCTTGCTCTATCTCAAATATGTAAAACATAAAAAAAATTAAAACTCCTAAAAATTAGAAAAAAAATTTAAAATATATATTATACAACACCATAATGATATAGGGGTTTCACAGTGGGACTATCCATGGTTTTAAGATTCACATTTAACATCCTTTAGAGTATATCGTCGAAGAAAAATAAATTTTTATGGGATACCCTATCATATAATGGTATGGTAAGAAGTTAGGGAAACCATTCAACCCTACTTCTTTAGTCTTCCTAATACTTGGTAGTGCAACCATGTTTTTTTTCAATATTTGAGATAAAATATTTTGGAACCTATTCACTCCTAAAGGAATACAAATTATTATTTATACTTTTAAAATTTTTATGACTCTATTACGTATTTGAAGCATGCGTGTTTGTGTGAGGACATGGTCATCATTATTGTTTCCTAGAAGGAGGTACTAGATTAAATATTCAAAGCATAAGGTTTTGACCCCATTCCCTTTGTTGTTTGAAATTGAATAAAAACGTTCAAAATTTTTAATTTTTCCTTTCATGTAATAATGGAATTTGTTAGACTTTAGTTTGGTGTTCCAAATGTAATCCTTCATTTTTATACTATTAATGTAAATTCTTAGAACATTCCATAATATTTTTGTGGAATAAGCATTATTTTCAACTTATCCTGATGATTATCTACAAAGATATTGAATAGATATTCTTGTGGAATTTGTATCTATTTGGAATATTTATGATTCTTTAATTAGGTAATAAAATATATTTATATATCATTTTCATGTTATTTTTAATTGTTGAAGTCACAAATGTTGGTTTTACTAAATGTTCAGCTCAATTAGTCAAGGATATACAGTAGGAGGTCTATTTAATAGGTGATAGATATAGAATCTAGATTTCTATAATATAATAATATATGACCTTTAAGAGACTACATGATACATCTATGTTTACTATGTATTTTTACTTTAGAGTTCCAAACATTGGGCCACAAAAGGACATGATGTTTATAAGGTGTAGTTATAGGTATCTGGTTCCATAGAACATTAAGGAGTTATAGTTCCCAAAGAAATGTGGTGGAGGATTCAAATAAACCCACATCCTATATTGTTTTCTCACTATTTTCACTGGTGCACACTTTCATTTTAATACCAATATCCAAGAAGTTAGTTCATTGAGTATTTGTGCCTATGATTCTACTATCCAAATTGTAAATTTCACTGGGAAATTTTTTTGAAGATTGATATTATTGACTTGTCTAAATTTGTGTCTAGTAGATAACTTAATCTATCATTAAATGTCTAACCAAAAAAAGTGGATGATGTTTCCCTAGTGGAGGAATTTCTTTATTGTCAATCAATACTATAATCAAACGAATGGGTTGGTCCAATTTCCAGTTTATTAGAATAAATGATTATATTAGATTTAGTTCCCTAGAAGGAACTGACTTTGTACATTAGATATTATGTATATTAAAGGTTTAAGATATTGATAAATATATTACCATATGATGAGTGTTCTTTTATGTTTCATTAATGTGAAAATTTCTATAGATTATTTTTCACATTGAATGGCCTTATATTTTCCCGCTATGATGAAATCCATGAAGTGTAATGATTATATTCTTAAATATATGTTATATAGTCTGATGAAATTGTGTTAAAGGATGAAAATGATACAAGGTATTATTTGTTGAGGTATTATAATACATTTAGATTTCATTTCATAATGTTCACCCTTAGTAATATTAAAGAGATAAGGATATGAGAAATTTCTCATTATTAGGAAATCCAAATGTTCTATGTGTCATTAGATATTCCTATCTACATAAATGTGAAATAATCCTTATACATTAATATTATTATTAATGTATATCACTAGTTTTGTACTTTTATATATTTTTGAAACCACAAACACATATCTTCATGGAGAGGTTGGATGTGTTGGGTGGTTCGTGAATTATTTGACAATAATGAATAATCTGAGAATGGATTTTTCTATTTTTTTTAAATAACATCTAATACATTTATCCTTTTTGTGGAAATGGGACATCCTAATTAACTCCATGGCTGTGGAGGTATTTTTAGAAAGTTAATTTCTTAAAATTAAATAAAATATAATCAACTACATATATTGATGACGCATTCAATGCGACCTGCTCAAAAGAGATATTGGGAAGATTGGATTATATTACATGGTATGCATTCATAGGAGGTATTTAAATCTTTTAATTGTCCTAATATCATTAAATTTTATGAGGTGTTTCTATATTCCACTATTGGTATGTGATTTGTACTAACTGATTTAGAGATGTGGTCCAAGAGGGTTACACAAAAAAAATTCATACACTGGTTCAACGAATTTAGATGAATTGGAGTTCAGGACAATGTGGCCCCATGTTTTAGCACCAGTGAGTTTCCAAGTGAATGATAACAATTATATTAATTAAATTACATTATTCTATTTTTAAATAATAATTATTTAATTTTTTTCTCTATGTATTCAAAATTTTATATAAATATAAAATATAAATATGAGAAATTATTATTATTCCAAAAAATATCACATCATTCATGGTTTATTAAATAATTACAGGAGGAACAAGTCAAGTTAATGGATCTTGGTTCATCATATGGAATTAATTAATGTCACTAGTGCTTTTTGAAATGTTCATGGAAGGTATGAAATGTTCGCAAGATTATTTATGTCTTTTTGGGCCGATTTAAGAGGTTAAACATATCCATGTTATTAAGTTGACATTTGGAATGCATCCCCTTACTATTTATGGTCACTTTTTTCAATGAATAGTGGTAAGAAATTTTCATTAATTTTATATCCTAAATTACCTTATCTAAATATTTTACAGAGATGGGGAGGGATCAATAAGGGGATTATCTAAGTTTAGGGATCAATGTTTTGATCTTTTAGTGGTTGTGAAAGCATTATAAGGCCTTTGATAATCCATGATATCACCTAGAAATTTAATCATGACATTCATGAAGCTATGGTACATTTTTGGAAGATCAATAAGGAATGCACTTTACTGTTTTTTGAGCTATGAAGATCTTGATAAGAGTGGAATCAATGGGATCATCATTTTCCACAAAGGTACCATTATAAATTTTTTCATACCTACAATACATTTCATGAGGTACTTGTTAGGAATCGAACATTGTAAAGCTAAATAAATTTTATTATGACTGATTTGGAATTAAAAATTAAAATAAAAACTAATTTTATTATTCCACTACATATTATGTTCTTTAAATGGTATTAAATAAATCATTAAATTATATATGTAGGAATTTTGATTATATTTACTAAATTTCAGAAGTAAATATTTGATACAATCCCAACTCAACTAGGGATACATCAATATGAGTTTTAACAACAATTATTTTGATTATTAATGATTTATGGTATTTTATAAATCATAATATGAAATAAAAAAAATATTACACACACATGTGTTCATGAAATGGTGTTGGGGGTACAACTAATCGACAGACTATATGTCTCATCAGAGGATTGAATCCTGTGGGGGTGTCCATTCGTGGTCTTGTCATGTTTAAAAAATAAATTTTAAAAGACATATATTAATGGTGTCCATCATCAACTTTCATAATTTAATATTACTCCCCCACATGATTTATGGGCTCACTGTTAACCACTCATATGGTGTATGGGTGGGAAATTTTTTATAAAAAAAATTATTTATGTTTTTATTTTAAATATACCATCACTCGTATTATTGGAAGTCATATATCATACTCATGTAGAAATTTTTCCACCACCATAACTCAACACTATGTTAGGTCCCCTAATTCAGTTCAATCCATATCGGTCTAGACACAGCCCTCCAATCCCACCCACACTACCCTAGGAACAATTTTACCTTTCAGGACCTATTTTTGGTCGACATTGACATGTAAAAATATGTTTAAATTAGAAATTAAATTCAATTGAGTTTTATTTATTTAAAAAAATTAATCTACCATATTATTTTTCAGTAAATAATTAAAATTATTTTAATAAAAGTAACATTTATTAAAAAATCCATCGAGTATATTTTTTTTTCATTTTTTACTTTTCTTATCGAATTTTATTTCATGTTGACTGATCGTGTGTTGAGATCAATCTATGAATGATTGGTCATATATTTATTTAAATTAATTATTTCATTTGAGTATTAAAATGTAATAATTATTTATCTTTTAGAGGATATACATCTCACCCCTCAATACTTTCATGTATAAGGACCCATGTAACACCGATATATTTTGTGAAATATATATTTTTGACTTAATTTAATATTTTTATATTTTTATTTCACACAAGAGTAAAAGTAGTTATATATATATATTAAAGAAATAATTTTTTATTTCTTTATACAGAATACCAATTTATTTGAACACTTAATAGAATATAAAGGTCTGTTTTCCCTATACAGAACAATGAGGTTAGCTTATGCCACACGTAAGACCGAGTTTCACCATCCAATAATATATTATTAAAAATATTATTATTTAATAAAATAACATATAACTAAAGAGTTAAATTATTAGTTATGAAAATGGTCAACTAACTTATGAAAATTTGTGGTCTACAAAAATATAAAATGAATTAATTGGTTACAAATTAATTAAAAATGAAAATGAAAATGGGTTAAATGTAAAAGAAAATATCATTATTATTTTTCTCACAAAGATGATTTACCTTAATAAATTAAATAAATTACAATTATTTAGTGATATTATTGTGATATATATATTATATATTAATTCAAATATTTTTTTTATATTAATCAAATATATTTTATATTCTTAAGATAAGAACAAACACAATTTTATGCTTAAAAGCCTACATTCTTATAAAGGTAGTTTTACATGTTTTTGATGATAAAACAATTTTAAATATAATTTTGGAACTTTTATAGATTTAATATTTCAAAATAATTTTTATATATGAAATAGAAACATAAAAATTAGGTTAGAATTATTTTTTGATACTTTTTGACAACGTTTATTTTTTTAATGAATAGTTAAAATAATGGATTTTAATTCCAAACTACTTTTACATATAATTTATTTAGAAGGATAAATTATTTATTAAATTAATTTGAATGTTTAATGAGATCATAATTTTATCAAGTAGTCTAATTTAGTGAATTAGAATCAATTAAACTTTCAAATTGAGTATAAAAACTAAGAAAACTTTTGAAAATTTTTACAATTTAACCAGGCATTGTCATTCCATCTATAGGATAATTTTTAAATTAAATTATTCCTATTATATTTTTTAAATTTTTCAATATTTATTCAATATTTTTAATCACAATAATTAATAAATTATAATAAGTTTAAATTAATTTTTTTCCAAAAAAATTAGTAAATGTAGTTAAAATTAATTATAGTTTTAAACGTAAAACTATGTTTAACAATGAAATAAACCATTAATTTAAGGGGACAAAGGACATAACCAATTCTACAAATCCCATTTTACGTCCATATTTACTCCATAGACATTCAATTTTTGAGTTTTGATGGTTTTTGTTGACTTATTTTAGGTAACAATGTGGGTATACCAAACTTGTTTCCAAAAATTCCTTATGTGTCCTTTCCCTCCTTCAAGCTCATTTCTTTTATTTCTATTATCCACTCTATAAAATCCTCTTATTAAATTATTGTATAAGAAATAAGTATTCTAAATATACTATTCTATTTTTATGATAATGCTTCAACCTACACATACACACACTACTATCTAATGAGTAACGAATATACTGTTTATGTGTACAGCGAACTTCATCCTCATGAAACGATGATTTTTCATTTTTCCTTTACCTCCTCTCATAGTGGAAATTATGATGGATAATATATTTATATATGATATAGATGATATTTATAATTATTTTATTATTCATCAATTTTTATTTAGAACATAACCTTATGCTTTCCATCTTGCGTAAATACATTAATTTTGTTTGAAGAAATGTGGACTTCCGGCCCCTCAAAATAATGTGATTCATTTAAACAATACATGGAATATATTAAGGATATGTTTTGTGAAACTATATTATATATATGACATAATAATGATACTTTAAAGATATTATATACTTATATTCATATACATATATGTCATTTACATTATTTCTTTCCATATGTTACAATGTGATGATATATTAATAATACCCATTTCATTTCATGGATTATGATTTGATGTTTATAGAACTCATCTATTTTCATGTTTCATGATATGATGAATGTATTTTTTAACATGAATTTATGATTTCACTATGTTATATTAGGGATCTATATCTTCATCCCATGTATTGGGTAATGAATAATGACTCATGATTATACATTATATGCATGAACATGATTACATGTTCACAATGTTATACATGGACCTGGTATCATGTTCATAAGTTTATGCATGGACCTAATTACATGTTCAAAATATTATGAGTGAAGCTTTTTATATTTCCATATTTTTATGATTGAACCCGATTACATGTTTACAATGTTATGTGTGAACCTAATTCCATGTTCATAGAATTATTCTTGGACATGATTTCATGTCCATAAGTTAATGAGAGAGCCTCATTTCGTGTGCTTAACTTAATGTGTGAACCTATTTATACTTATACATGCTCAGTATGTTCTACATTGATGTTTATTCCATAATTCCATGTATTATCCTATGTTATTCTATCATTGATTATTCTCTTCATTTCCTTGTGATCAATGTCTTATTAACTCCAAATATTTATTCGATGATTCATTTTTATGATTTTTTATATTCTAGTTATGATATTATAATGATCATGATCACATTATTATACCCTTATGTTCATAATATGAATATTCATTTCATTTATTTACCCTTACTAAGAATTTGATCTCACTACTTTATTATGTTTTCTTTTTCCAAGGTTATAAAGAAAGTTAATTTTAAGTATAGTTACTATGGTGCAAGACCATTGAGGTGAACATTGAAGATCCTTCCCTGAGCTAGAATATTTTTATTCTAGGTTTCCAAAGTTAATAAACTAATACGGTGCTTGGGTTTCTGTTTTTGTAATGATTTAAGTATTCAACAAAAGTGATGTAATGTCATTGTATGATAAGATTGTGTCTTTATAGTTGGTATAAGAGAAATTATTTAGTTTACATTTGGAAAATAGGATGAGAATCCCATAGTGAGAACCTAAGGAAATTTCTAGGGATAAGTCTAACATTAATGAAATGTACAAAAAAATGTACTCAATTTTTTTAAAGGATAGTGTAAGTGGTTTCGTAGAAATAAATACCTATCCAGCTACTAAAAGTGGATGTGACTATGGATCAAATGTAACTAGGTGTAACAACCATGATAAGATTTTCCAAGCCTGACTTGAGATAATCTGGTGCATGACAATGGGTCTTACTGCACACCTGGTTTGACACTCCTGGGGGATATGATTTAAGAATTCATGAACTCTTCACGAACCATCGTGAAGGATTTAAATATATATAGGCTATGAATAACAGAGGATAAACCTAGGGTTTCATAGAATAAGGAAGGTTTCAAAATTTAGATATCGTATAAGTGAATTTTCAGGACTATGTGGTTTATCATAGTGATAATTATTATTTAATCTATTCCATTGGTCTTAGTCAATTTTTGGAACCCGAATAAACTGTGTTAATGGTGATTGAAATATAAAATGCAATGGTTCTTCGCCTAAATATAAAAATTCTATAGAGGATAGAATAAAAAACACATTGTTATACTATTACAAATTTTTCAAGATATGAGTCATGAAAATCTTCCAAACAAGAAAATTGGGGGAAGAACGTTCTGTTGATACCTTCATGAGGCAATGACCGCATTCTTTTAGTGTGTCATGTAATCCACTTATTATTGAACACTAGATTAGTACCACTTAAAATATATTCATTTTTCTCTAATGTTATGGTCATATGGACTTCATTCTTTATGTTTTTCAGTTAGAAGGTGAAGCCGACTAGTGGTTGCACTAATATATATTACAAGAATCCATGTAAAATTGAATACATGTATTGGGATGAGTTCAATAACTTATTATTGAATAAGTAAATTCCTTGTTTTCATCAAATGAATATAGAAAATGTGTTTTTTTAGTTGATGAAAAGGGATGATGATTCTGTTGGTACCTATGAGGTTAATTTCACAAGACATGCGAGGTATGCTTCTATTATTTTCATCTAGCCTGAAAGTAAAGAGGATATGTTCTTCATAGGATTCAAGACAAGTCTAAGAAGGGATTTGATCATAATAGAGTCTTTTAGGTATAAATAAATTGTGATTTGTATAATAAAAGTAAAAATATATGATTTAGTTACATATAAATCTCATGTTTTTAACAATAAGAGGAATATGGAGTTCAAATGGGAATATAAAAATCATGGAGGGAAGAAAAATTTTCAAACTTGTACTTTAGAAAACTGTGGAAAAGATAACATAGGAGAGTTCCGGAAAAGAAAAAGAATGGGTTTGAAGTTTGGGAAGCCTAAACACCAAGAAAAAGAATATATAAGTTATGTGGAGTGAAAATTCAATGAAATGAGTAGAGAGAAAACTCAAAACAATGAACCACTCGAACTTCAGTGTTTCATGTTCCTAGAGTTTGGGAATTACGAAAATCAATACCCCAATAAAAAGGATAATATGCATGATAATAAACCACAACCACAATGGAAAAAGGACAAAGTTAAATATCATAAAATCATAACAATTGATGTGAATAATGAAAATGAGGGGAAAACTTATCCTCCCCCCCACCAAGTTGGGAATTTTTTGTTTTATTTTTATGAATAATCCATATGATAATATCCTTGTTCATGCATCAATGATTTTTCATGTTATTATATCCATCTACATGGATTTTGGAATAGTAAAATCACTTTTAATGTTCTATCAGTGCATGGATGATCCCAAGTATCAAATAAATATGTTTTTGGTATAAGATAATATAATATTTATGGAATTAAGGGTGAATTGTATTTTGGAAGGGTGATAAAGATAACCACTTATGTAAAGTTTAATTAAAACATTGAATAATGTTTTTAAGATTAATGTATTATCTCACCACATGAGGACTTATGCATATTGGATATCATTTTTGTGTTGATGGAAACTCAATCCAAATGGAATGATGTATCATAGATCCCATGATATATTATTACTTTCTAAATTAAAAAAATCTCACTCATTTCATAGGGTAATAGATAAAGTATAAATATATCAAGGCATGACCAAATGGTGATATTGGTCATATTAAAGCGAATAAAATCAAGTATGTATAACTTCTCCTGAAAATTCTTCAACTCTGGGGAAAGAATTCTGAAATTTTGAAGGTTATCCCGATTCCTTATTTCCTAATGAATCAAATGGTCCCTTACACCAACGTAGAATTATGGATTTTTAATTGTTAAATTTCTCTTAACCAATTTCTCTTTCACTCTATTCCAGAACTTGATAGTTTTATTTTTCATCAATTTCTATATTTTCACTTTCCAACTATGTTCTCCTATGTTTACTTCCAATAGTGTGTCCCCCTAGGTAACCATTATGGTTCAAAATTTCTTTTTTAAAGGAAGTTTTAGTGTTCATTTTTATGATGTGGGGTTCTATGAATCTAACTTTCATGTATTAAAACACTGATAACCTAGATTAATTTCTAGGGGGAAACACTTTTTAAGGGGGGATGAATGTAATACCCCAAGATTTTGTGAAATATTCCTTTTGGAATAAATTTAATATTTTTGATAATTTTCATTTCATGCAACATGGAAAATAGTTTTTTTATATATTAAGGAACTAACATTTACATTCATTATATTCAATACCAAGTTAATCATATTCTTCATGCAACATAAAGGTTATTTTCCCTACACGGAACACCGAGGTTATCTTACGTTATATCCAAGATTGAGTTTTACCTAACAAAAATATATTATTAAAAAATTTATTATTTAATTTAATAAGACATAACATAGTCGTTCAATTCATAGTTATTAAAAGGGTTAGCTAACTAATGAAAATATATAGTTTACAAAAATATAAAATGAATTCATTACTGATAGATTAATTAAAAATGAATATTAAATCCAATTGAATATAAAAAAATATTATTATTTTTATGCTGAAAAAGATTTTTTACCCTAATAAATTAAATTAATATCCATTTGTGAGTTATATTGATATTATATTAATATTTTATATCAAAAAAATATTTATATATTCATATCATAGATTTTATATTCTTAAGATAAGGAAAAATCCATTTTTATGCTTAAAACCCAATATTTTAATAAAGGTAGTTTTACCACAATTTAATGGAGAACCCATACTACATCCAATTTTTGGAAAATTTTTAGATTAAAAATTTCAAAAGAAATTTCATATTTTAAATTGAAACAAAAAAATAGTTTACGATAATTTTTTGTTATTTTTGATAATGTTTCAATTTTTAATGAATAGTTAAAAATATTAGATTTTAATTGAACATTTACTCTTCATAAAATTTATTTATATGGATAAATTATATTTTAGATTCTTATAAAATATTAATTAGATCATTTTTTCTTCTAAATTAATAAAATTTAGTTAATTAAAATAAATTTCACTTTGAAATTGGGTATAAAAACATAACAAACTATTGGATGTTTTTTACATTTAAAACCCACATTATCATTTCGACTGTGGGATTAATTTTAAATTAATTTCTACCACTTATGTGTTTATAATTTTGAAAAATTGATTCCATATTTGGAATTATAATAATTTATTATTTATAATAAGTTAAAATTATTTTTTGACTAAAATTATTAGTGAATGCAATTAAAATTAATTACAGTTATTCATGTAAATTAACCTTAACAATGGAATAACCCTTTAATTTAAGGGAAAAAATTGACCTAAACTCATGTCCAAAACCAATTTTATGGACATATATAGATCATAAACCATCAATTTTTGAGTTTTTTCATTACATTGTTTAGTCAAATATGTGGGCACACCAAACTTATTTTCAAAAATTAAAATTGTATCCTTTCCCTTCCCAATAAAATGCCCCTACCTATCCCACTTCTTCAAACATCTCAAAAAACATAGGATAGCCCATTATATTCCTAATATACTTCCCAAAAACCATAACATACTCCTTGAATCTTGAAATTTTTCATAATGACTTACAATTAATCCCCTTGGGGCAAACAAAAAGGACTTACCTGATTAAGAGGTTAAACCCTCCCTCAAACTCTATTCTCTTATTTCCATTATTCACTTCATCAACTCTTCTTATTCCATGATTTTAAAACAAATAAGAATTATCAATATAATAGGATGTTTTTTATGATATGTGGTATCCCTATACTTATGCACACTTCCATCTAATGGGTAACAAAACTATTTTTACATGTACAATGAACTACCACTGCACAAAATGATAATTGTTCATTTTTCCTTTAACACCTCTCGTGATTTAAATTAGGATTGTAACTCTCTTTATATATTATATATAATATATTTTTAATTTATTTATGATTCTTTATTTTTTATTCATAACATACCCTTATTCTTTCCATCTTGTGTAAATACAACAGTTTCATTTGAGGAAGTGTGGACTACCGCCCCCTCAAAGCGGTGTGATTTATTCAAAAACTACATGGAATCTATTAAGGACATTTATAGTGACATTATATGATATATATATGACATAATAATTCTAAATTAATGATATTATATACATATATACACATAAATATTTTTCATTTATATTTTTTCTTTCAATATGTCACTAAAACAAAAGCAGTGTTTTACGTATGTACAACCTACCATATCCATGAAAGATGTATTTCGTTTAATAATTATATATTTTATATATTTTTATAATAAAGATATTATTAATATTAATGTTATTTATATCAGGGTGTAATTTATTTAAATCGTGATATAATTATATGAACCCATGATATAAAAAATCAAGACACATGTAAAAAACATTGAATATTACCCAAAGCGTTACCATAACATAGAATTGTCAACAAGTGGGTAATATAAATTCATAATAAAAAAATATATGTAATTATATATAAGAATATGGTTCTATAAAATATGTATAATATACTTATATTTATTATAAAGTATGTTCTTATGAGCACAAATAGATTCAAGACATGAGGTAAGGGAATTTCATCTCACTTTTTATATCTGTGAGATATATGCCATGTTCAACCATATTTTATTTTGTGTGGAATATATAATTCCTAAGAATGTGATATATTAATTTTATAATTTAATTTAGGTTTATTTAAATATCCATTCTATGATATTTATTTCAAGGGTCTTAGGTTTCAAAAGATACCAAATAAATAAAATAATTTGGTCTCAATTTTCTTTTTTTGACACACGTGCCATGTTATGCACCTATATTTTTCCATGACGTGTATATAATTAATTTTAAAGGATATATAATGAATAAAATTCATTTCATAAAATTTTAAGAATCAATTCGTTTCATTTTCATACATGGGAGTATGGTTCAAAGTTACCAATTGGTAATAGTTTATTCAAACAATATCATCGCTTTTTGAGATTGATTATGTTTCTTCTTATGTCGATGAAATATTATGAAATATATTTTAATAAATCTCATTAATTATAATATCCTAGGGATATTTAGGATATATTAATGTATTGGTACGATTTTACACTCTTTTGTACATAATATAGAAAGAAAATGTTTTATAAATAAAACCCAACTCTACCCTATCTTCTGTCAGAAATATGTATTCCTACAAAACCATGTTTTCTAAAAATGGGTTCCAATAATACATTACCATTATAATTTAATATTTTAAATAACATTTTACCCTTTTTAATTTTACTAATGTTTTCAAAGGACTCTTCTGTCCGCTTTCCAAACAAGTAATTTTTTAGTCCTTTTTATCGTGGAAAAGGAATGTTTTTACCTCATATGGAATGTATGGATTTACCGACCATCATTTATTTGATTCATCCATTAACGTTTAAAAATGTGTTTTTTTATTATTATTTTTACAATTAATTATCAATTAATTTTTTTCAAAACCTTTTCAACATTCCTTTATTAGTTTTCAAAGTATTTTTCAAGGAATTTTTTTTTCAAAATGATTTTTTAGATTATTTAAAAGTTTTTTAAAAAAATGATTTTCAAATATTTTTCAAGATTATTTTGTATGTTTTCAAGGGAAAAAGGTTTTCAAAATGATTTAAAGTGTTATTTCTATGTTTTCAATTCATTTTCATTGAAAATGATTTTCTAAAGGGTTTATATTTTAAAAATCCTTTTCAAATAATAAATGATATTTTCTTCAAGAAATGTATTCAAAATATATTTCCAAGTTATTTTACATCTATGTTGAAATCTATTAATGTTACTCGTTCCCTTAAATGAAATGATCCAAAGGTTCCCTTTCATATTCTTTCTTTAATGGTTCATGTTTTGATTGAATGATATTTATGACACCCATTTCTCTTCCACAAGTTATATTCTTTTCAAACTCACTTCTTTTCACTGGTTATACTTTGATGATATTATTATGAAAGCTATCTCTTTATATTGGTTATCATGTGTTGAAATCTTAAATATATGCATTTCTATTCATGGGTAATGATTTTATGTTTATATAACCCATCGTTTTTCATGGGTCATGATATGATGGATGTATTGTGGACCATGCATGTATGATTTAATTATGTGATGGGTTGGCCCTATATCTCCCTGTAATGAATTTGGTAATGATGGATGAATCATGAGTATAAATTTTATGTCTAAACCTGATTACATGTTCATAATGTTCTTCATGGACTATGTTGCATGTATATTAGTTTAAGCGTGAACCTGATTACATGATCACAATGTTATGAGTGAACCTTATTATATGTTCATATCTTTATGCGTGAACCTGATTACATGTTCACAATGTTATGCATGAACCTAATTTCATATTCACAATATTATGTGGGGACCTAGTTTCATGTACATAACTCTGTGAGAGGGCCTTATTTCATGTCATTAACATTATGTGTAAACCTATTTCAACTTATACATGTTAACTATGTTATATGTTCATGTGCATTCCAAAATTCCATATCTTATTCCGATGTTATGATTTCATGGATTATGCCCTTGATTTCAATATGATTCATCTCTAATAGAGATAAAATATTTACTCCATGAATCATTTTTATGATCTTTGATATGATGGGTACGATCTACTAATGGTCGTGATCACATTCTTATACCCTTATGTTCAAAATATGCATACACATTTCCATTATTTACCCATACTAAGAATTTGAGCTCACCACATTCTTATGATTCCTTTCCCGAGGTTATGAAGAATTTTTTAAGTTGTCTTTCTAAGGGGGGATATATTTTTGGTAAACATTTAAGATATTTTACTGATCTAGAATATTTTTTATTCCACATTTCCAAAGGCACTAAACTAATTCAGTCTTTTGGCATCTATTTTTGTAATGTTTTAAGTATTCAGAAAAAATGAGGTAATGTATATGTATGTCAAGTCTTTGTAATTATAACCCATGTGACCTTATTTGAGTGATTAAATGTATTTTCATATCCTGAGTTCCCCTCACCTATTTGTGAGTATATATTTTAATGATTAGATTTGTTTATAATGACATGGTTTGATCCAAGAGTCAGCACGAAACCAAATAAGATAAATGAAGAAAAGATTCATGGGTGTTATAAAATTAGTTGAGATAAAACTCAAGCCATTTCCATAGGGCCTTTATTGATACATTATGTTCTTTATGGATCAAACAATAGTCGATTGTTCTTTACCTTGTCATTGATTATTTTTTTATATCGTAAATTATGTGAATGCATTGATGTTTTATGATCACGAAGAATAGTTAATATGCATACAAAGATAAAAATAAATAATAACATATTGAATGTTTCTATTTATTAATGGTTAAATACCTGATAGTGATCAAATAGTAATAATCATGATAAATATAATCAAAGTTTATTTACAAAGGGAAATAAATTAAATAGATTATATGTAACTTATTTTATCAATACTTGGTGAATTAATTATGTAAAATCCATATAATAGTAACAATATTTTAAAAGGATAAATAAATAATAGTTACAGATAATATACATATATATATATAAACCCATAATAATACTAAGTCAGATATATAATTCCAATACTTAATTTCATATGGAACTATAAATCGAACTGTTGGTCTAGCCATCATCAAAACACTTCCATTTATCGGTAAATTATAAAGAGATTATTGCGTTAACATTACCAAATAACCTCAAGATAAGTATCCTTAACTAAAACTATCATAATTTAAATAAATCATTGGAGGTTAAATGATTCCATGATTTTAGGACAGAGGATTCTATTTAATTGATCAATGAGATATGAGATAATGAAGTGTGAATGATATGCCTACATAAATAACATTGAGTAATTTAGTAGGCCCTTACTTTTTTATGAAAATTGAAATGTGAAAACACGAGTATAATGAGATCCCAAATATAAAAAACTATGAATATACTAAAACATATTTTCAAGTGTGGTAGAGAAATTTTTACACTACACTAATATTGGAAAATTTATATTATATGTTGGAATCCCTATTTCTTTTTTATCTACCTCAATTAGAAAGATAATGAGAGAAGGATGTTTATAAGAGTTACATTGATGCCTAAATCAAGGTAAATAATCACCTAGAACCTGAAAAGGAGACAGGGAGTCATAAAATAAATGGGATTTTTTAAACACTATTTCATTGTGTATTGGAAGAAAAATACCTTTCTAGTGATAATGAATTTGTGATTCTATATGGATAAATAGTTTTCCAATAATCTCAGATTTTCATCTTAACTTCCATTTTCTCCACATTTATCAAGATTTTTACGATGAACAATATAAATAATACACTCTTGAATATTTTAACTACTATTAACTACGTTGATAAGGATTTATGGAAAAATGGTTCCTCGCTCATTATGGTGAATGAAGTGAAATACCAGGTTGAAAATCCCATGAATAGTTTGGTATTGATAGTATCTTACAACATCTTTTATAATGATAAATGATTCATAGGTAGTGTGGTGAATATAAGGTGATTGACTTCTCATTTGGCCCAAAATTTCAGTGGATGAAGATCCCAAGTAGGTTAAAAAGAAGAAAATAATAGATTTTATTTCAGTATTATTCATCATTACATGTTATAATTCTATTTCAAAAAGTAAGGTGAATTCTCCCAGTGGTTGACAAAAGGTCATTCCTATGTCATAAATGATAATAACATGAATTTATTTTATAAATTTTACAATAATTATGTTGAATTGTCTTATTAATTGAGAAAGGATGATTCCTATATCAGCAGTGAGAGTCATGTGACATTAGTTTACAAATTTCATGAAACGTGAGGTGAATTATCTATGTAACTCAGAAAGGGTGATTATTATGTTTGTAGTGAAAATACAACATCTTTATCTTTATAATTGGGTTGGTTCTTGTAAAACATTGATTATGTTTGAGTTTCTACCAAAAAATGTATCACAATGACCTGTCAAACATACCAAGACCTTGTTTATATTGAAATGAATAATTTTATGGTACTTCATACTTTATAGTTTAAGTAGTAATTAAACAAGGATATAAAATATCATTAATGAAGAAAGAATATAAATTATAAAACTTATACCTAGTTCTAAAAATATTTATTATATATAAAGTAAATTTAAATGCAGTTTTCAATGATATACCCATAATATTATTTTGGCTACTTATAACTAAAACCCATATGTATTATCGCAAAACTCAATTATTTAGTTTTAGATAAAAACAACATTATTAATGAAGGTGATATAGAAATACTCAAGAGTTAGTTTAGTTCAGTTGAATGAACTATTCAAAAGTGAAGCATGAGGTAAATTAAATTACTTCAGAAGATTCATTTAATATATTTTCAGAATAAATAATTTAAGTAATGAATTGACATGGTAAGAATATATTATATCCTTCGGGTGGGTTTTTTAGATTATATATTATCAAAGTTTTCATTGATAATTTAAGAGTAATAAAAGGTCTTCACATTACATTGTCACATTATGTATATGATTCTAGTATAAGTATATAAATATATTACATTATGTTATAGTATTATGTATATGATGGGAACCATTTCTACAGTTGGTGTATTCTTTAAATATATATCAAAGGATACATAAAGTTCATATTAGTATAAGATATTATTACTATTTAGGATCTCTAAATCTTAAATATAGAATGGTATTAATCAAACTATGTATAATTATATGATGGAATCATAATTATTTTACATAATATGAGAAGGAAATATTTTAGATGAATCCTAGATCTAGGTGCACAAGTTTATATAGTTTCTCTATAAAATTTTTAATATGATCATTGGCAGTGAAAAACAACCAAAAAAGATATATCTTCATGAAATCCACATGTTAATTACCAAAAAATTACAATACCTATTATATAGAAAATGAAAAATGTTCTATTTTCTTTTTGTGAATATAATTCTTGATAAAGATCATTGAAGTAGCAAAATAATGCTTCTTGTATCTGAGGGAGTAAAATGAAAACTCTGTGCCTTGATCATACCTGGAGGATAAAAAAATATGATGAGGGTTCTATCATATTAATTAAAATAAATGAAAAACATTTTGAGGAAAACATGGGTTTCCTAGTAGCCTACAAGTATCAAAAACAAACATTATAAAATCTCATATGCTTTTATTGGTAGTAGTCGAGGAATAACTTATTTATAATGAATCTCACACATTACTATTTATTGGGTAGATTATTCATAACCATAATTTAATGAATAAATTAAAACTTATATATACCAAACATTTTTTAATAACTTGATGTAACCATATCAGAGAAACTATAATGGTAGTTTCATCAAATATAACTTATCTAAAGTATGCATTTCCTTCCTATTTAATAATATATATAGTCATCATATATATATATTATAAAATTAATAAATTAAATATAAACTATTTATAATATTGTATGTTATATATGTGTACATGCATCTCATGCATGAATATTTTAGTGTATATCCATCAATGTAACAGCCCGAGATTTTATGAAAAATATTCTTTTTAATTTCATTAATGTCTTGTGTTGTAAGCTACACCAAAAGGAGCTTTCATAACACACATCCTTGACTTGCCTTACATTACACGCAATCACGACCTTCTTCGATAGCGTGTGTAGTACGCAATAACGAGTTTCACTAAACAACAATATGCTATTAAAATATTATTAAAACTAGCAGTTATGAATAGTAATAACCAATTTTTGAAATTTTTTAAATTTTATTTTTCAAAATGGAATTCATTTTTGGATTCGTAATATCGAAATTAGCTTAGGGTGAAATTTTGGTACTTTTCGGATAACATTCATTTTCTGATGAATAGTGAACATTACTAAATTTTAATTAAAAACAACCTTTTTAATCGAAATAATTAATAGTGATAAATTATTAATTTCAGTTGTTTTAAAGTTCATTTATAATATATTTTTACAATTTAATACAATGTTGTTCATTGTATGTAAATTCACATTTAAACCAGACATAAACAGGTGTCAATATTTTGATAGTTATTATCTCTTAAGAACACGCTATTTGTTTTGACGACGGGAATTAATTTTTAAATTAATTAATGAAAATGATATGTTTTTAATTTGGTAAAATAGACATCATTTTGAGTTCATAATATCAAATATAGTTTAGGCCTAATTTTTGGTATTTTTCTGGAAACATTCATTTTTTGATGAATAGTGAAACCACTAAGTGGTAGTTAAGAAAAATGAATTTTTCATAAAACAAAATTTTACCGCTTCTGTGAGTGGAATTTCAAAACTCCGAGAGACATGGTTTATGTCAGTAAGTAAAATGTGGTTCAATGAGATGAAAATAATTTTTGGTGAATAGTAACTTTTTACTTTTTTTACCACGGTTAAAAGTAAATAGGGTAATTAAGGGTAAAAATGATATTATTATTACCCTAAAACATGTACTAATTCTATTGGTTAAGTGTAATTCGACCAAAAACAACCTTAGGAATGAAATATGACCATTTGGGCCCACTTGAATTAGATTAGGACATTTATTATTAATTTATTTAAAGAAGGGTTAAAATAGTTAAAATCAATGATTAATAAGTAAATTATTTTTAATATACAGTAATACATATGATAAATTCGACTATAAATATTCATTAGAAAGATAAAAATATTTCCTACATGATGGTATTTTATTTTTAATTTTTAGACATTATATAATTTAATTTATTTATGATACAAAGATGATGCAGTAATTATCTTATTAATGAAATATTGACATAATTGATGTTATAAATACCCAAATAAATGTCATTTCATACTTTTTATGAAATAAACTAATTTTCTAGGTTAATTTTACATGTTATATTGGATTTAATTTACTTTTTTTGAACTAATAATTCTGTTATGAGTTTCAAAAAAATCAATTACAAAATAGTGTCAAAAATTACATAAAATAGTTTTTTAAAAAACTATTATATTATTAATTGTTATTTTATTCCTAAAAATCTAATGATAGGCCAAATTACTTAGATAAGGTTATATATATTAATAATAAACAACTTGGGGTTCTTTTGGCTTCTTATAGTAAGTTTATTAACCTTATAGTATAAGAACACAAGAAGACACGGTAAAAGTAAAATTATTTTACTTAATATTAAATCTAAATGATAAGGTTAAAATAGGAACCTAAACTTGTCTAAATTATATTGGATGAGAGGATTTAGACCCATCCTCACCTTATCTTTAAAATAAATCAATTTTGAGCTCTTTAAAACCGAATTTGACTTTATAATAAAATAATAGTTTTAGTTATTCCAAAGGTGCCCCTCTCCTCCCTTATAAAAGAGAACCTCCTCCCTCTCTTCCTCACACCACTATGAGCCTTCAAGCTCGGCCAAACCCTGAAAAATTCCCTTCTCCACTTACCTAGAAACATCCTAGAGGTTATTTCCTTCCTCAAAGACCAATTTTAGTTCCCTAAAAAGAGATCTGAAAGAGGCGCTTCAAAGAAGAGGTAATGTCTGTTACCGATTCTTTCATCTTTATTTCTTCTTCCACTTATTCTTCTTTAGTTGTTTCATTATGAAGTAATAAAATCAGTATCACTCATATACTGATATGTTATTATAAGTATGAAACATCCCTATTTCACCGTCTATCCATCCTACGGAAAAAAAATCACCGCGCGTGTGTACGTACGGAATACCGTCTCCATGCCGTGGTGTAATCTATTTTCCACCACCACCTTACTTGGATGGATATAATGGTGTAAATAATGACTATATAAGACTGTTAAAAATTGATATTGATTCTGAAATAGTATACATACACTCCAATACAATTCCACGATCATGGGAACGATATCATCGCTCGTGCGTACGTACGGAATACCGTCTCCATGATGTGATGTGATTCGTTCTACATAATCTTCATTGCATAAGGATTATATAAATGAATTGAATGAATGAATATGATATATATTACAATAATACCATTATGTAAATGTGGTATCTATAACCTAAGGATAATAATAATAATTTACTCGACAAACACGCATAAGAACAAAAAGTAATAAACACCCGAATAACAAGTAGTAATGAAATATTACTAATAATAAGCTAAGAATATGACCATATATGATATCATAACAATAAGTATGATTCTGGAGTAATTCAATAACATTATTTAAATCATTATACAGGAGATTTGGACACTTACGAAGAAAATCGGACATAAGGTAAGGGAAATATCACAATCTCATTTTTATCCGAGATTGTTTATACTTTGGCATTTAATAGGGTGTATTTTATCATCCACATACATGTTTCCTCAATATTTTAATATTATTTCCATTCACCTACAATTTTTTAAATCCTATTTTACCCTTCGGTGATTTTTTAGTAAAAGATATGAAAGGAATCTTTTTTCGTTTTTTCGTACGAGGTACTTTTTGACTTTTCGGACAAAAGTACGAGAAGAATGTTTTTTTAACTTATAAGGCATGAATGGATTTTTAAAACATAATTTCCAAGAAGCTTCCTTTACAAGTTTTCATGTTTATTTTTAATCAACTTCTTTTAGTTTAAAATTGTATGACATGTTAATAAAGGAAAATGTTTTTGAAGTAGAAAAGATATTTTCCTCAAGAATGGAGTTTAAGTGTTTTATCAAAATTATTTTCCATCTATGATAAAATTGGGTTCTGTTTATATCCCTATTATTACATTGATTTGATTATGTTGTGATGGAATTATTTTTATGAATTCCCTTATCTTATATGAATTGTTTGACGATGTCACGATGTTTAAGATTCCCATTTTTATTACATGGGTTATGCAATGATGTATGATTTAAGATTTTGTGGCACACATAAGAATGGTACCATTATGAGATGGGTGGGACCTATATCTCCCTCCAATGCATTGGGTAAAGATTTTATATCTCATGAGTTAGACATGGTTGGAACGGTAGGTTATACCGGTTCAGTGAAACAGGACTGAAACGAGGAGTGAACTCGGTTCAGAAAGGGACTTTGTCCACTAAGATAGTCCTGGAAATGAGTCTTGACTAACAATAAATGATTCTCAATGATTATGTGTTTATGCCACAAAGTTTCTAGTTTTAAGTTATGATTATTGGGATTAAATTTCACTACTATTATTTATCCCATGTTATGAAATTATGATCTCTTTTGCAGGTTACGATTTCCAAAAGATATGTTCTTATGAATATGACGTGATTGATATTTCTTTTGTTTACCCTTAATGAGAATTTGAGCTCACCCTTTTATGTTTTCTTTTCCCCAGGACATAAATAAAGTATTTAGGTTTTTTTTAAAAAGAAGATCTTTATGGGAGATGTTAAAGATCATTCACCACGATTAGAAGATTATATTCCGAGTATCCAAAGAAACTAAAATATTACGGTCCTTAAGTGTGTGTTTTGTTATGTACTAAGTATTCCACAAAAGTAATGTAATGTCTATGTATGTTAATCTTTGAGTCTCTACAGTTGTAATCAAAGGAAAGGTATTGTCAACTGTTGGAAACTAGGATTCGAAAACGTTAGTGAGATCACTAGAGATATTTCTAAGGTATGTCTAGGGATGTCCCTAAGGATAAGTATATGTATAAGATAAAGTCCAAGAACTACGGTAACGATCACAGAATTTAACCTAAGATGTTAGATATTGAGGATACTCCCCCTTTATTATGTTGTTTTCCCTAGCATGATTTTTTCCTCTCACACTATTCTTTTTGGGTTTTAGACTATGGCCGGAACCCGAAGGAACCGTGTTGATAAATGCAATGGAAAATGCAATGATTGTCCTCCTGAACAATCAAATGTTATGGGAGATGGAGTGCAAAATCTTATTTCTATACTTACACAAGCTATGAATCATTCTGGACTTCCAAATGAGCAGAGAAGGGAACAATATTCTGTTGAGTCCTTCATGAGGAAACGTCCATGTTCTTTTAGTAGATCTTCTGGTCCACTTGTTGCTGAACAATGGATCAGTACTACTGAAAAGATATTTTCAGTTCTTCAATGTTATGAACATGATAAAGTCATCTTAGCAGTATATCGTTTGGAAGGTGAAGCTGATCATTGGTGGAATCTTATCAAGAATACGAGGCAAAGGGATGAAATTGAGTCCATGGAATGGGACGAGTTCAAGAACTTATTTTTCAATAAGTACTTCCCTCGTATTCTTCGAAAAAAGATGGAGAAGGAGTTTCTTGAACTAAAAAAAAGGATGATGAATCTTTTGGTTTATACGAAGCGAATTTTACAAGGCTTGCAAGGTATGCATCTGGATTTATCATCCAACCTGAAAGAAAAGTTGATCGATTCTTTAGTGGCTTAAAACCAAATCTTCAAGGGGCATTAGCTATAAGAAACTTCAGTAGCTATGAAGAAATTGTGTGTTGTGCTATCAAGGTATAAATGGAAGTTGGTGTTACTTATCCATCTCATAGTTTTGACAAGAAACGAAAGATGGAGTTCAAGGAGAAATATCAGAATAATGGTGAAAAGAAGATGAATGTTTCCTTATGCTCAAAGTGTGGAAAGAAGCATGGTGGAGATTGTCTTAAAGGGACAATTAAATGTTTCAAATGTGGAAAGGAAAGTCATCGAGCATTTGAATGCCGCAATGATGGGAAGAAGATGCCTAATGATGCAAAGAAAGGAAGGGATACATAGAATCAATCTACTACACTTCAATGCTTCAAGTGCAAGGAAATGGGGCATTATGCTAATAAATTCCCTAATCTAAGGGTTAGTGATGATCAACATGAGAAACCACTTAAGGCAAAGGACAATGGAAGGTCACATGAGATCACCATTGGCGATGTTGAATATGACAACGATGTTGTGGAATGATTAAGTGTTTATGTAATGGGATTCCAGAATAATGTTTTATAGAGTATCGTGGAATATTGCAATATTTATGTTTTGTTCTATTTTTGTTTTCAATAATTTTATGGCATCGGTAACCATGAAAATTGATTGAAATGTTTTTGGAAAGCAGATGATATGCACATAATGAAGGGATCAAGAGAATCTAATATGTTTGATAGTATTCATGAGCTCAGGATTGAGATAAGGACTAAGTGATATCATGGTTGGAGGATATAGAATTTTGAGGATTTTGGTATGTGGAAAGTGTTAAATTTTAACTGCATTCATGTTTTCACTAAGGTTTAATGGATATTAATTCTTCAAGAGAATAAATGATTATGTATTCATATATTTGTAATTTGACCAACAAGATATATCTTATGATATATAGGGGATAAATGATGGCATTCACGTGATCATTTTCTTTATACTATGATCTTGGACCGAAGTATTTTAGATAAGCCTAAAGATTGGAATGGATTATGTTGGACATAAGTTAGTATTGTCTAAGGATAATTTTTTTTGATATTGTTGCTGGGATGTTATAGTAATATATCTTTAGAAAAAGGTCAACCTGCAGGACGGGCGACAGCCCATCGCGTCGGACAAGGCTGTGGGAATCGAACCCACAACCGATGTGTGACTGGCCTTTATCGCCTACCACTGGCCTACAGGAAGTCCCTGTTTAGTAGAAACTAGTTTTATTATATTAACCAATATGATATATGAAGTATAAGTCCATTTTAGGAACCATATATGATTAATCTCGCTATAGATGGACTTATGTATTTTTTGATAACTTTTCTAACCTTTTGTTTGAGACAGACGGAATGACCCATCATTCTATCACATGATCTTCTAACACATCACGAATGACAAATTCAACTTCATTTATTTAAGGGATGAAGTGTATATTGTTCAATTCATGAACAACAGTGAGATTGTACCAAAATCATGCAAGTATTTCTTTTCATTCATCAACTTTAGGGAAATGATCTTGAAAACCAAAAATTTTGTCCTAGTGCTCTTATATCTGATGAATCAGATAGTTCCTTAGATCATCACAAATTTATGGCTTTGTGATTTCTGGCTTTTCCATAGCCATGTTCTCTACCACTCTCCATCAGAACATGATGGTTAGGTTTCTCTTCCATATCCATATTTTCACCTATGTGGAAACCCAGTGATTAGTTTATTTGGGTAACTGTTACGTTTCATACTTTTGTTTTTAAATATTGGTTTTGGTATTCTCTTTTACGATGTGGGATTCTATTAAAGAAACCTTCGAATAGTAAACCATTTATAACCCCAACGAATTTCGAGGGACAAATTCATTTTAAGGGGGGTAGAATGTAACTACCCGAGATTTTATGAAAAATATTCTTTTTAATTTCAATAATGTCTTGTGTTGTACGCTACACCAAAAGGAGCTTGCACAACACACATCCTTGACTTGCCTTGCATTACACGCAAACGCGACCTTCCTCGATAGCGTGTGTAGTACGCAATAACGAGTTTCACTAAAAAATAATATGCTATTAAAATATTTTTAAAACTAGCCGTTATGAATATTAATAACAACTTTTTTAAATTTTGTGAATTTTATTTTTCAAAATGGAATTCATTTTGGGATTCGTAATAGCGAAATTAGCTTGGGGTGAAGTTTTGGTACTTTTCGGATAACATTCAGTTTCTGATGAATAGTGAAAATTGCTAAATTGTAATTCCAAACAACCTTTTTAATAGAAATAATTAATAGTGATAAATTATTAATTTGAGTGGTTTTAAAGTATACTTAAAATATACTTTTACAATTTAATACAATGTTGTTCATTGGATGTAATTTCACATTTAAACCAGACATAAACAAGTGTCAATCTTTTGATAGTTATTATCTCTTAAGAACACGCTATTTGTTTTGACGACGGGAATTAATTTTTAAATTAATTAATGCAATTGATATGTTTTGAATTTGGTAAAATATACATCATTTTTGAGTTCATAATATCAAATATAGCTTAGGCCTAATTTTTTGTATTTTTCTGGAAACTTTCATTTTTTGATGAATAGTGAAACCACTTAGTGGTTGTTAAGAAAAATGAATTTTTCATAAAACATAATTTTACCGCTTCAGTGAGTGGAATTTAAAAAATCCGAGAGACACGGTTGATGTTAGTAAATAAAATGTGGTTCAATGAGATGAAAATAATTTTTGGTGAATAATAACTTTTTACTTTTTTTTTACCACGGTTAAAAGTAAATAGGGTAATTAAGGGTTAAAATGATATTATTATTACCCTAACACATGTCTTAATTCTATTTGTTAAGTTTAATTCGACCAAAAACAACCATAGGAATAAAATATGACCATTTAGACCCACTTGGATTAGATTAGGACATTTATTATTAATTTATTTAAAGAAGGGTTAAAATAGTTAAAATCAATGTTTAATAAGTAAATCATTTTTAATATAGGGTTATACATAAGATAAATTCGACTATAAATATTAATTATAAATATAAAACTATTTCCTACGTAATGGTATTTTATTTGTAATTTTTAGACATTAAATAATTTAATTTATTTATGACACAAAGATGATGCAGTAATTATCTTATTAATGAAATATTGACATAATTGATGTTATAAATACCCAAATAAATATAATTTCAGACTTTTTATGAAATAAAATAATTTTATAGGTTAATATGACATGTTATTATTGATTTAATTTACTTGTTTTGAACTAATCATTTTTTTATGATTTTCAAAAAAAATCAATTACAAAATGGTGTCAAAATTGACATAAAATAGTTTTTAAAACAAATATTATATTATTAATTGTTATTTTATTCCTAAAAATCTAAGGTTCGGCCAAATTACTTATATAAGGTTATATATATTAATAATAAAAAACTTGGGGTTCGTTTTGCTTCTTATAGTATGTTTATTAACCTTATAGTATAAGAACACAAGAAGACATGGTAAAAGTAAAATTATTTTACTTAATGTTAAATCTAAATGATAGGGTTAAAATAGGAACCTAAACTTGTCTAAATTCTATTGTATGAGAGGAATTTGACCCATCCTAACCTTTTATTCAAAATAAATCAATTTGGAGCTACATAAAACCGAATTTGACGTTATATTAAAATAATAGTTGTAGTTATTCCAAAGGTGCCCCTCTCCTCCCTTATAAAAGGGCACCTCCTCCCTCTCTTCCTCACACCACTTTGAGCCTTCATGATCAGAAAAACCCAGCCAAATTCCCTTATCCACTTCTCTAGAAACATCCTAGAGGTTCTGGTCTTCCTTAATGACCAATTGTAGTGCCCTAAAAGGAGATCTCAAAGAGGCGCTTCAAAGAAGAGGTAATGTCCGTTACCGATTCTTTCATCTTTATTTTTTCTTCCACTTATTCTTCTTTAGTTGCTTCATTATGAATTAATAACATCATTATCACTCATATAATGATATTTTATTATAAGTATGAAACAACCCTATTTCACCATCTATCCATCCTACGGAAAAAGAAATCACCACGCGTGCGTACGTACGGAATACCGTCTCCACGCCGTGGTGTAATCTATTTTCCACCACCACCTTACTTGGATGGGTATAATGGTGTAAATAATGACTATATATGACTATTAAAAAGTGATATTGATTCTGAAATAGTATACATACACTCCAATACAATTCCATGATCATGGGAACGATATCATCGCTCGTGCGTACGTACGGAATACCGTCTCCACGATGTGATGCGATTCATTCTACATGATCTTCATTGCATAATGATTATATAAATTAATTGAATGAATGAATATGATATATATTTCAATAATACCATTATATAAATAAGGTATCTATAGCTTAAAGAGAAGAATAAGAATTTATTCGACAAACACGCATAAGAACAAAAAAGTAATAAACACCTGAATAACAAGTAGTAAAGAAATATTACTAATAATAAGCTAATAATATGACCATATATGATATCATAATATTAAGTATGATTCTGGAATAAGTCAATAACATTATTTAAATCATTATACAGAAGGTTTGGACACTTACGAAGCAAATCGGACCTAAGCTAAGGGAAATATCACAATCTCATTTTTATCCGAGATTGTTTATACTTTGGCATTTACTGGGATGTATTTTATCATCCACATCCATGTTTCCTCAATATGTAATATTATATCCATTCACCTACAATTTTTTAAATACTATTTTACCCTTTGGTGAGTATTTAGTAAAAGATATGAAAGGAATCTTTTGTCGTTTTTCGTACGAGGTACTTTTTGACTTTTCCGACAAAAGTACGAGAAGAATGTTTATTTAACTTATACGACATGAATGGATTTTTAAAACATTATTTCCAAGAAGATTCCATTACAAGTTTTCAAATTTATTTTTAATCAACTTAATTTAGTTTAAAACTGTATGGCATATTAAAAAAGGAAAATGTTTTTGAAGTAGAAAGGATATTTTCCTCAAGAATGGAGTTTAAGTGTTTTATCAAAATTATTTTCCATATAAGATAATATAGGGTTCTGTTTATATCCCTATTATTACATTGATTTGATTATGTTGTGATGGAATTTTTTTTATGAATTCCTTTATCTTATATGAATTGTTTGACGATGTCACGATGTTTAAGATTCCCATTTTTATTACATGGGTTATGCAAAGATGTATGATTTAAGATTTTGTGGCACACATAAGAATGGTATCATTATGATATGGGTGGGAACTATATCTCCCTCCAATGAATTGGGTAAAGATTTTATATCTCCTGAGATAGACATGGATGGAACGGTAGGTTATACCGGTTCAGTGAAACAGGACTGAAACGAGGAGTGAAATCGGTTCAGAAAGGGACTTTTTCCACTAAGATAGTCTTGGCAATGAGTCTTGACTAACAAGAAATGATTCTCAATGATTATATGTGTATGCCAAAAAGTTTCATGTTTTAGGTTATGATTATTGGGATTAAATTTCACTACTATGATTTATCCCAGGTTATGAAATTATGATCTCTTTTGCAGGTTACAATTTCCAAAAGATATGTTCTTATGAATATGACGTGATTGATATTTATTTTGTTTACCCTTAATGAGCATTTGAGATCACCCTTTTATGTTTTATTTTCCCCAGGACATAATGAAATGATTTAGGTTTAAAAAAAGAAGATCTTTATGGGAGATGTTGAAGATCTTTCACCACAATTAGAAGATTATATTCCGAGTTTCCAAAGACACTAAACTATTACGGTCCTTGTGTGTGTGTTTTTTTTATGTACTAAGTATTCCGCAAAAGTAAAGTACTGTCCATGTACGTTAAGCTTCGGGTCTCTACAATCAATCTCCCACATGCAATAAAATTTTATAAGTTCCTTATACAAAATTTCATAACTCTTTTTGAATCCATCATAACTCTTTTGGACACATCGTTTCCATTAAACCCTATTAATTCCCAAAAAACACATTATCCTAATTTTTTTCCTTAAATAAGTGACTAAATTTTTATCCCCTATGGGAATTATAATCATTGACAACAACTATGAGATACATGTTTCATATATCTAATGAATGAGTGGCCTCTATAATGTAGAAAGTGCTACTAAATCTACCAATATTTCTAGAGTTATATCTAAAAATAATTCTAAATTCTCTATAAAATCATGAAACCACGTTCTGTATCATATATATCATATGTATACCTATTTAATAAAATTTTCCATGATGTTGAGAGATAACTAGAAATGAAATATATCAATCAAATAATATTCTCTAATCATTTCTTTATTCACAAAAAAAACATTGACCATGTCAATGAATACCTCACATGTCATTCATTTTTTTGATAAGTACATCACAAGCCACTTATTCAAGTAGTTAGAAAATCATTTGTGAAACAACTAAAAAAATCCATGTATTTCTTTAGCTTAATTCAATAAAGATCCAAATGCCATTACTCATCATACAAATGGACATATATCATCTTGGTTATGCTTTAAACGTTGACATGATCAGCAACATGCCCATCCATCTATGCATTATCTAAGTCAACATATAGACTTTTTTAAGTAGAGTAACAAAGTATAAATCTTCTCATACTATGTATCTATCCAAATTTTGGTAAAAATGATTGATAATAAGAATACACCCATATTTATGTTTTTGATGGTATGATATTCTATGTGATATACTTTTAAGAATCAATATAGGAAATATGTCTATACTTAATATAAGGCCCCAGCCTTAAACCTTACTTAATCTTGAGTTATTACAAGATTACACATTGAGGATCTTTTCAGGTTTAGAGTTTTAGAGAATTAGATCATGAAACTTGCATTACATTCCACTTTTAAACAAAGTGGTTACATAAAAGACAGTACTCATTCTTCCCATCAACGGAAACATATTTAAAATAAAACATGGATTCCTTCTTGACACATCCTTGACACTATCATCACATCATGTACCCTTCCCTTGACCTGTGAAAAACATTTCAAAAACATGGGATGAGCATAAAAAGCTCAGTAAGGGATATATAGATATGGAAAGGAAACATGAGTACATGTATACATAAGAATGAAATCATACTTTACCCATAAAACATATGCATATCAAATCATGAATAAATCATAGAAAACATAAGACATAAAGGTAACTTGAGGCATTCATAAAATTCTTACGTAGGGAGTAACCCTCTTGGTTACGTTTGGAATACCCATCACAGTATATTCCCTAAATCTCTTCGGAGAAACCTTAACGTTTCACTCCTTCGCGTTACCCAATGCATTGGAGAGCTATATCGGGCTCACCCGCCCTTAATTTATCATGGAACCACCCGTTCTTCATAACAATGCCCAAGAACCATAACATAATCATATCACATAAAACATGCATAAAGGAAACATAAAATTTCAACATTTCAATCACGAGATATCAATACAACACATTGATATAAAAACATTATGAAAACCATTTTCAATACTAAAATAAAAGAGAACTAAAACATGGCATTTATTTTTCTTTTAAAAAGAAGGTATGGCTTGTAGAGGAAGCCGAAACTCAAATAACGGTCACGAAGGCGGAGAAGTCGTTGTCGCCGCATACGTACGACAAAAACATTCCCTTTTGTCGTTTAGTAAACGCTTCGTATAAAAAAGATTCCTTTTGAATAAACGTAAAAGTCAAAGGGGTTTATACACCGTATAAAAGAAAGTTGTGTATAAAATAAAATATGCCTCAATGAAAGGAGATTGAGACGAAGTCCCATACCACCTTGAAGCTTTTACAATTTTAAACCATTAATATCCATATAAATAACTCCTTAAAACCATTTTGAAAACATGGATATTAATAAGAACAAATAATTAAAACATTTAAAACGATATTTTGGTTAGAGGGGTTTTACCAAAATTAGAGACACTTGAATACAATAATCGAGGAATAACATTTAGTCAGAACTTTATAATATCATGAGAATAAAAGTATTCATGATATAATACCCCAAAGGACAGTATATACACCATATAAGAGTGAATTGGTGTATAACAACAATGAACCCTCAATAGAAATGTCAAATGTGATGAAATCCATTATAAAGAAGGTATCCTTAAATTAAGGACAAATCAATCTCAAAATATGTGTGACAAATATAAATACACCCAATATAAGTGTATATTAAGTGTAAAACAATAAAAGGTCATTCACACTTATTCAATGGATGACATATTCAATGACTACATGTTGAACCCAACGAAATCGAAATTGGGTTAAAAAGTTCCCTTGACAGCCTAACGGCATCACATCAAAATGAGTTGATGAGAGATAAAAAATGTATCTCATCACTTGGACATAAAATTTACATCAATAAGGATGTATGAGAACATATCCCAACATAACAATATGTAAATTAAAAGACCCAACAAAAGAAGTCTTTTAAAAAAGAGGAGGGTGAAAGGTTCCCTTACCGACTTGGGTATCTTTCAAAACATACACCCCATGAAAGAAGGAAAATAGATCATTGATGTAAATACTCATAAATGAATGTATATTATACAAATATTAGAATAATGGGAAGTACATACACCACTGAATGGAATTTGTGGAAAATGTAGCATAAATCTCACGAGAATAAAAGTGAGATGAAAAATCCCTTACGAAAACTCGGCAGCCTAACGGCGCCACATAAAACTTATGAATATGGATTGATGAGATAAAATAGGGTATCTCATCACATTATAATAAAATTTACAGCAATAGTAATATAAAAGAACATCCCCCAACATTACAAAGAGGAGCTTAAAAGAAGTGACATAAAGGAGAGTACTTAAAAAGAAAGAGAGAGGTTAGATCTTTTACGAAAGTTCGGCAGCATAACGGCACCACTCAAAACTTACAAAATGGGTTGATGAGAGAGAATAGGGTCCCTCATCACATGAACATAAAAATTACAGTAAGTATAATATAAAATAACATCCCAATCACAAGAAAGATGAGCTTAGAAGGAATGACATAAAAGAGTGTACTTAAAAAGAGAGGAGTAAGATCCCTTACCTCGGGTCCGACTTGACTCGATCGTTCTTTAATCTCCTGAATAATAAACTTGAGTTAATTTATACTTCCTTAAGAAAATTTTTCAAGTTCATTATTCCTTTTATATCACTTATTACCATGTCATAAACATTATGTAATCATTTAAGTTAATAATATTTGTTTTGCCGATGTTTGGTTCCTAAGTCGAAAGTGGACTTCTTACAATTACATGTTGTTCGTGTGGCCAAATGTTTATTATATCCAGAATTGTATTCATGATGTAGATATCATATATTTCAAATATATACAGTACATTCATGCATTTATAAAATTACATAATCATTTAGAGGTAAGAAATGAAATGCACCATTCATGGAGACGGTAAGCCGTACGTACGCATGAACGCTACTTTCATTTCTATTTTGTATTTTATATAATGGAATAATAATGATATAAAGGTATATTATAATTCCAGTATAATATCATATATAATATCATAGTTCCATCCTTTATACGTCCCACATATGGTATTAACGAATCACATCACTTTGAGGGGGCGGTAGTCCGCACTTCCTAAAATGAAGATATCGCGTATACCCATAATGGAAGCCATAAAGGTAAGACACAAATGAAAAATACAGAAGAATAAGTAAAACATAAACATATTATATATCATATATAAAAAATAGTGACATCATAATGGCCACCTTTGAAGGTGTTAAAATAATGTTGAACAATCATCGTTTCGGGAGGCAGAAATTCGCCATCCACGGAACCGTATGTTCTTTAACCATTTGATGTAGTTGTGTGAGAGTGTAGCTCGAATAAATCTTATAAAAAAATCCTAGTATATTTAAGATAATGTTATTGTTACAAAAGAAATAAATAAAAATAGTTTAGGGGGTTGAAGAAGAAAAATAAAACAAATGAACATGAGAGAATGAATTACCTTTAAAAGTGTAACTCCTTTTGATTTGAGCCTAAAGGATTCCTTTGAAAGGATTCTGCCCAAAGGGATTCCTCTAGGATGAGGATAGGGATGTGGAGAGAGTAAATGGGCAGCGTTTGGCTGAGCCAAAGGCTTGAGGAGTGTATTAAATGAGGTAGAGGTGGGGGCCTTTTATAAGAGGAGAGGAGGGGCACTTTTGGAAAGTAAAGAAATATTACCTTATTTGAAAATGTGTTTCGGTTTCAAAAGGTCACACATTGATATAATTCGTGGATAAGGTGATAAGGCTTCTAAATCCACTCATCCAATAACTTTTGGACATGTGTAGTTCATATATTTTACATTATCTTTCCATTTTATTTAAATCGTCAAATAATGATGTCATCACTGCATCATTATTATGTCATAAATAATTTAATTTATTTAATGTCTAAAAATTATAAAAAAAATAATATGATGTAGGAAATCTTTTTATATTTCCAATGACTATTTATAATCAAAATTTGGACTTGTGTAACCCCACTTAAAAATTGTTTTAGTAGAACATATCATGTTTGTGTCATTTTTACTTTTACATTAAATAAAAAGTTATTTATGTCATTTCTCAACCAAAGTGGAACAATGGGGTCCCCAAGTTGGCCCATGGGTTTTCTGGGTCGGCCATGACTCACCCAATAGGTGTAGGACAAGTGTCATGGTGTTTTCACATTCTTATAATATCATTTTTACCTTAAATTACACTAATTACCACTTATCCCGATTAAAAACTTAATAAGTTACTATTCACCAAAAAATTATTTTTATCCCATTGAACCACATTTTACTTCTTAATGACAACCATGTATGTCGGATTTTCAAAATTCAATACACATTAGTGGTAAACTTTCATTTAACTGAAAAATCAGTTTGCTTGATTGCCACTTAGTGGTTTCACTATTCATCAAAAATTGATGTTTTTCAGAAAATTACCAAAAATTCACCCTAAGCTATATTTGATATTCCGAATTCAAAAATGTAGTCCGTTTTACAAAATTCAAAACATATTAGTCACATTAATTAATTTAATAATTAATTCCCGCTGTCAGAGCAAATAGCGTGTTTTTATAAAACAATAAGTATCAAAAGATTGACACTAGTTTAAGTCTGATTTCAAAGTGAAATTAATTCCAACGACCAGTATTGGATTTAATGGTAAAAATATTTTCTAATTTCACTTTAAAACCAATTAAAAATATTATCTAATCGTATAAATAAATTCGATTAAAAAGAGGTTTTGAATTAAAACACAACATTCTACACTATTCAAAAAAATGAACTTTATCGGAAAAATACCAAAAAATTACACAAAGTAAAATTTGATGTCCCGATTCTTAATAAGAGTTTTATTTGGTCCAAAAGAATGTATAAGAGTGATCAAAACTATATTTAATGACATTTCTCCATTAAAAGGCGATAAGTGAACCTTTAGTGAAAACTAGGGCATATACGCCTAAAATTGAATTCTTTCCGTATTTTAAGCCTTTATCTTTTATTGTATAAAAGTAAAAAACATTTAAAAACATATATAATAATATTTTAGTTATTTCTATCCATTCCCGCCAATACAACGGCTACATGTTAACTACCATTTAAAATAATATTATTTTATTATTAGAGTGCAACGTAAGATTCCCAAGAAACTCGTTGTTGCGTATTGGGTACGCCATCGAGCATAACGTCCCCTTTAAAGTCATATTAATACTTTATTCTCAAATATGGATAAATATGAAATGTCATATTCTTTATTTACCTGGGGTGTTACATCCTTCCCCCCTTTTGGGAATTGCGTCCTCGCAATTTTAAAATTGCGCTTGGAAACATCCTTGAAAGTCCCACATCGGAACAAAAGTCGGTAAAACAAACACTTTAAAATAAAGAGAGATAAGTACAAAGGTCACCCGAGTTAACCCATACTAGGATTCCAAGTATGAAAATATGGACATGGAGGAAAAAACAAAGGGTCATGTTCTGATGGAGAGTGATAGAAAACATGTTTAGGAGAAAGTTAACCATGAGAAAATCACAAACTTGTGATGGGTTAAACGGTATTCGATTCCCCAGTAGGAAAAGTTAATAGACAACATTTTTGTTTTAAGTTACTTTATATTGAGGAATTTATTCATAAGGAAACATAATCACTTATCATGTTGACTCTCAACTTTTATTAGATTCCTTACACAAACTCATATTTTCTCCAAAAGGTGAGTATTTAGGAAGACTTGTTCAAATTAAGAGTACTATAATAAACTTCTAGAGAATCACCTAATCCACAAAAGAGAACTATATACTTTCCATGTCTTTAGGCTTTAACCAGAACCAAAACCAAAAAGGTTAGTACAAGGTCATATAATCCAGAAAAGGATAACCCTTTAAAAAGAAAATCTATGCTTAATCTCCAAAATTTGTCCAACAAAACCCTAAAGTTCAACGAGGACCATCCGATAAACAATTTGTCCATAAAATTCTTCAAAGTAAACCAATATAAGATTGAAACCCAAATATTTGAAGGATTTAGTCACATAGTCTTCCAAGTTAAATCGTAACATTTGTCTCCAAACAACATCAGTTGCCCCTAAAGTCTCGTATTGAAAAGTAATTAACCTAATCACATATCCTCCAAGATAGGTTAATCATTTTAATAAATAACCCAAAATCAACTTAATCTTAATTCATAAAATCATATAACTAGAAAGAATCAGCCAAAATAACCAGGGACTTCACGTAGTCCAGTGGTAGGCGATAAATACCAGTCGCACTTTGGTTGTGGGTTCGATTCCCGCAGCTTTGTCCGATGCGACGGGTAGTCACACGGTCTACGTGTTGTCCTTTTTCCAAAACTGTATAATTCTTAAAACATTCCCAAAAATGAGAAAAAAAATCTTCAAGAATAATCATAACATATTTTAACCTCAAGTTTATCTCATTCCTTTCATTTTCCATCATATCATAGAGTAACCCATAATTACCTAAAAATTAAGTATCATATAAACCCTAATGGTTACCTTAATAATTATTACCTGAATTTCCACATCGGGTTTTCCATCTCGTACATGATGCATTAGAGAACTCACCAAGGTTGAAGTGGTTGATCATGACTCCTTGATATTTGGTTTAGAACAAACACGAGTTTCCTCATTGAATCCTCCATTTTATCTAGTATCTTAATCAGAGAACCACCATAGTTTCCTTCAAACCTGTTGTCTCTTTGGTGCCTTCTAGATCCATCCATTCACTAAAAATAGAAATGTCAGTGTGAGTATATCAACAAAACCATCATGTACTAATGAGGAAGGTAAACACTAAGATACAATTACTCATTCACTTTATCTAAAACTAGGACTCTTTCTGAAATCCTAACCATTATGGTAATATCACTTATGCTTAAAGAATACCCTAACCACTAAAGTTATCTAAACCGACCTTTGATACCAACTATAATGCCCTAGCCTTAAACCTTACTTAATCTTGAGTTATTACAAGATTACACATTGAGGATCTTTTCAGGTTTAGAGTTTTAGAGAATTAGATCATGAAACTTGCATTACATTCCACATTTAAACAAAGTGGTTACATAAAATACAGTATTCATTCTTCCCATCAACAGAAACATATTTAAAATAAAACATGGATTCTTTCTTGACAAATCCTTGACACTATCATCACATCATGTACCCTTCCCTTGACCTGTGAAAAACATTTCAAAAACTTGGGATGAGCATAAAAAGCTCAGTAAGGGATATATAGATATGGAAAGGAAACATGAGTACATGTATACATAAGAATGAAATAATACATTACCCATAAAACATAGGCATATCAAATCAGGAATAAATCATAGAAAACATAAGACATAAAGGTAACTTGAGGCATTCATAACATTCTTACATAGGGAGTAACCCTCTTGGTTACGTTTGGAATACCCATCACAGTATATTCCCTAAATCTCTTCGGAGAAACCTTAACGTTTCACTCCTTCGTGTTACCCAATGCATTGGAGAGCTATATCGGGCTCACCCGCCCTTAGTTTATCACGGAACCACCCGTTATTCATAACAATGCCCAAGAACCATAACATAATCATATCACATAAAACATGCATAAAGGAAACATAAAATTTCCATATTTCAATCACGAGATATCAATACAACACATTGATATAAAAACATTATGAAAACCATTTTCAATACTAAAATAAAAGAGAACTAAAACATGGCATTTATTTTTCTTTTAAAAAGAAGGTATGGCTTGTAGAGGAAGCCGAAACTCAAATAACGGTCACGACGGCGGAGAAGTCGTTGTCGCCGCATACGTACGAAAAAAACATTCCCTTTTGTCGTTTAGTAAACGCTTCGTATAAAAAAGATTCCTTTTGAATAAACGTAAAAGTCAAAGGGGTTTATACACCGTATAAAAGAAAGTTGTGTATAAAATAAAATATGCCTCAATGAAAGGAGATTGAGACGAAGTCCCATACCACCTTGAAGCTTTTAAAATTTTAAACCATTAATATCTATATAAATAAATCCTTAAAACCATTTTGAAAACATGGATATTAATAAGAACAAATAATTAAAACATTTAAAACGATATTTTGGTTAAAGGGGTTTTACCAAAATTAGAGACACTTGAATACAATAATCGAGGAATAACATTTAGTCAGAACTTTATAATATCATGAGAATAAAAGGATTCATGATATAATACCCCAAAGGACAGTATATTTACCATATAAGAGTGAATTGGTGCATAACAACAATGAACCCTCAATAGAAATGTCAAATGTGATGAAATCCCTTATAAAGAAGTTATCCTTAAATTAAGGACAAATCAATCTCAAAATATGTGTGAAAAATATAAATACACCCAATATAAGTGTATATTAAGTGTAAAACAATAAAAGGTCATTCACACATATTCAATGGATGACATATTCAATGACTACATGTTGAACCCAAAGAAATCGTAATTGGGTTAAAAAGTTCCCTTGACAGCCTAACGGCATCAAATCAAAATGAGTTGATGAGAGATAAAAAATGTATCTCATAACTTGGACATAAAATTTACATCAATAAGGATATATGAGAACATATCCCAACATAACAATATGTAAATTAAAAGACCCAACAAAAGAAGTCTTTTAAAAAAGAGGAGGGTGAAAGGTTCCCTTACCGACTTGGGTATCTTTCAAAACATACACCCCATGAAAGAAGGACAATAGATCATTGATGTAAATACTCATAAATGAATTTATATTACACAAAGATTAGAATAATGGGAAGTACATACACCACTCAATGGAATTTGCGGCAAATGTAGCATAAATCTCACGAGAATAAAAGTGAGATGAAAAATCCCTTACGAAAACTCGGCAGCCTAACGGCGCCACATAAAACTTATGAATATGGATTGATGAGATCAAATAGGGTATCTCATCACATTACAATAAAATTTACAGCAATATTAATATAAAAGAACATCCCCCAACATTACAAAGAGGAGCTTAAAAGAAGTGACATAAAGGAGAGTACTTATAAAGAAAGAGAGAGGTTAGATCTTTTACGAAAGTTCGGCAGCCTAACGACGCAACTCAAAACATTCAAAATAGATTGATGAGAGATAATAGGGTCCCTCATCACATGAACATAAAAATTACAGTAAGTATAATATAAAAGAACATCCCAATCACAAGAAAGATGAGCTTAGAAGGAATGACATAAAAGAGTGTACTTAAAAAGAGAGGAGTAGGATCCCTTATCTCGGGTCCGACTTGACTCGATCATTCTTTAATCTCCTGAATAATACACTTGAGTTAGTTTATAATTCCTTAAGAACATTTTTCAAGTTCATTATTCCTTTTATATCACTTATTACCATGTCATAAACATTATTTAATCATTTAAGTTAATAATATTTGTTTTGACGATGTTTGGTTCCTAAGTCGAAAGTGGAATTCTTACAATTACATGTTGTTCGTGTGGCCAAATGTTTATTATATCCAGAATTGTATTCATGATGTAGATATCATATATTTCATATATATCCAGTACATGCATGCATTTATAAAATTACATAATCATTTAGAGGTAAGAAATGAAATGCACCGTTCATGGAGACGGTAAGCCGTACGTACGCATGAACGCTACTTTCATTTCTATTTTGTATTTTATATAAATGAATAATAATTATATAAAGTTATATTATAATTCCAGTATAATATAATATATAATATCATAGTTCCATCATTTATACGTCCCACATATGGTATTAACGAATCACATCACTTTGAGGGGGCGGTAGTCCGCACTTCCTAAAATGAAGATATCGCGTATACCAATAATGGAAGCCATAAAGGTAAGACACAAATGAAAAATACAGAAGCATAAGTAAAACATAAACATATTATATATCATATATAAAAAATAGTGACATCATAATGGCCACCTTTGAAGGTGTTAAAAGAATGTTGAACAATCATCGTTTCGGGAGGCAGAAATTCGCCATCCACAGAAACCGTATGTTCTTTAACCATTTTATGTAGTTGTGTGAGAGTGTAGCTCGAATAAATCTTATAACAACATCCTAGTATATTGAATATACTGGTGTTGTTACAAAAGAAATAAATAAAAAGAGTTTAGGGTGTTGAAGAGTCAAAATAAAACAAATGAACATGAGAGAATGAATTACCTTTAAAAGTGTAACTCCTTTTGATTTGAGCCTAAAGGATTCCTTTGAAAGGATTCTTCCCAAAGGGAATCCTTTAGGATGAGGAGAGGGATGTGGAGAGAGTAAATGGGCATGGGTTGGCCGAGCCAAAGGCTTGAGGAGTGTGTTAAATGAGGTAGAGGTGGGGGCCTTTTATAAGAGGAGAGGAGGGGCACTTTTGGAAAGTAAAGAAATATTACTTTATTTGAAAATGTGTTTCAGTTTCAAAAGGTCCCACATTGATATAATTCGTGGATAAGGTGATAAGGCTTCGAAATCCACTCATCCAATAAGTTTTGGACATGTTTAGTTCATAGATTTTACATTATCTTTCCATTTTATTTAAATCGTCAAATAATGATGTCATCGCTGCATCATTATTATGTCATAAATAATTTAATTTATTTAATGTCTAAAAACTATAAAAAAATACTATGATGTAGGAAATCTTTTTATATTTCCAATGACTATTTATAATCAAAATTTGGACTTGTGTAACCCCACTTAAAAATTGTTTTAGTAGAACATATCATGTTTGTGTCATTTTTACTTTTACATTAAATAAAAAGTTATTTATGTCATTTCCCAACCAAAGTGGATCCATGGGGTCCCCAAGTTGGCCCATGGCTTTTCTTGGTCGGCCATGACTCACCCAATAGTTGTAGGACAAGTTTCATGATGTTTTAACATTCTTATAATATCATTTTTACCTTAAATTACACTAATTACCACTAATCGCGATTAAAAACTTAATAAGTTACTATTCACCAAAAAATTATTTTTATCCCATTGAACCACATTTTACTTCTTAATGACAACCATGTATGTCGGATTTTCAAAATTCAATACACATTAGTGGTAAACTTTCATTTAACTGAAAAATCAGTTTGCTTGATTACCACTTAGTGGTTTCACTATTCATAAAAAATTGAAGTTTTTCAGAAAATTACCAAAAATTCACCCTAAGATATATTTGATATTCCGAATTCAAAAATGAATTCCGTTTTACAAAATTCAAAACATATTAGTCACATTAATTAATTTAATAATTAATTCCCGCTGTTAGAGAAAATAGCGTGTTTTTATAAAACAATAAGTATCAAAAGATTGACACTAGTTTAAGTCTGATTTCAAAGTGAAATTAATTCCAACCACCAGTATTGGATTTAATGGTAAAAATATTTTCTAATTTCACTTTAAAACCAATTCAAAATATTATCTAAACGTATAAATAAATTCGATTAAAAAGAGGTTTTAAATTAAAACACAACATTCTACACTATTCAAAAAAAATGAACTTTATCGGAAAAATACTAAAAAATTACACAAAGTAAAATTTGATGTCCCGATTCTTAATAAGAGTTTTATTTGGTCCAAAAGAATGTATAAGAGTGATCAAAACTATATTTAATGACATTTCTCCATTAAAAGGCGATAAGTGAACCTTTAGTGAAAACTAGGGCATATACGCCTAAAATTAAATTCTTTCCGTATTTTAAGCCTTTTTCTTTTATTGTATAAAAGTAAAAACATTTAAAAACATATATAATCATATTTTAGTTATTTCTATCCATTCCCGCCAATACAACGGCTACATGTTAACTACCATTTAAAATAATATTATTTTATTATTAGAGTGCAACGTACGATTCCCAAGAAACTCGTTGTTGCGTATTGGGTACGCCATCGAGCATAGCGTCACCTTTAAAGTCATATTAATACTTTATTCTAAAATATGGATAAATATGAAATTTCATATTCTTTATTTACCTGGGGTGTTACACTTAAGACCTCATGAATCTAATCTTCATAACTCAAATACAACTTTTCATAATGAGAATAACAATTTATTCAAGACAACCTTATCATAACATTGCAATCTATACTAATATATAATGATCATTGGTTACGTAAAAAATAAAATTCATACTATGAGGGGATATTATCATTTGAAAATTCATATAAAATTAATTATATCACATGTTAATGAATGATTATCAAAGATTTAATTTATTGTAATAACATGATACATTAAAACCCATTATAACTAATCTCTCATGTTTATTAAACCTAGATATTCCATATGAATCCCATGTTCTTGTTACAGTAATGGATTTATCAATGGATCTACTACATTATCATAATTATCCACCAAAATAATCATTACATCTCCAGAGGATGGATTTTGGATGGGTCTGTCTTGCTTTATGTCGTGCTAGAAATTAGGTTATCCCTTCCATGGATTTCCCTTTATATCCTTCTCTAATAGATTTTTTTACCGATTGGATGCATAAAAAACCACAAATTCACTTCTGGAATGATTGATAAGTGGTTTGAACAAGACGGGGTTAAACCATCGCCCGCAAAGATTAGCCATAACAATTACCTTTTTATGTTCAATGAGACCTATGTAAAAGTTTTTCAGTAAAGAGGTATGATTTAACAATTTAAAGACGATCCTATTATGATCTCAGAACACTTGGATCTTGGTATGTATTCCTTGATTGGTCAGTTTATTTTTTTTTTTGAGGTGCTTCAAATTGGAGAGTTTATGATCTTGAACTATGACTTTCAGAAATTTGGGAGTATAAGAACAAAATATTTGTTTCTATGGGATGAATTGTTTTTATTTATTGTTTCCATATAAGGAATTGAAGATGAAAGCATGGTGATTTGTTCGAATATTATTCAAAATAGGTGTTATTTGAATTTGGTAATGATATTTAAAATTTATTATGTTGGAGTCTTTAAATTTATCTGCTCAGTTCTTGGTTAAGGTATATATGATCAATTGGATTTTATGGAACCCATGAATTTTTTATGACACTTCTCTAGCCATTGGAATTATGACCAAAATGGATAGAGAAATAGAGTTAGCAAGATTCATGCATTTTGTGTGGTTTTTGGTTGAAGTGGATTTGAGCTCTATTTTGGAAGATAAGGTGATTTTATCATGTAATGATGATGATATTGAATTGTAGATTAAATAGGATAAATTAAATTTGTTTTTTTATAGTATCAAGGTTATTTTTCATGATAATAATAACTTCAAAAGATATATGACATGTTCCTTTTTTTAGTTAGGGGACATGATGATAGGCATTGTTTCAAGAAGAATATAAAACTAAATTCTATTAATGGTTTCAAATACGGTGAGATGCAAGAAGATGGGGTGAATTTACCTGAGTAGCCTATTTAAAAAATTGATAATCTGTTTGAAAAACAGTTTGAAGAGTATTTTTATCATATCAAGGAATTGTAGATCTAATAACTATTGGTGTTTGAATATATGGTAATAAATTATGATATTGAAAATATAGAAAATCAACAAAAAGTATTAAATCATGGATAAAGATGATAAAAACTAGTAAAATTGATCCCTTTAATTAGAAAAAGTTACTTAAACTATGTATTGGTAACTCTGATGCAGTGATATTTCAAGCTAATTTGTAGGATGTTGAGATGGTACCCAATTTGAAGAAGGATTCATACCATGATAATTCTATGAGAGTTATTATTACTCAATGGATGGGACTGGGTTCTAATCACAAAATGGCCCACATGTAGTGAGTAATGTTTTGGATGAGAAACAATCCATTGATAAATTTTAAGTGCAAGAACTTCTTCATCATTAACTTGAGCAGGGATATATTATTACTATAAGGGCTTGAAAAAAACAAAGAACGGATGTTGTTTCCACGATAAAGGTGAAAAATAATATGGAAATTGAGCATAAATGTGATTCTATTCTATATAGGGATGGTTTTTATTTCCTTCCCATCACTATCTCTATAATTAATGAGAATCGGAGGGATTAAAAGGCCACATTGAATAATTATATGGTGCATAATATTCATGTTGTTTCTAGTGAAAAGGTTTTTGTTAATATTGTATCATTAGGATGCCATCAGTTTGGGGGATATAATTTACTATCTCATTCACTGGTTGGGACCTGAAAATAGAGTTTCTTCAAATATTCTTCTAATAATGCCCATTAGGATGGATCTAAATGTAATGACAAGTCCTATGAGGTTCAGGTCATGGATGTGGGTGAACTTCCCCTATAGGGTGGCTCTAAAATGGGTTCATTAATGAACCAGGTGAATTCTTTTATCCAGATAAAGTATATGGTCTACACCTCTAATTAATTTTAGGAACATGATTAGACTAAGTAACCTCCATTGTGGGTAATAATTAAAACATCTTAGACAGTTGATGATTCTGCCATTCGGGGATGTAAAAACAAAGCCGGGGCTATGAATCTTAGATCTGGTTACCAAGATATTGATGCATTAGAAACTAGGGATTCATCTTTAGATGAAGAACCTAAACTCATATGGATAGAGAATACCATGAATCATGTAAGACATTAGTGGGGAAGACCTCCTCATCAATGGGGATAGGGGGTGAACCTTACTCATGATTTCAATTTTCCTAATTTTTAGTGCCATTTTATCTTTTTCTTCGATGTGGGTAGACTTTTCATGACTATGATCCTCCTCTAATTTCTAATTTGTAAATTTTAGATTTTAATAAAAGGGATTGGGTTGGGTGAAATTTCGCCAACAATAACAAAGATCTTTACATCAACCCTCTCAATGATCTCCTATTTGAGATGGTGTTTTTGAAGGATTTGTTTTGGTCCCTTGATGAGACTGGGGTTACTTTGATTCAGAAATAGAACCATTGTATTCACAATATAGCTCAATCACTCCCTCAATGCTAGGAACCACTCCATGTTTATATATTAAATTCATGATCCAAATAGCTTCCATGACAACATTTAATGAAGCAACGTATTCTTCCTTTATTTTCGAGTCTTCTATTGTGGTATTTTGGAACTCTTATAACTATTTTATTCACCATTTAGAAAAAAAAAGAAATCGAAACAGATATTTCATATCATATTTTTTATATTAGAAACTATAATCTATGTAACCCTTTGAATATATCTCATAACCTCTTGTAATGATCAAGAAAATATAATCAGTCCTTCTTAAGTGGTTAATTAATGTTCTATAATGAAATCCAACGACTCTCACCAGGATTGGTTTTTTATATACTTGTTATGATCAAATTATATGAGATATCAAGATGATTAAATAACATGGAATACATCCTAGATCATATGATGAATATATAGGAAATAATTTAAGTCCTTTCTAACTCTTCAGAATGATCTATAATCTTCTTAAGATTCATGCCATGAATCCTTGGTAATGATCTCTTCATGGAGTCCTTTATGTTTTACCACTTTAGTGATTTTCTAGTATAATTGTTCTGACTCAGTCCACAAAACTTATTAGATTTATCTCTATAGATCCTTTTAAAAACAATATAATATACTTAACCAATGTATTTTATTGAGAACTATTTACCTAGACACATCTTCATTGATTGATGTGTTGGGATGTTATTTCCAAAAAAAAATTATGACATTTATATACAGAATAAAAAACACTACTATAATCCCACTAAGACACTTATATACAAAAGAGTCATTCACATTCTCGATGAAACCAAACTCTTTGATTTCATCATAAAACTAGATATTCTAACCCTGCAAAGCTTTCTTTAGTCCATTAGTGGAATATTACCATTTAAAAAAACATAGTAACCTCACATGGAACATCAAAACCCCCTATTTGTATCATACTCACATACATATCTAAATTATCATTAAGGAATATAGTTTATACATGCATATGATATATCTATTAATTATAAAACTATTATAAAATTTACAATATACAGTTTTGGCATTTATAATAACTAGCGAAAAATGATGATAAAGTCTACCATTATTCATTCAAAGAGGGGAATTTTATTAATAACAAAAAGTATATATCATATGAAAGTAAAAAATACAGCAATGTTAGGGGGATAAAGTAGTGGAGTCCTAGGTAATCTACCTATACTAAAGCAGTACACTCTAGGGGTAAGAAACTCGGTTCAAATAAATAATTAGAGAGTTTTCCTCAATACCCTTTGAAGAGAAAAAAATCTACCACATGATTACCTTCACGCCAAGTATGGGTTATGCTTGGATGAACCACCTATTCTACTTACTGAACATATACACAGCCCATCCAACTAGCACTGCCCCATTTTTAACAAATAAAAAAAATACAAGTATGAAAAATATTTAAAAAGTGAAAAAAATTAAATAAGTAAATATTACAAATGAAAAATTTAAAAAGTATTAAGAAATTGATTAGTTAAATAATTATGAACAAATTTAACATATATAATAAATATCAATAAATATTATATATTAAATATGTATATAAAAATGAATAAATTGAAATATTTAAACAATTGAAAATTAAAAATGAGTTAATTAACAAAATATTAATTAACAAATTATTAATAAAAATGAATAAATTTAATATACATATATATAAATTATAAATATTAATAAATAGTATATATTAAATATAGTTGTATAAAATGAATAAATTGTAGTAATTAAGAAATAAAAAATTATGACATTTAATATATATGTATAAAATAATTATAAAAAGTAATAAATTATATATATATTGAATATAAATATAAAAAATTAGTAAAATATAATAATTAAAAACATATTAATGTCTTATTAATTTTTAACGGGTTTTATACATAATTATTCATTAATATAATTAATATTTTTTATAGAAATATATTCATATATATATATATATATATATATATATATAATATTTCCTAAAATTCTATTTATATAATAAAAAATATGTATTCTTAAATTAAATAAGTTACATGGTCAGTGAAAAATTGTTTATGAATAAAAATTAATATTGATTAAAAATATTGACTAATTGTAATGAGTATCGGACATTAATTGAATTTCATTTTATTTTTCAATTTAAGGTATACCAAACATGTTTTAAATTAATTTCACACATACATGTATGTATTTAATTAATTTTTTTATACAATGAACACAGACATATATTTACATAAGTTATGAAATCTTATATAGAAGCACAAACAACTAATATTAAATTTCAATATTTCTTTTAGAATTTATTTTAGAAACATGATATATTTAATATATTATGTTTTTAAATGGTAAATTTTATTTATTTATATTTAATGTTATTATAGTTAGTATTATTTGTTCATTTGTAATATTTTTTTTTGAATTTAATCATTTTAAAATATATATTTATATATATTTACTATGTTTTAGTAATTTAAATCATATATTCATCTTAATTTCAATATATATCCATATTTTTTAAATAATTTATATTTATTTAATAAAACTTATCCATTTTTTTCGATATGTTTGAAGTGTAATCATTTTTAATTATTCAATTTTAATCATTTTTAAAATGCATGCATTTATGATGATATATTCATTAATAAATTTAAAAATATTTTTTTAATTAAGTAAGTAATAATAATTATATTTACAAACATATATTTAGTATATTTAAACATTATATATTTATAATTATATATATGTATGTATATTTAAATAATTATTAGATTATAAGAAATATATTTAAGTGTAGAATATATTTACAATATTTATATTTATATATATATTTATTAAATATATATATATATAATGATATAAATATATATATATAATTTTAAAATTATAATAAATATATGAAAAAAATGAATATATTTACAATATTTTTATTTTTAATTATATTTACTTATATTTATTAAATTAATATATATATATTTATATATATCTAATTATATGAATATATAAAATGATATATTAAATTTATAATAATAAATAAAAATTTATAAATATATTTACAAATATATTTATTATGGTATAATTACTATATTTATAACCTAGGTGTTTCTTTCAATGTATAGGTGGTTGAGGGTAGCAAGAAATCATCTATTATTGAAGAGAAATGGGCTATAGGGGATGACCAATCGACTCTTTTGGGAAGCTAGATTCATTCTACACAAACTATTCTAAAAAAACGTTAATCAGTCTTCACATGAGCCGGTAGCATCAACTTTTGATGAAGTCGATGCATCAATCACTTTTGACAAGGTCCCTGAAGTTGGAACACAACCCTCAATGGATTTTCATCCATGAATGAATCAAAGGTAGTAAATGTTAGGGAAGATTATGATAAATGCATGGATGATCAAAGTGGTCTATGGGTCACTCAAAAATTGAGAAGAGGACGTCATCCTCGAGCTCATGAGAATGCACGAAATGTGGGGAAAAAACTCTAAAGAGTATATCCATCCCATTTTTTTCTCTTTTGGAATGTTCTCTTTAGATTTTTCTACTGGTTTGGTGGCATATGTAACTTTAACTGTTTCTCGCAACCCCTTGTCTTTGTCTCTATCTTTTTCAATTAATTTTTGGGGTCATGGGTTTTTTAACACGTGGTTCGTACAATTTTGATATATATAATAATATAGATATAATTATAATTATAAATAAAAAACTCTAAATACATTTAAAAATATATCAATTAATAATTATGGTTTTAAATGTATACTTACTATATTTATAAAATTATATATTTATAATTATAAACAAATATACATATCTATATATATTTTACAAATATGTATATAAATATAAATAAATAGTTATATATTAAAATAATTCTAATGTTATAATAAATATATTTAAATAATGAATATATTTAATATATTTATAATTATAATTATATATATTGATTATATATATAATTATAAAAGTATATATAATGATATAAATAAATTTATAATTATTTAAAAAAAATATAAAAATATATAAAAATATATTTATTTACATTTATAATTATAAATCCTTTATCAATGCTAAAGTTATAATGAATATATTATTAAAATATATATTTATATTTATATATATTTATTAAATATATATGTATATATATATATATGTAATCACATAAATATATGTAAATATATCAATATATCTATAAATTTATATTTACTATATTTTAAATATTATATATTTATAAATATAAAGAAATAAATATAATTCTAAAAAATATATTTACATAATTATAAATAAATAATTAATTAATTAAATAATTATCAAATTATAAAAATATATATTTAAATAATGAATTTAGATTTCATATTTATATTCTTATATATTTTTTATTTTTATAATTATATAAATATATATAACTATCTAAATACATTTATAATTATATACTAATATTTATAAATATATTTATTTATAATTATAATTACAAAAATTATATCAGCGCTAATGTTATAATACTCATAAATATACCTTTTATCAATGATTATTTAGTGCTGATAATAAATTCTAATGAACCGCTTGAAAATAATATCTTTATCATTACATTTTTTGGAAGAATTGATAAAACTCTTCCTAATATTTTTAAAAAACCCTAAACAAACAAATTTCATTCATAGCTCTGAAGCTCTCACAGAGGTCCGCTGTGGTCATCGCTCCCCCTCAACCTTCTCTCAGATGAGTCAATCGTCGAATTTATGGTAGGTTTTTTTTATCCTCCTCTCTCATTGATTTCTTGTTCGGGTTCTTTGGGGTGTGTTAGTATGGCATTTTATTTACTTAGTGCTCTCATGGGTTCCAAGTTTAGGGTATCAACTCCTTCTCATTTGAGTCTTATTGATTTTATAATCATGGATGATCAAAAACCTCACCCTTAGAGTTCAAAGAGTCACCTACATTTGGTTTGGGTTACTTCCTTAGGTCTTTTAGGCCTAGAACCATATCTCTGCATTCTTTTTTAGTCGTTGTGTGGAGAGTCATAGAGACTTCACATCAAGTTAAGTGATTCAAGAGTTTTCTTTTACCTTGTGTAAATTGGGGGATTATCATGCAGATGCATTCATTGGGTTAATGGTATGGATTAACATAAGAAATAAATAACTAGGATGATGAAATTTAAAACAGGAAGGGAATTTTATGAATTTATATATGTTTTCTATATGATGTTATGTGATAAATGGTTCTTTTTGTTATATTTTTGAGGATTTCCAAAAGTAATATATTATTTTTTTACTTATATTAATAACTAAATTACCTTCAATAAAAGGTTAAATATTAAAAAGATGTTAATTATAACAGACTTTACCATTTCTATAGTCTTTTATGAAACTATTTTATGACATAATAGTGAGTTTGAGATGTCATTAGATGAGCTTGAAATGTCATCAGATACCGGGTCTGTGTTGGGACATGAGGTATTTTTTATGGGTTAATGTTTTGTTTTCTTCCAGAATCTATGAGTTGCCTATTGGGAATAATTTTTTTATTCTCTTCTCCTAAGTTATTCAATTTGGGGTCAACTAAAGTCTCATTGGGTTTTTTTATTCGTTAGTGGGAACCCAGGTGAATTTTCCCTGAATAATTCTCCTTGGATGCCACATAAATCTAGCTATATTATATATTTTCCAAATTGATACAATTATGTATCTAGTTATAGGATGAAGTCTTGTCTATAATTTTTCCATATTTAATTTTAAGGCCCTCATTGTAAATCTATACATTGTTGAATTTTATACCTTCACCCTTAGTTTTTTATGTTAACTCATTGTAAATATATTGATTTGGGATCCTTTTATTTGGAGCTTTATCAATTACATTTATCATGCCTTAATCTCTCTCTTCTTGTGACTTAAATTTCCCATTCATTAAAAATGTATAATCCACTTTTAATTTTTAATTGGGCATTCAAGGATAACATAATCCTCTTCAAATGCTATCACGTCTCTTCTAGTTGTGGGGAAAACTTCCTCAATGCATTCCAACTGTATTGAAAATATTCACAACACCTGTCATAGTTTTTAAGATTTATTAATTCACTAATATCATATTTAAGAATATTGTTTAATATTTTAATTCATTTTCAGAATATCATTAATGTATTTTTCACTAATAAAATTCCATAAACCTATTTTTTGGAAGTCATCCACCTAGTGTTTCATTCAATATAGGGTTTATAATTTCTATGTTTTGTATGTGGCATTTAATTTTTTGGATGGTTTTTCACACTCTTTATTCATTTCAAGATACCTTGAATTATATTATCTTAATGTTCTCCAGGATAAGTTCAATTCAATTATTATTCTCTTTTGATTTTGGGTACTATTTCTCACCAATCCCAAGATGTGGTTTTCAATGATCTATAGACTAAAATATACTCTAATTTAAATGAACTTGAGTAATGGGAATTTATATTCATCCCTCGATGGAATTTAATTCTAGTTTCTCTAAGATAAATGGAATAAATTTGAAAATTTACAATCCTTTACTTCATCCTCAAGTTGAATGAGTTGTTTTTTATACTGAAATTTTGTATTTATATCCTGCCTATGTTTTTCATCCATCACTTGTTTCCATAAGAGATTTTGAATATTTTAAATATGTTTTGTCTGCTCTGTGATTTTGTAGAATGGTATTTATAAGGTCGATGTGTGATTTAATTTTTTATTTTGGTTACATAAAAATCGTATATATTTTCATTGATGATTTTACCTCTCTAGTTATCTATCATTTATGTCATTAACCATTAATGTACTTTTTCATGATGCTTCATACTAGTTTTAATTGAATAAAACATCATATGGATTGAAAATTTATTTCACAAATCAATTTCAATTTTAAAAAATATTTAAAGAAAATATGATTTTAAATGTTTATTACTAATAAATGTTCTAAAGGCTCGTTTGGTATTTAAAAAATAGAGTTATGAATTTTATCATTTATAAAATTCATTCAAATAGATAATTATAAAAATAATCTATTTATATTATTTTTTATAGTTTTCATGTATATATTTACATTTTATGATTTCTATGTATAGTGATTTTGAAAATTGTTAATTTTTTGTATAAATGATACTTAAATTATTTATCAAATTATTCTAATTATGGAACGAAATGTTTTAATTAAAAAGTTTAAGTTGGTTGATTCATGAGTTAAATTGTAAATTGGATTTTTAAAGTAAGTTAATGTAATTATTATTTAATGAAGTCTCATTTTAAAATATTATACTCATTATTATTTTTATATATAAATAAATTTTTATCGAATGAGATATTTGAATGAGTTGTGGAGTATTTGTAAATTAAATTTATCATTGCATTTTTTTGGGATGTTTTATTTAAAATAATAAGGTTTTAAGGGTTTTGAATATTGTAGGATCTATGAAATATTTATAATATTGATAAGTCTACTATTTTTGAAATTGGGGGTTTTTGGTGGTTTATAGTAAAAAATATATTAGGTGGAATTCCTATACTATATGGTTTGGAATAATTTATATAAAATAGAGTAACATGATACCCAACTTCACATCTATCATAAATAACATTTTCATCAATTGGTTTCATGAAATTCTATGATCCTTGACCCCATATCAAAATTTGGTGATTACATGACCTTGAATGTTTTGAGGAAAGATATAATTACACAAATTTATAAATAAATTTCACAATTAACTGACAAGAAAGAAAAATAATTTCCAAGGTAAGTATTCCATATAATAATAAATAATTTTTCCAAAACGTATATATTAGTCATGATTAGATAAATATATATTTTTAACTTATTCATTTGTGTAAAAAATCCATTTTATTAACATTTTTAATAAGATATTTTATACTTATACACTAAATATTGATTTTAAATCCCATGATTTATTATGTAAAGTGTATTATAACATGGGAAATGGGATTAAATGAGGGAGTAAACATTTATACTTTAAGTAGATACCTATCATTAGTATGATTTGATAATTAATGGAAAATATATTTAAGGTTTGAGCGAACTTTTTAGTGTTCATATGTCTCGTATGATTTCAATTGCTCATTTATTTTTCCAGATATTCGAATTACTCATACATGACTTTTTTCCACTAATAGGTGATGTTCACATGATATTTTCCAATATTTTACAGCTCCACTCGAACTGTTAATGAAACATCACCTGGTCCACCACATACCAAGTAATGATAAGATTAAACATCATCTCCTCCCACTTTTCATACTCCCAATGAGAAAGGTAATGTAAACTATCCTATAATTACCTCCATTTTGTCCTTAGAAGCTAAGAACTTCTGAAATTAAGTCCTCGAACCAAATAAATTTTCATTTTAATAGAGTAATTGAGGGATTTCTTTGACTGTTGAAACTGCAATAGCTATCTCAGCATGACTATGTATAATAGCATATAGTTTTTCCTTCACATAGTTAACCATTTAAGTATCCCTTTATATGGATTATACTACTACTACTATATATATTTATTATGATTTAGGGAAAAAAATATGAAATGTTTTCCAGTGCTTCACCAGCTCCCATCCTGGGGACATTTAGATTTAAGGATTCAATTGTCATCCTTTATAGCTTTGTCTCCTAAATACATATTAATTAATTTTTTCCCTAGAGACTCATCCCCAATCTATTTCGTACATGAACCTAAATTCATTCAATTAATATAAGTTGTATTCATCCCATATCATGTACTAATGATAATTTTGGCTTAATTCATAGGATAACAACTACCACGAGTGGAGTGATTATTTTCTTAAATTTAATTACTAGTTTTATTTAAAGAATACTAAAATTATTTGAAGTAATTAAATTTTGGGTTCCCCATCTTATAATTATCTATAACTTTTACCATTTATTATGAATATCTAAGGTGTATTTTTTTACGAAATGTATATATTTTGATTCTAATAGGATAGATACAAATCAAAAATTGTTTCATGTTAATAATATAAAAAATAGATTTAAGATATATAAAAATATATTCTCAAATCATGTCTCTATCTTAATGTTTATGTTATTAAAGAAAAATTACTCTGGAAGAATTGGAAGAATAATAGATTTGTTATAGAATATATCAGATTAATAAATTTTTAACTAAACACAAGGAAAAACTAAACGTGCACACCGATTGAGATGCTACTATGGTTTATGAATCATTTGATATGAATACCAGTGTATAATGATAGTGATCATATGGATGAAATTACAATGACAATAAAAATTTAATATGAACATAGTGATTGTACCAAGTTTGTTGAGAATGTAATTAGTTATGCTAAGAGACCATTTTATACCAGTTATACTAAATACATAACATTTTTATCTATATTAAAGTTATATAATTTGAAATATGGAAGTGAATGTAGTGACACAATCTTTATAAAACTATGTTCTCTCCTGAATGAAATGAATCTAGAAAAAAATATACATAAATATTAAACATATGATGCTAAATGAATTATAGTTTCAATGGGAATGATATCTAAAAATTAAATTCTTTACCAAATGATTTTATATTTTTTCATAAGGACTATGAATCACTTATGAAATTACCTAATTTTGGCATGAATCGATATAAGAAAGACGAATCATGTCATTTGAAATATGTATAGTTCTTTTCTATCATTAAATGGTTTAGAGGACTACATGGATGTCATAAAAATATGAGATGATTGACATGTCATATAGATAGAAGAATTAAATATGGGGAACTACATCATCCATCAGACTCTCAGTAGTGTAAAAAATTTATTATGTGTATCCAAGATTTGGAAGTGACCTAAGAAACTTCTACAATGAATTATATATATATGGAATAAATCCTTTAAGTGTATAGAGTAGTACACATATTACTTGTATCATCATGTAGATAAATTTTAACTTTCCTCCATTATTTTTCATGAAGAATAAATACAATTTATTTCCCTTCTTATATATAAACCAAAAAAATAGGGTAATGATATTGATGTCTATTTGGATCTACCGATTGAAGGTATAAACTTGGTTTGGGATACAGGTGTTAAAATGTTTGGTGATCGTAGAAGTAAATAATTCACATTGAGGGATACATTGTATGGTAAGATAAATTAATTTTCTATTTAGGTTATTATTTGGGCTAGAGAATTAACGGAATGCTTGGGTGTCTTATTTTTGAAGAATTCACTCACTAAATCCAATTGATAAATTCCTCAAGTTTTAATTTTATAGAAAATTGGAAATTTTTACCTCAATGACATAAATATTGATCATTTATCAAAAAAGTTAATGTGAATACCAAACAAGGAACATCACCATCTCCAGTAGCATGCGATCAACAATTTGATAAAATAAAATATATTGAGACGATTTTGAGTAAAACATTTTTGAAATCAATTTAGAAATAAGGATGTAAAAATAGGTCATTTTTTTCAATTACCATATTATAATTTTTTGTACATCCGACATTTTATTTATCTCATCCATGTAAAAAAAGTTCTTTTGATAGTTTTATTGGAATGTGATGAAATGTTACTAGAAAAGAAAAAGTTGGTATTAAATCTAGGTTAGATATGATTAACATGAGGATAAGGGAAGAGTTATAACCAATGAACAGTAAAGGGGGTGCTTTTCTTACTCTAGTAGATTTCACTCTATCTTGATAGAAAAATTGAAATATTTCATTTTTCTTAATGTTGTAAATGTTCTGGAAAGGTATTCATAGCATATAAATATTTTAATTTCAATTAGTTATTTGATGTTATAGGGTCTAAAATCACATGACTGTCATGATTTTATGAAATATTTTATGCTCTTTACATTATATTAAATTTTTCCAAAAAAATGTATGATATACGCTTACAAGAATCTGATTATTTTTCTAATCTATATGCATTAAATTTATTGACCGGGTGATGTTTCCAATCATACACTCAAATTATTTGAATTAGATATATTCTACTCACCATCATTCTTTGAAATAATATCCCACCAAAAGATTCACTTGGTTAGAGAGGTTCAATTATGTGTTCGTACTTATTACATATGGATGTACCCCATTGAATGGTATATGAAGATATTGAAAGGGTATATCAATAATTGAATTCATCTTGAACGTTGTATTACATAACAATATATTGTTGAAAAATCTATTGAATTATGTACCGATTACCCATCAGATGTTGGTATGATCATTCTCCCAAATTCTTGTCACGATGGAGGCCTTATGGGTGAAGGGGTTTCTAGTAGATATGTTGTTACAATTACAATCACATATCATTAATAGTGGAGATATTGATCTATATGTTGAATCCCATAAATCAATTCTTTGAGATATAAAGCCATCAAGGGATGAAGGATGGATATCAAATGCACATACTCAAAATTTTAGAGGATGGTTCTGATATCATATTTATAAAGAGTTATCTGAAAATCTAAAATCACTTTCCAAACAAATTCAATGGATTTTCGAGGTACCAAATGTAAATTTAATATCATACACATGTTTTTAATAAATAGTTATACATTCTATACAAAACCACATGATGACTGAAGGATAATGCAAACTAGCATAGTTATGCTTGTGGGAAAAGCTACAGACATATCTGTTTCCAAGGATTGAAATCCTATTTATTTAAATATATCATATTTTATTTTTATTGAATAGATATAAAATTTGTCTTATACAGTATTTCAACTTCTAGTTTTTTGTTTCAAATGGGTTGACAATATTAGTGTAGTGAATGTTGATGAACTGCATTTGTAAAAGTGAATTTTAGTGTAGAAGGGTAAAAAGACGATCCATTCGTAATGGAAACACAAGAATTTTATGTATTTTATTTATTAAATCCAATAGTCAAGAATTATTTGATTATACATTTGGTGACTAAAACAATAATAGGTTCTTTTGAAAAATTAAATGAGGAAGTCCCTTTCATTATATGATCAAAATCAGTTCATGGTGGTCCCAATATAGACAATTCATTGTACATTAGAGGGGACCATAAAGAGGGGATTTTTATTATTGAATGAGTATCCAAATCACTTCAATATTAAAAAAAGATATTTTAATGAGGTGGTTAAAAAAAATTAATTTAAATTTTTTTCCTCATAATATTATTTTTCTCTACTATATTAATATAATCTAAATTAAATGTTTGACTAATCATGCATACAATATATTATGAATATGACGATGTTACCAATACCAAGTAATAGCATGTTGCTGATTCTAAAACTAAAAAATTATAAGGGGACCAACAACATGTTGATGAGAAAAAAAATGAAAAACGAAGCATCACGATGTTGAATAAAATGATCTATGTAATAAGTAAGGGTATAAAATTTGAAATTAGATAGAATAAACATGACCAATGTTCTGATTCCCGGAATTCAATGTTCATTAGTTATGTTGGGGTCTTAATGTGGATAAATTTTCTTATTAATATAGATTCTTGGTGCCACATCCATCCTATAACATAGGAAACCCTTTGGGAAGATATAAAGGTATTGTTACAATATAATTTCTCTATTTTACCAATAAATTATATAATGAAATGTTGATTTAATATTAATTATTCCTTGAGGATTTCATTTATTTTTGATTTTGTTTGTAATAAATATGTCTTAAGAGACACTAGAAAATATCATAGAGTCTTCTGGACTCTTCTTTCCAATTTATATGTTAGGGACGTTGATGGGAATGTAAATCCCCACTCACCAGTTAGTTATGGACACATTATAAGGTAGGAAACACGGAATGGTTCATCAGTCAGCAAGATAAGAAATAATTTTAGGTGCATTTTAATCAATAATATATTATTTGAATTTTCTTATTTTATCAAACATGATTCAAAATTGTTGATTTGTGAAATATTAATGGAGTAATGAATATAAAGAATGTGTGTCAAAACCAATGCACCCCTATCACAATGAAAAAATGAGTCCACTTCACTATAGAAGAAATTGATATGTTTTTTAAATCAAAAATTAATGTTTTGTGAGATATGAAACAATATATGTTCTTTTTTATATACTTATTGATTAATCAAAATATGAAGCCACTTCCATCCCACGTCATGTGTAATGCGAAGAGGCTTACATAAATCAGTAGGGTAAACTAGTTGATGAAAACACTAAATCATAAACGGAAAAACTTGTAAGTATGAAATAATAATAATTAATTATTACATATAATAGTATTAAGTAAACATATATATTTATGTTGATAGGGTTTTTTCATGATTTAGACAAAATAATTCATTGGGTCCACAACAAATGAAAAAACTAATTTCTGTAGCTTTGAAGCAGCCAGAACAATATGGTCACATTAGAGGTATAGGTTTTGGAGTTCTTCCACAAACATATATTGAGAACATAAAACAATAATAATATATATATACTATTATGAAATTATTTAATGTAAAAATATATTCTTTAAAACATATTATTGTCTAGTTTGGTTTGACTGACTATCAAACGATAAAGGATTAAAGTGAACCAATTGTGGAACAATGATCATTACTTAGACAACCAAATGACCCTTCTACCTTTGAGGCTAGTTATTATCCTTAATAGTATGCCTTACCTAAGGTAATCAATTTTTTCCTTACTCTTTATCTTAAATTTGAATCAAATAACTTTTTATAACGGTATATTACTAAATTTCTGCAGGGTAAATTTGTATGTGATTTCTATCTATCAACACCCACACACCACCATGTTATGAGGGGTACAATATATAATATCCTGGGAGACAATCCACACCATAAGGAAATCCTAAAATTCCACATTAGATTATGAATTTATGTTTCTCAATATCCATCCATCGAGTCGTTATTCTACTTGATGATATGAATATTACAATGTTCAATGATGCTATTGGAACTTTCATAGCATGGTCATATAATATTATAAAAATATACGAGGTATGTATTTGAAATATTTTATGAAATAAAAATCCTATAAATGTTTATGAAAAAAGTTTTGAATTTTTTTATGGTATTACATATGAATAAATTAAATTGGAAATATATAGGTTTAAATCAAGACAATCTAGTGAATCGATGATGAAAATAAAAGGACATTTTAGGAGTACCATCTCCCCACTAGTTCTAATAAAACATATATTATCATTACAAATTATTATAGAGACCACATTCAAAGATAAAACTATATCCTAAATTTGATATTATGATTAAATATTTGGAACTCTCATTACAAACGTGGTTGGTCCTGAGAGTATAAATGATATTATAATGTTTGAATGGTTGGGATTATAAATTTTGAATACATAAATAAGGTAAATTTTCATACTATTTCTATAATAATAATATAATATGTTTATTATAATTAATAACTATTCACAGTTTCAACGTGCGTTTATAATACTACTAGATAAAGGGAGAATTATGCGAAAAATGATTTGGATTCATTAATCTAGGTATCACTTCTATGCAAGAAACCTTTTTTCAAAAGGATGTAATTGATAATAGAAAAATATGTGATAAATGATTCATTTTAGAAAACAAATAATTGATAAAATAATTTTATTGATACCTTACATTTATAGGTGAACCTATACAATCTAATCAATTAAAAAAATTATTATTTTTTAATTTTTTTTTCATTTTCTTAGGAAGAACTGGATGATAATCTCAACCAATTTGGATACCCCATATATTTATTTTTTGGATCCAATGCATGGATATAAAACAAACTGAACACCCATGATGTGTATTGTGAATTTATAATACAATGAAATTAAAATTTTATAGATACAATTTTAATTATATATTTATGTATGAATTTTAACAAGAATTTTGTTATTATACGGTGATTTATGAATATTGGATAAAACGTGGTATTAATTTGATGACTGAATATAAGTAGCCTATGGATTACTCAAATTGGAAATAAAATAAGTTTTATATAGAAATATTTAACTATCAAAACATATTTAAAAAATAATAATTATTTTGGTCAATGATTTTATCATGTGTGATGAAATATAACAACAACCATTGTGGATATTATGCTTGAAAATTCATGATAGTGATCATAAACAAGGAAAAGACCAGCAACCCTAAATAGGTAATTTATAATAGTAATATATAATCATTAAAATATTTCTTAATATTTTTTATATATTTTATCAGTACTACCATGATTCCCAACAACCTTTATACTCAAAAGAAGAATTAATTCTTTTTGAGATGACTGGGTAGCATACAAGGTGTTGAAATTTTTTTTGAGAACAAATTTAGTTGATTAGATACTATGTTTGTGATCTAGTTTGGGTTATGACCATATAAATGTATTTTGAGTGTGAATAATTAGTATCATAATGATTTTATATTATTTTTTTATCCATTTCTCATGGTGAAGTATAATGGATGAAATAAATTTTTTCAAAACAAATAATAATAATACATGGTATCAGAATGTATAATGAAATAATGAAGAGGTGACTTCCTACTACTTATTTAGTTAATTTAATCATCATTTTATCTGTTTTTTAGTTAGTTTTCTTATCATTTTTATCTGATACTTATTTTTTCAAATTTACACATTAGTTTTGAACCCACATAACTTGTTCAAAAATGAGAAAATAATCTTATATAGCTTTCAAACATTATCAAAATGATCCATAATTTATTTTTTAAAAGTATAAATTTACTATACATCAATATAAAATCGGATTACCTTCACACCAAAATGGGTTAATCTTAGAAGACCCACCTACCCAACTAACTAAACATATACACAACCCACCCAACTAGCACTTCCCCATTTTTTATCAAATAAAAAATACAAGTATGAAAAATATTAAAAATGTGAGATAATTAAATAAGTAAATACTACAAATAAAAAAATTCAAAAAGATATTGTTTCAAAAATTTAGTAATTCCAAGATCCGTGACCCTATCTCAAAATTTAGTGATTACATGACCTTCAATGTTTTGAGGAATGATATTGTTACAGAAATTTAGAAATCAATGTCACAATTAACCAATAAGAAAGAAAAATAATTTTCAAGGGAATTATTCCATATAATAATAAATTATTTTCTCAAAACATATTTATTAGACCTGATTAGATTAATATATATCTTTAACATATTCATTTGAGTAAAAAATTAAATTTTATTACCATTTTTAATAAGTTAATTTATAATTATACATTATATATTGATTTTAAATCCCATGATTTATGATGTAAAGTGTATTAAAACATGAGAAATGGGAATAAATGGGAGATTAAACATTTATACTTTAAGTGGATACCAGTCATTGGTAAGGTGTCATAATAAATGGAAAAAATAATCAAGGTTTGAACGAAACTTTTTAGTGGTCAAATGTACCATATGATTTCAATTGCTCATTTATTTTTCGGGATCCTCGAATAATTCATAGATGACTTTTTTCCACTAATAGGTGATCTTCACATGATATTTCCCAATATTTTAAAGCTCCACTCAAACTGTTAACGAAACACCACCTGGCCCACCACATACCATGTGAATATATGATTAAAAAGCAACTCCTCCCACTTGTTAGACTCCCACCGAGAAAGGTAATGGAAACCATCCTAGAATTACATCCATTTTGTCATAGGAAGCTAAGTACATCTGATATTAATTCCTTAAGCGAAAGGAATTTTCATTTTTAGGGTGTAATTGAGGGATTTTGTTGACTATTGAAACTACAATATCTATCTCAGTATGACTATATGTAATAGCATATAGTTTTTCCTTCACATAGTTACACCAATCCAGGATCCCCTTATAGGTATTATACTACAACTACATATTTTTTGTGCTTTATGAAACAAACTAGGAAATTTTGTCTAGTGCATCACCAGCTCCCATACTGGGGACATTTATATTTAAAGGGACAATTTTCATCCATGACAGATTCATCTACTATATACATATTAATTAATTTTTTTCCTTGACACTCATCCCCAATCTCTTTTGTACAAGAACTTATGTTCCTTGAATTAAGATAAGTTGTATTCATCCAGTATCAAGTACCAGTGATGATTTTGGGTGAATTCATAGGATAACAAATACCACCAATGGAGTATTTATTTTCTTAAATTCATATACTCATTTTATATAAAGAATACAAAAATTATTTGAAATAATTAAATTTTGGGTTCCCCTTATTATAATTATCTATAACTTTCACCATTGATAATGAATATATAAGGTGTATTCTCTTACAAAATGAATATATTTTGATCTTAATAGGATAGATATAAATCCAACAATGGTTTCATTCTAATCATATGAAAAAAGATTTTAACTATAGGTAAAAAACCATTCTCAAATCATGTCTCCAGGTTTATGATTCCTTTATTCAAAATAAATTACTCTAGAAGAATTGGAAGAATAGTTGATCAGTTAAAGAATATATCAGATCAAAAAAAATATAATTAAACATAGGGAAAAACTGAATGTGGACACTGATTGGGATGATAATATGGTTTATGAATCATTTGATATGAATACCAGTGTATAATGATAGTGATCATATGGAAGAAATTACAATGAAAATAGAATATTAATATGAACTTAGTGATTTTCCCAAGTTTTTTGGGAATTTCATTAGCTATGTTAAGAGACCATTTTATACTAGTTGTACTAAATACACAACATTTTTATCTATATTGGAGTTATATAATTTGATATATGGAAGTGAAGCGAGAGACAAAAGATTTATAAAACTATGTTCTCTCCTGAATGATATGAATCTAGAAGAAAATGTACATCCACATTGAATATATGATGAAAATTGAAATCTAATTTCAATGGGAATGATATCTAAAAAATAAATTCTTGACCAAATGATTTCATACTTTTTCCATAAGGACTTTAAATCACTCATGAAATTACCTAATTGTGGCTTGAATTGATATAACAAAGATGAATCATTTCATTTGAAAATTTTATGGTAATTTCCTATCATTAAATGTTTTAGAAGACTACATGGATGTCATAAAACTATGAGATGGTTGACATGACATATAGAAAAAAGAATTAAATATGGGAAACTACATCATCCATCAGACTCTCACTAGTGAATGAAAATTTATTATTAGTATCCTAGATTTGGAAATGAGCTAAGAATATTTTACCATGTATTTTCTATATATCGAATAAATCCTTTTAGTATATAGATTATTACACGCAGTACGTGTATCAGCATATGGGTAAATTTTAACGTCCCCCCATGGTTTTCATAAACCATAAAAACATATTGTTTTCTCTTCTTATATATAGGAAAAAAACATATTAATGATATTGATGTCTATTTGGATCAATTGATTGAAGGTGCAATAGTGATTTAGGATACAGGTGTTAAATTTTTTGGTAATCGTATAAGTAAATAATTCACATTGAGGGATACGTTGTATGGTATGATAAATTATTTTTCTATTAAGGTAAATTTTTTGGGCTATATAAGTAAAGGAATTTTAGGTAGTCCTATTCTTGAAGAATTCACACACTCAGTACAGTTGAAACATTCTTCAAGTATTATCTTTTTAGGAAATTTGAAATTTTTACCTCAATAACATAAATATTGATCTGGTATCAAAAAAGTTGACATGAATACCAAACAAGGCACATCATCATCTCCACTAGTGGTTGATAAAAAATTTGATAAAGTAAACGATATTGAAACTATTTTTATTAAAACATTTATAAAAACCATTTGGTAATCAGAATGTAAAAATACATCAATTTTTTTTGAATTTCCATATTGGAAGTTTTTATACATTATACATTTTATTTGTGTCATTAATGTAGAAAACAGTTCCTTTGATAGTGTTATTGGAACATGGCTAAATGTTACTAGAAAATAAAAAGTTGTTATCAAGGATAGGATTGACGTGATTGACATGAAGATAAGGGAAGATATAGCACCAGTGAATAGTAAAGGGAGTATGTTTCTTCCTCTAGTAAATTAAAATCTATCTTGATAGAAAAAATAGGAGTATTTAATTTTTCTTAATGTTATAAAAGTTCTAGAGAGGAATTCATAACAGATAAATATTGTAATTTAAATTAATTATTTGAAGTTATATGGTCTAAAATCACATGACTATCATGTTTTTATGAAATATTTAATTCTCTTTACATTACATTGTATTCTTCCAATAAATGTATGATAGACATTTACTAGAATCTGGTTCTTTTTAAATCCATATGAGGTAATGTTATAGACCAGGAGATGTTTCCAATAATACACTCATATTATTTAAATTTGATATGTTATACTCACCATCATTCATTGATATAATAGCCCACCTAAAGATTCACTTGGATAGAGAGGTTCAACTATTTGTTCGTGTCTGTTACAGATGGATGTATCCCATTGAATAGTATATGAAGATATTGAAAGGGCATATCATGAATAAAATTTAGCTAGATGGTTGTATTAAATAACAATATATTATTGAAAAATATATTTAATTATGTACTGATTACCTATCAGATGTTGATGTCATCAGTCTCCCAAAGTCTTGTCACGGTGAGGGCCTTATGGTGAAGGGAATTCAAGAAGATATGTTGTTACAATTTCCATAATATATTGTGAATAGTGGTATTATTTATCCATATGTTGAAGCCCATAAATAAAATCTTGGAGATATAAATCCATCGAGGGATGAAGGATGGATATCAAATGCACATACTCAAAATTTTAGAGGATGGTTCTTATATCTTATTTATAAGTAGTTATCTGAAAATATAAAATCTTTTTAGAAACAAATTCGAAGGATTTATAAGGTAAAAATGTAAATTTAATATCTTACACAAGTTTTGTAATCAATATTTAAACATTATATACAAAATAACATGATGACTGCAGGATGAAGCAAAATAGGAGAGTTATGTTTGTGGGAAAAGCAACTCATATATCTGGTTCCAAGGATAGAAATACAATTTATTAAAATATATAATATTATATTATTATTGAATTTATATAAAATTTGGATTATAAAATATTTCTGATGCTATTTTTTGTTGCAAAAGGGTTGACAATATAAGTGTAGTGAAATTTGATGAAATGGGCTTTGTGAAGGTGAATTTTAATGTGGAAGGGGAAAAAGATGTTCCATTAATAATGGAAACACAAGAAGTTTATCTATTTTATGTTTTAGATCCAATAATCAAGAATTAGTTTATCATCCTTTTGGTGACTAAAAAAACAATAGGTTATTATGAAAATTCAAATGAGGAAGACCCTTTCATTAAGAGATCAAAATCAGTTCATGGTGGTCCCAATATAAACAACTTATTCTACATTAGAGGGGACTACAAATACGGGAAGTTTATTATCAATTGATTATAAAAAATCACATAAAAATTTAAAAAAGAGATTTTAATGAGGAAGTTAAAGAAATTTTTTAATTTACAATTCTTTTCCTCATAATATTATTTTTTCTCTACTATATTAACATAATCTAAATTAAATGTTTTACTACTCATGCATACAATGTATTATGAATATGATAACATTAATAATACCAGGAAATAACATGTGTTGGATTCTAAGACTAAAAAATTATTAGGGTATCAAAAACATATTGATGAAAAAAATAATAAAAATAAGTCATCACGGTGTGGAATGAAATTATCAATGTAAGAAGTAAGGGTATAAAATTTGAGATTTGATAGAATCAAAATGACTAACATTATGATTCCAAGAATACAATGTTCATTAGTTTTGTTAAGGTCACAATGAGGATGAATGTAATGATTGATATAGATTCTTGGTTCCATATCCATCCTATAACATATGAAACCCTTTGGGATGATATAAAGGTATTGTTACAATATACATTCTCTATTTTACCGAAAAATTGTATAATGAAATATTGATTTAATATTATTTATTACTTGAAGATTTAATTTATTTCAGATGTGTTTTTTATAAATATGTATTAATAGACCCAGGAAAATGTTATAGAGGCTCATAGACTCTTCTTACCAATTTACATGTTATGGACGCTAAGGGAAAATTAAATCCCCACTCACCAATTATTTATAGACACATTAAAAAGTAGGAAAAATGGAATTGTTTAATCGGTCATCAAGATGAGAAATAATTTTATGTTCATTTTATTCCATAACATATTAATTTAAATTATTTATTTTATCAAAAATGTTTTAAAATTTTTGATTTGTGAAATATTAATGGAGTAATGAATATAAAGAATGTGCATCAAAACCAATGCACCCCTATCACAAAGATGGGATGGGGTTCACTTCACTACAAAAAAATGATATGTATTTTAAATCAAAAAATAATGTTTTGTGTTATATGAAGAATTATATGTTCTTTTTTTAGATGCATATTGATGAATCAAAATATGAAACAACTTTTATCCCATGTTATGTGCTATGCAAGGAGGCTTATATAAATAAGTAGGGTAAGCTAGCTGATGAAAACACAAAATCAAGATGGAAAAAACTTTTAAGTATAAAATAATACTAATTCATTATGACTTATAATAGTATTAAATAAACTTATCTATTTATGTTCATAGTGTTTTTACATGATTTAGACAAAATAATATATTGAGTCCACACTAGGTGAAAAAAATACTTTCAGTAGCTTTGATGGCGCCGGAACAATATGGTCACATTAGAGGTATTAGTTTTACAGTACCTCCTAAAACATATATTGAGAACATAAAACAATAATAATATATATATAATATTATGAAATTATTTAAGGTAAAAATATATTATTTAAAACATATTATTGTCTGGTTTGGTCTGACAGATTAACATATGATAAAGGATTAAAGAGAACCAATGGTTGAACAATGATCAGCACTTAAACAACCAAATTACCCTTCTATATTTGAGGCTAGTTATTCTCCTTAAAAGTATACCGTACCTAAGGAAATAAATTTTTTCATTACTCTTTATCATAAATTTGAATAAAAAAACGTTTGATAACTTTATTTTACAAAAGTTATGTAGGGTAAATGTTTATGTGATTTCTATCTGTCAACACCCACACAACACCAATTTATGAGGGGTATAATGTATAATATCATGGGAGACAATCCCCACAATAAAGAACTCTCGAAATATAACATTAGATTATGTATTTATGTTTCTCAATATCTGACCACCGAGTCACTATTCTACTTGATGATATGATTATTACAACGATCAATGATGCTTTTGGAACTTCCGTGGCATGTACATATAATATTATAAAAATACATTAGTTATGTATTTGAATAATTTTACGAAATAAAAATCCTATAAAAGTTTATGGAAAATGATCAGAATTTTGGTATGCTATTACATATGAATAAAGTAAATATTAAATAGAAGTTTGAATCGAGAAAATCTAGTGAATCGATGAAGAAAATAAAGGGACCTTTCAGGAGTACCTTCTCCTCACTAGTTCAACTAAAACATATATTATCATTAAAAATTCTTATAGAGACAACATTCAAAGAAAAAAATATATCTTATATTCGATATGATGAATAAATATTTGGAACTTTCATTACAAATGTGGTTGGTCTCGAGAGTATAAATGATATTCTAAAGTTTGAATGGTTGGGAGTATCAATTGTGAATACATACATATGTTAAATTATAATACTACTTCTATAAAAATGATATAATATGTTTATTATAATTAATAACTATTCATAGTTTCAACTTGTGTTTAAAATACTACTAGAAAAAGGGATAACTATGTGAAGAATGATTTGGATTCATTAATCAGGGTATCATTTCTATGCAATAAACTTTTTTGGAGAAAAGAAGAAATTGATAATAAAAAATATGTGATAAATGGAGCGTTTTAGAAAAAAAATAATTGAAATATTATTCTTATTGATACCTAAAATTTAGGTGTAAAACTATACAATAATATAAATTAAAAAATATAATTGTTTACTTATTTGTTTTTTTAGGAATAACTGCATGCTGATCCCAATCAATTTGGAAACCCAAAATAATTTTTTTGGACCCAATGCATGGATGTCCAACAAACAGAACACCCATGATGTATATTGTGAATTTATAATAAAATTCAATCAACATTTTGTAGATAAAATTTTAATTATATGATTATGTATGTATTTTAACAAAAATTTTGTTATGATACGATTATTGATGAATATAGGGAAAAACATGGTATGAATTTGATGACTGAATATAAGTAGCCTATGGATTACTCTATTTGGAAATAGATTAAGTTTTATATATAAAATTTTTATTATCAAAACATATCTCAAAACAATTTAATTATTTTTGTCAATGTTTCTATCATGTGTGAAAAAATATAATAACAACGATTGTGGATGTTATTCTTGAGAATTTATGACAAAGATCATAAAACAGGAAAAGACTGACATCACTCAATATGTAATTTATAATAGTAATTATAGCATCATTAAAATATTTGTTAATATTTTTATATATATTTTATCAGTACTACCATGATTCCTGACAAGCTGTATACTCAAAAGAATAATTAATTGTTTTGAGATGAATGGGTAACATACATGGTGTTGAAATGTTTTTTGACAACATATTTAGGTTATTACCTATTATGATTGTAATCTAGACTGGGTTATGGACTTATAAATATATATTGTGTGTAAATAACTAGTATCATAATGTTTATATATTATTTTTTATCTATTTCTCATGGAGAAGTATAATGGATGAAATAAATTTGTTTCAAAACAAATAAAAAGAATACATGGCATCAGAATGTATAAAGAAATCATGAATAGGTGACTTCATACTACTTATTTAGTTAATTTAATCATCATTTTTTCTAATGTTTTAGTTAATTTTCTTATCATTTTTATTTGATACTTATTTTTTAAAATTTACACATTAGTTTAAAACACAAATAACATGTTCAGAAATGAGAAAATGAGATTAGATAGTTTTAAACCTCTAGGAAAATGATCTGTCTTTCATTTTTCAAATATATAAATTGACCATACACCACTCTAAAACATGTTGTGGTAGGTATGACTCATTGTAATTATTCTCAACAAAAAAGTGTCATGTTAGTTTAAAACGTACATAAAATAGTTAAAACTGATCAAACAAGGTTTCATTATTTTCAAAAATTAGAAAAATGGACTATAATTAATTTTTTATGTATAAGAATTGATCGCAAGACATTTTGAAACTTTATGTCGTCATTATGACTTGAAGTGTGTGTTTTCAGTTCAATAGTCTCGTTACATTTTAAAACATACAAAAAATAGTCAAAATAGAGAAAAATAGCTCAGATTGTACACATATTCTGCAATGAATTCAATATTTGATGTTTTCAAACATCAATATTGTTAGATAACCTATAATGTTGAATGCATCGTAGGATAAAAACATATGGTGGTACAAACCATACCTCAATCTGATACATGGTGTACCCTATGTGACTCAAATTATATGGTTTCATTTAAATATCTACATTTTATTAATGTATTTTTTCATATTTATTTTTAATTAATTTATTTATAGTATTAATATAATAATAATTATTTTATTATACTGGTGGATTCTTTTTCTTGAGTTGGGGTGGTTTGTTTGAAGCTACTCATGTCTATAATTCATTTTATCTAATTATTATAATTGAATCGAGGTTTCATTATTTGAAAAAAATAGATAAAATGATGATTAAATTCACAATAAACATCATGTATAAGAATTGATCAAATTTCTCGATACATGGTGTCCTCAGTATGACTCGGACATTATTTTTTTGGTTTATAATTTTCATTTTAGTTCAAAACACAAATCAGAAACTCAAAACTGAGAAGAAATATTCAGATTATTCCTATACATTATAAAAATGATCCATAAGTCCTTGTGGCATGTATGAATAAAATTCACCTCATTCAGGCACACAGTGTGATCAGTATGACTCCAAATGTGTCTTTCTAATTAAAATTCACGTGATATTAGAAAAAAACACAAGTTACATGCTCAAAACGAAGAAAATACATTTATATTGTTTTGATACATTATTAAAACGATCCATAATTTAACAATAACATGTTGGAATTATTCTTACCTTAATTAGATGCATGGTCTAACCAGTATGACTCAAATTATGTCTTTTAATTTATAATTGACATTAATTTTAGTAAAAAAAAGTGACATACTTTAAACTGAGAAAATAATTTTTTAATATTTTTATACTTTATCAAAAGTATCCATAATTAATTTTTGTTTTTTACAAATAAGCTTCACCCAATATAATACACGATGTGTCTATTATGACTCTTAGTGTGCCTTTTTATAAAAAATTGATATTAATTTCAATAAAAACAATTAGTGACATACTCAAAACTGATAAAATACATTCAAATTGTTTTTATACATTATAAAATGATCCATAAGTAATTTTTCATGTGTATAAATAATCTAAAACACAATTTTTTGTTGGGTGTTCTTGATATATCTCAATGTTTTGATTATCAGTTTAAAATTGACATTTTAGTTAAGATAGTGTGTCAGTCACTGAAAAAAAAAAGAAAACATGGTTGAATTTTCATGATAATTTTGTAAAATTATTCATAATTCATTTTTGATATGTAGTAATCATTCTCACATCAAACCAACACACAATTTTACTAGTATGACTTAAAGTGATTGTTTCCTATTTAGAAGGATATTTTAGAAAAAAACCATAGTGGTATACTCAAAACCGAAAAAACACATTGATATTTTTTGACACTTTGTAAAAATTATCCATATGTAATTTTGTATGATTATTAATTTTACTAGCATTAATATAATGAATTATGTCATCAGTATGACTCCAATTGAATCTTTTTATTTAAAATTGACATTAATTTTAGTAAAAAAAGACAAATGACACACTCAAAACTGAGAAAAAACATTCAGATTGTTTTTATAATTTAGTGAGAAGATCCATAATTCGTTTTCTGAGGTGTAGGAATCATGTGAACCACAAGTTTATACATGGTGTTCCCAATATAAGTCAAAGTGTCTACCATCAGTTTTAAATTTTCATTTTAGTTTAAAAAGTGTGTCACTCAGTAAAAACAAATAAAATATGCTTAGATTGTATTGATAATTTAGTAAAAAGATTCATAAGTCTTTTATGATGTGTAGGAATTGGTCTCACATGAAACCAACACACGGTGTGACCGTTATGACTCTAAGTGTTTCTTTTTTTTTAAAATTGACATTAATTTTACTAAAAAACAAAAATAACATACTCAAAAATGAGAAAAAAGAATTAGATTGCTTTGATACTATAGGAAAATTATCCACATTTTATTTTTGATATGTAGGAACAATACAGACCTCAATTTTATAGACATTGTGATTGGTATGAGTCCAAGTGTGTCTTGTTATTTAAAATTAACATTAATTTTAGTCGAAATGAAAAGTTACATACTCAAAACCAAGGAAACAAATTCAAATTGTTTTTATGATTTAATATAATGATCCAAAATTCATTGTTAATGTGTAGTAATCAACCTCACCAAACTCTGAAACATGGTGTTACTGGTATGAAACCAAGTGTGTAGTTTTGTTCAAAATTAACATTAATTTTGATATAAAGGACAATTAACATACTCAAAAATAGGAAAATTCTTTCAAATGGTATTAATACTTTAGGAAAATTATCTAGAAGTCATTTTTAACATGTAATAATTATCAACACCTCAATTTAATGCCTGGTGTGATTGGTATGACTCTAATTGGATCTTTTTATTTAAAACTAACATTAATTTTAGTAAAAAAGGATAGTGACATACTCAAAACTGAGAAAAAAAATTCATATTGTGTTTAAACATAGGGAAATGATTTATAAATTATTTTTTACATTTCATAATTCTTCATACCTCATTCTAATACATAGTTTGCCTGATATGGCTCAAATTTTCTATTATAAGTTTAAAATTGACATTATAGTTCAAAAAGAGTGTCACACATTGAAAGCTAAGAAAAAACGTGGATTGTATTGCTAACTTAAGACAATTATTATGATGTGTAAGAATATTTATCACATCAAACTGAAACATTATGTGACTAGTATGGCACAATGTGTGTGTTTCTAGTTTAAAACAATATTTTAGTAAAATACATGAGTGACATGCTCATCATTTTTTCTTATATTACTTAATTACTTTCCTTAAAATTTTTATACTATACTTATTTAATTAATTTCCATTAATATAATTCTTTAAACCTAATAAAAAATGGTGTTATGTGAGGGAATTTGCCAAAAATCAATCTGATATATGGTTTTCCTGTTATAGCTCAAAGTATATGTTTTTAGTTTAAAATTGACACATTGTGTTTAATTTATTTTTTTACACTTTAAATAAAATAAGAATTTTTTTTGTTAGCATGCCCATTATTTTACTTAATATTGGGTGGTTTGTTTAGAAATGGCATGTTTAGGGTTTTGGGGAGAATGGAAATGGAAAATTAATGATTTTGAATGTTTCTAATAATTTTTAATTTTTGATGTATTTGTACCAACCAAATTTTCAACTATCTATAATATATTTTTTCTCTGGATTTGTTTTGTAAGTTTTGTTTAATTTAAATATTTTATTTTAAACATGTATTTTTTTCCATTTTTACTATGATAGTGTGTTATAATTTAATACCACACAAAAATATGCCCATTTATTAGTGATTTTAGAAGTTTTAATAAAGGGTCTCTTTATCAGTGTTGCAAAATGTGGTGATTACTTTATCCATTATCAATTATTTTTTCACTAATGAAGGGACACATTATCAGTGTTTTTATAGAACTGTTAAATTGTGCCTTTATCAGTGATTTTATAATGGTGATAAAATCATAAATATTTTAATCGTACTCTGATAGTCAATACATCTTTTTTACTAACAATAAAAATGTGAGCACTATTAATGGATTTTTTATAGAAGTTTAATGAGATAATATGGATAGACAAATATAAATGGAATTTATCATAACAATAGGTGAAAAGGCCTATTCATATTCAATACCATAATCATGTTTGTAACACTTTTCCACCAAACATTCTTTATAGGTATACACTCCACTATACATTTCAGTTTTCTTATAGAAACCCAACTTTCACCCTATGGGTCTTATCCCTTCGTGTGCATCCACCATGTCCCAAAATAGGTTCATCTATATGGAATTCATCTTAAACTCTATGTATTTTAACAATTTATTATAATTGTAACTCTTAATTTCATCTCAATGGGATTTATTATAACAATACAGACTCAATGTATCTTAATTTTACAACATTTACATAGGCTAAACATTACATATCACAAATAATCACATATTCTAAATAATATATGGTTTATTTTATTTTAAAGAAAGATACATAGATAACATATAGTATACAACATGTGAACATTTCTACATAATAAAAACACACTAGATCCGTTCTATACTTCTTATAATTTAAACTCATCTTCATAACCTAGTGGACAGAAACATAAGAAATGGGTGATCTAGGATGCTTCTTAAGGGAAAACATAAGCAATAAAAATCAAATATTACAAGTGATAATAAAATTATAATTATTTAATAATCAAGGTACATAAGTAAATAATATCCAATAATTAATAGATCCAAATTTATGAGTGGTTTCTATGGATTCGAATAACATAAAATGTGAATCAATAGAGTGTAGAAAAAATATTCAACAAACATGATCATTGAAAGTATAACATGGGTCTCATAATATTCATAATAGTGTGTCATAAACATAGGAATAAGAAAATATATCATTTTGAATAGAGCTTAATCAAAATTATATCCTTGAATATACTTGTGAGTATATTTTAACAACAATTGTAGCCACACATAACCTTTTGATAATTTCTTAACAAAGGTTTTACCCAGTCTCAACCATGTGAGCATACCTTAACAATATTTCTACCCATGAACAAGATTATGAGAATATATTAACCAAAATTATGCCCATGAAAAAACCTTGTGAGCATAGATTATCCAAAATTATACCCACGCACAACCTTTTGAGCATATCTAAAATGAATTTATATCCATTCAAAACCTTGTGATCATAGATAAACCATAATTATATCCACATACAACCATGTGAGCATATCTAAACTGCAATTATACCCATGCACAACCTTATGAGGATAGCATAGCTAAAATTATGCCCACACACAACCCTATGAGAATATTTGAATCACAATTATACCCATGCACAAGCTTGTGGACATATATTAGTTGTAATTATATCCAAATATAACAATGTGAACATAGATTAACTCCAATTATAACCACTCACAGCCTTCTGAACATATATAAACCTCAACTATATCAATTCACAACATCATTATGTCATGAGATATAAAACCATAAACAATGAATTGGAATCTTATATAGAAAAAAAAATCCATCAAAAATCTATACGTATTCTTTCCAAATGAAATAAATCATTCATTATATTATAATGAGACCATGGAAATAAAATAGGGTTTCAAAACATTTTATGCTAGAATCATCAAAATTGACCTTAAAAATGTAAATGGTTGATACCTATAAATTAAATAACCATAAATACTATTTCATAAAAATATTTAACAGGTAGTTCATTAAAAATATACCATAAATAGTAGACCATGAAAAGATTCATGGCCTCCAAAAAATATTATTAAATTAGTAAACAGTACATAGGAAGAGAAACGGACAGCAGGGCATTAACCCTATCAATACAATAAAATAGCTAATGAAACAACTATCCTTTTCTTCCACGCCCCCATCAACGAGGCTCGCCTCTACCTCTGGAGAGCCTTCCCCTTTGCCACTATTTAGGAGTCGTACAATCCTCACTTTCATTAAGAATTTTCACCAGACCGTCACTTGCACCCTCTTTCTGATCCACATCAACCAGCATAGGCACATCTTGAGACTATTCCGTCCACAACTCACCACTCCGCACATGTTCATCAGTCTGTACCACTTCAGAAGGAACCTGTTCGGGTCTAGGGGTCATTAGACACTATATGAGACAACAATTGTTTACCTTTTCGACTCCTTCTCTCCATGTAGGCTTTGTCAAAATCCAGAGAGTTAATAGAATTCAGCATACTGAAGAAGTTGGGTTTCACTGAAAAAACCACCAGTAACAGCTTAATTTGAAGGCTTGTGTAATGGAGCCAAACCAGAATGGGAGCCCACCTTATCATCATAAGGCAGGACACCACTAAGAGCAGAATTCTCCTCAGTGGCATACTGCTCCTTGATCTCAATATCCGAATTTCCAGGAATCATGTCAACAGTAGGAGATTTAACCATGTCAAAAATAGGAGATATAACCAGCATATTTTTCTCCTGAAACACATCAGAAGCAGCAGTAGAACCAAAATAAGCAGGAACCTGCACAGACTGCAGAGCAGAATCACATAGCAAATGCTATTCCAAACCCAGGCCATCCACAGTAGAGGCCTCTACAGGCTCAAATGAAACAGCAGTGTCCATAGATAGAGCCACAGTAGGCTGGACATTAGCAACCATAGATGCCACATCAATTGAGAGGACATTGGCCCCCCTTAGACCCTCTAAATCAGGGGTAGACATCATACCAGAGGACAAATTATTCCCAATAGGAGAAAATAATTCATCATTTGAGTCAAGCTTACCTTTAGCCATTTATTTCTCCTCTAACAAGAAAGCACAATCAATGGACACCTCACTGTCATGACTAACTACATCACTCCATTTAATAGGTTCATCCCCTTGAACCATTAGTGAAGAAAGGGGAGCAGAACCATTACCATCACCCTTTTCATTTCTGCCAGCTACAACTGCAGGAAAAGAAGGAGGAATTCCCTCCACATTTCCACAACCATAGCTAGGTAGTGAAGGTACTCTGATGGGAGAAGCAGGAGCTAGCGCACCATCATTAGAATCATGATTCACAGCCACTAGTTTAGGTCTAGAAGTGTCAACTGTTGACAGTTTGAATTTACATTTGTCAACAAGATGCCCATATTTCTTATAGTTTGAACACCTCAAACTAGTATAACATTTATCCTTAACGTGCCCAATAGTCAAGCAATTCAAACAGAATTCCAGAACGTGTTCAAATTCAATGCGTAGTTCAAATTTAATATCACCATCAATTAAATAAATAGTCTCAACAAGAGGCTATGACATGTAAAACTCAATAAACATACGATAAAAATGACCATACCTCACATTATTAGTTTCTTTATCCAGTTTAAGAGGAGTTCCAATAGCCATGGTAACATCCTAGAGAATGTCCGAATGCCAAAAGACCCGATTCAGGCCTTTCACACAAATCCAGGACTGAGCAATTGTGTTCTTGGCCTGAAAGGCATCAAACCATAGATCCCAATTCTGGAATCTCATAATGCCAGGCTTATGATTAACGAAACCATAACTCCAGGCCCTCAGTTTATGCTCATTTGAACTAAAGGTATGATGAAAGAAATTCATACCCAGTGAGACAATATGCCAGTCTGTGAAACCCCAAATCTGCCTTAAGCGATTCCGTAAATAATCATGCTTCCACAAATTAGCAACATATGAGCTAACCCGACCAATGATGGAGTGTTTACAAGCAGTAATCTGATCTTCGAAGAATTGAGGGTCCGATTCAACAATAGCCAATGCCCCATTCCTTGATATCCGATTATGAGAAACAAATTCCCCATCTCAATAACCAGGAAAGAACTGGTTCACACATTTTGTCGGAAGCGCATCCACTTTTGAAGACCCAACACCAAGTCGCAGCGGAGGACCACCTCTTGTCAGCAGCCCCTTTGTAGCCCCTGCCTCCCCTGCCACACCATCAGAGCGAAGACTAGAATCACATCGCTTTTCAGGGCCAATGAAAACTTCAGCAGGATTGAAATAGTCTGGAGGAGACGAATTCATCACTGATCATAACCCTAGAATCCATTTTCGAAGGAGGAGAAACCCTCAGCCTGCCTCTGCGCCATCATCTAGTCTTGTCGATGAATACATCCAATTAAAAATATATTCCATGGAAATAATCACTTTAGTGATAAATAGGAAAATATAAGTGAAACCATAAAAGAGTATTTAGAAAACCTTTTTAACATTTTCAAAAATGTAGAAGTTATTAGTTAGTTTGAAAATTCATTTTCATATAGGTCACTTTTAGGAAATTAAAAAGAGTTAATTTTCAGAATCATCATTTGGAAATAAATTTAAATTATGAATCCTTGAAAGTTTCATAATGTTTATAAAAGTATAAGTTAAAACATTTTTAAAACTTTTACATTTAAAAAGAATATTCAATAATCGAGCCTTGAAAATGAAATGAAGGATTCAAAAAGATAAAGTGATTTTTTTAAAACTTTTACTTTTTAAAATAATAACAAATAATAGATAATTGAAATGACAATAAGGATATTAAAAAGGAATATTTATTGAAAGATAAAACATTCTATTTTCAAAGTATGAAATACTTTTTGATCATTTTGAAAAACCATTAGTGAAAACCCACACTATAAAAGAGTAATTAAAACGTGATTTTTAAATTAGGAGAAGGAAAATATATAGTTCATGTAAGATAAAAAAAATAGTTTTCTGATTATTAAGGGTAAAATTGGAGGGACTGGTAAATATATACAATTAGGGGATACCGTCATTTAAGTGGATGATAATGTTTCTAAAAATGATATACTTTTATTGGGAAAAAAATCATCAAGGAAGATGATTTGAATAAAAAGTTTAATTTATCTAGAGAGAAAGATAAAGTACCATGAAATAAAATCATAATATGGGAGAAGACAATCCTGGAAGAAATAAGTTTAATAATATGAATTTTAACTCAATGAATGGAGGTTAGTTAACAAAAAAACCTTTCAACTTTGGTATCCTTTGAATCAAATTCCATTTAAATAAAAAAATGATATAGTTCTTAAATAAACATGAATTTAATTAATATATTAATATATATACATTAGGTATTTATCATACCATATCAAAGATTTCATTTTGCATAATAAGAAATGTGATTCAATAAATTTAATTTGAGACATGAAACAGGTACCCTAAATTCCCTCTAGTTTATTGAAATCTAACCTCATGTATAAAAAACATATACATATAAATAACTCATTAAATAATATTATTCATGTTTTTAAACTTTTACAAACATAATTAATAATTTTTATGTACATGTATATTAGTTATTTATTATCAATATTTTGTATTGGGTGACAGTAATCATGATCGTTTTGAACTTGTTTCGAAATAGTTGTATTATTATTATTTATTCACACAAATTTCATCATTTATAGATAAGAAATGTAGGTTGGATTTATGATTTAAAATTATTTATAATTTTAAAATTTTATTTTATTGGATTTTTGGTTATGATCTTTAATGATGAGTTTGTAAATGAAAATTGTTTGATGGTTCTTCACAGATAAAGAGTGCATTAATATATAATGGGTAAAAAATTTATATTAAAATTTAAAAAACAAAAAATAACTCATTATTTAATTTTTTATATTATATACTACAATAAATTAAATTCCCACATTCATACATGTAATAAATTTATATCACTGTTAATGTATGTTGTTAAACCAACACAAATAAGATCATGCCATAATTAATTGACGATTATGAAGTGATTTAGATGAAATATAGCTGTAGAAGAATAATGATATTATTAAGAGTTTATAATTGTTATATATCACAATTTTAAATAAATATAAGAATAATATAACTTATAAAATTTTATTTCTTTCTATGAAGTAATCCCGTTTTATTCATAGAATTCCCCTTTTCATGGTTAAATTTAAAAAGGATATTTATAGCTCATATTGTTAATAGGTCTTCCAATTTGTCATTAAAACCCTAAAAATATTCATGAAGATAATATTTATTGATTAAAAACATTATAATGACATTTCATATCAAGTGTGGATGAAAATAAAAGCTGAAATCTGTCATTCCATGGAGGTGGTAGTACACACATATTCATTGATGTTGATTTCATTTTCAATAGAATGTTGAAAATGAGTAGTATAGTTTATCATTTTAGGATCTAAAATATTTCATAAATATTATATATATATATATATATTAAATTCCATATAAGAACCATCAATTTAATGTGGTGAAGTAAAATGAAGCATGTTTCATCGTGGAGGCGGTGGTCCAAAAAATTCAAAAATAACGTTTCAATTTTCCTAATAGAAAATGTAAAAGTGAATAATTCTTGTATACTGATAACATTACTGTATAATAATGATTATTATGGTTTCATTTTAATATATTTTATTGTTATTTTAGGAACATTTAATGCACATAAATAAGTACATATGAAAAATGAGTGATTAGAAATTTATACCTCATTTCATGGATTATCACCCTCACAAAGGGGGTTAATCCTTTGAGGGATGTCTTTTGAGAATTAAAGAAACTATTGGAGGTGTGTATGAATTTGAAAAGATGGCTTCATATATTATTGGATGAAATAAGGGGTTTTGTGGTTTGAGTGAAAGTAAGGATAGGATATCCCCTTTTATTAGTGAAAAGGTATGATATTTTTAAAAATAAACAAATATTTTTAATAATGGGAAATAAATATCAACGAAATTAGCTCCAAAATGGAAACATAATGTTATATGTAATATATAAGGTCAGTAAAGGCCTAGAAAACCATTCCCACATATTTTTTAAACATTTTTTCAACTCTTTTCCATTAGGATTTTCACTTTTACCATATTAGATTTTACTACGGTAAATATATTTTACCTAAGGTAAATTATATTTTATGCCAAAAAATAAAGTTGTAATTATTACATTATTTATACCTATGGATTCCAAATCTAAATTCCATTTAATAGGATTTAATTTCTTAAAATGATAAATTTTCATTTTAATATAATAATTTTATAATATATTGAAAATAAATTTTGAAACAATATTACTTTAATTCTAAAATTTCAAATATAGGTTGGTAAAATAAATTAAATATTTATAATTTATGTTATAAAATATATATTTGGTTAATAAAAATGTTTAATAAATTTATTTTGACTTATATACTAATAATTTCCTAATAGTCACGATATTCCTAAAAATGATATTGACCTATATTCAACTAAAAATATTCATATTTGAAAAATCCCAAAAATTTATATGTAGATTATTCTATTATTCTAAATGAAAATATGATGTTCATTTTTTAAAATTAATTTTCTAAATTTTTAAATACAATATATAAATTAAATTTAAAAATATAGTTGACAAATGTTCATACAAGAAATTTTTTTTGATACTAACTATTCTTTATTAATATTTCCTATATATTACTAACTAATTTAGTTTTAATATATTATTAAAATAATTTATATAAATTATTATTATCTAATAATTATATAAATAATTTCTTGAAATAAAATTCCAATTTTATAAGAAAAATATATTTTTAATCATAAAATGAATTTATTTGTTTCTATGCAATTCTAAAAAAATTTAATTTGTTTTAAAATTAGACTTTATTTTCTTTATACACATATTTCATGATTTGGTTACTCTTATTTATACCCACTAATTCTATGAATAGGTTTTAATGGTCATATTTAAATGTTATCTTTTAATCTAAATGTATGACAATTTTAGTTTTATTTCTATATTCCTTGTGCAAAAATTTATCGAGTACAACATTTATTTAAGGGAAAAATATTGATAAATCATAGGTAATTACATTCTCCCACATAAATAAATCTTGCCTTTCCAATTTCAATTATCACCTAAAAATAAAAATATTTATGGGTGTTTAAAATATATACGTGACTTGGGATAAAATTTATAGATATATATAAACCATACAAACTAAAGAAACATACCTTTTCCCTTATAATAGACATTCCCTACCCTTGAGTTTTTTCACCCAAAATTTTATCCAAGAGTCTATCCTTATATGGAATCAAGAACCAAATTATATGTATTCTTATAAATGGTTTACATAATCATCTTTGTATATATAGACTACCATAGGTTTGTATTATTTTCCCAGAAAGTAGAGAGAACAAATCCAATAGTGAAGTTATTTGAAATTAATAAAAATTAATAATAATAAAATTTTCACATGGTATATTCCCATAAACATAAAATCGAGATACAATATAATAAAAAGATCAATTAATTCATCAAATTTTCAACATGGTAAATTATTCCTCTAATAAAAATTCCTCAATACAACTATCCTAAATCTAATAAGTCATCCAAAAATATAGGTTGGAGGATAAGTGATACCTAATTATAATGATCTATTTCAGTAGTTGTGATTTTTTAATCATTCTATTGTTTCCTTGGATTATGAGGTTATTGATACTTATGATCTTCTCTAGTACTTGGGATTAGGGCATCTATTTTCATAATTCTCAAACTCATAACATTATATGAATTGTACATTCCTCTGATTCATTACAATGAATTATCTATTTACCCCAACTTGACATTAATGAGGTTGATTTCCAATCCCTCCACGATTGAAAATTTTTATTTCTCTATTGAGACATTTTCTTTGGTACTTCTTCAAATATTATTTATGTCATGACCCGTTCCCAGGGGCCCATTTTGTGACTACCCCATGCCCGCCTTACATAGGTCATGGGTTGGGAACTAGAACTTGAAAGGAATATCCCTAAAACGGGAGGGTATTGACTTTAAACCTATACTAACACACAATCCAAGAACACAACAAGATGAAACCATGAAGTAAAACTGATGTAGTAATGGTGCGTACTGAAAGTAAAGGGGCCGAAATGAAAGACCAACTAAAAGGAAAAACTACAACTGAAAAATAGAGAACAATGCCTAGAATCATCCACCGAGGATCCTACCTAAATGGTTGGTACAACTCATCTCCACTACTCTCCACATTAGCCAATATACTCTACGTACTCCCTATTCTTGGATCCCTCAAGTCTCATCCCAGCTGCATATCGTCTACACAAGACACAACAAGGTATGGGTGAAGCCTGTGAATGAGAGACTATAACAATACCCAGTAGGGACCCCGAGAACCCAGAAGGTCTCTCAGAATTCCAAAAAGGAGAAAAACACAAAGAATGATCTCAATCACTAAGCACAAAAAAATAGACACAGCTCAAACCAATTATAAGTAAAGTATAGAAGTATATATTATTATTCGAGAAGCTGGATCATCTTATTCTATCGAGAGGCACTACTAGTGACCATACAGAGTCTGAACCACACAGGATTAGTGGGCACTAACCCCTGCAAGACCCACATAGGATCGGACCCACCCAGAGTTGATATTTACTAACCCTTGCAAGACCCACATAAGATCTGACCTGCCTAAATTCAATAGTTATTAACCCCTTCAAGACACAGACATGATCTGACCCACACAGGATCGATATGTGCTGACCCAAAATGGATTCATGAGCACTGACCCACATAGGATTTGACCCACACAGGATTGGTATATTACTGATCCATGATGGACCGCTCTAAGGCAAGTCCTCGTCGGGTCTCATACTATTTATCCACATAGGATTGCTCAGTTCTAATCTACACAGGATCTCTAGGTGATGACCCACACAAGATCACTTAGTAATAACTCTATATGATCTGTCTCTAACCTCCTCCTCACTACCATCAATTAGATTCCCTCTCATAGTATTCTTGAATCATGTAGAACCATTCCTCAAGACATCAGTCATATTTCAACCAGCACAAAGTCCCATGAAAAAGTTTCGTGATGATCCTCCTTGTCATAAGGGTCCCAATGCAATAGACGGTACGTCAACTGGACGCCCAGTCTGTAAGTTATAGGAATTTTAGTGCCGAGGGCTTGGTTGGATTTAGAGTTGATCCAACTCGGCCATACTCCAACATTATCCAAAACTCTCATAGAGTATATCAAAAGTATAGTCTCACTCTAAGAATCTCATCTTCACATACGGTTCATCAAATGGATTTTTGGTTCGCACGATACAGTCACGTATGCGTATCCAGGCCCGAGAGGGGTCTAGATCCGGTTCGACTTGACCCAGTTCTGGTCAACCTGACCCTCCCTACATCTGACCTAGCCTTACCCAAACTAGTCTGGTCTAGCCCAATTGGCCTGTGCCGCAAACTGGCCTGGCCTGCCCAGGCTGGGCCGGGTCGCGGTGGCTCGGCCCGCCGACTGGCACAACCCATGTAGGGGCGCACTGTCTATTGCACCCAAATGACTCAAAGTAGCTATTTGTATCCTTTATTGGTGGAGCCAGGTGGCGTAGCCTTGTCACCAATGGGACTCACAGGGAACGGGTCCACTTCATTATCATGGCTTCCTTCAGTACGTCGCATGATGACACGCCACCTCTACCTTCGCATCCAGTCACTACCGAACACCTTTCGGACCACCACGGCACCGAGCAGTGCTGCTCTTCCACAATGGTCTGAGGTTTCCAACCGTCACCCTCATCCACTACCACTTCTTCCGTGGTGCTACGATGATTCTATGGAGCTCCGTTTTCACTACTTCTCGCATCTATGGGCTCTTTGGTATACCTCTGTCGCTGTGATGCTCCCAAATTCCAGATTGTGGTGAGTTGAAGAATTATCCCCCAAAGAACGCAACAAGAACGAATCGGTGGAGGGTCTGAGCATTATTCATTTGGCCCACACCCTCCACTTTAACATGATAACAAGAGGGAAAATTTTAATTCATCAAATAAAATTTCCACAATAAAACCTCTACCTCATCGACCATCAGAGGTATCACAGTCGTTTGTGGAAGGAGAGTCCCCGTCAGAGTGAGGTCATCAGCGTTCGTCGATCACGGATCATCCCCCCCCCCAAGATTCCTTCCTCCCTCGGTGGAAGACGTCATGTCACTTTGCCAGTGGTTTCTTTCTGGGTGAAGTCGTGTCAAAACTCCAAACCGAGCCTCACTTAAATAGAGGGGGAATAGGTGAGTAACGTGCCAAGGAATTAATGAGGTTAAATTAATGAATGAACATCTCAATTCCCCAATGGTGTGGTTATAAATAAAGGAGTGTTAGTAAATTAATGTTTTGACTTGTCAATGATCCCCACCACCGCCACTCATCTACTAGAGAAAAATAAATAAAATAACTTGTTAAGGTATTTTATTATTATTTCTGTAAAGCCAAAAATTTACCCTTTTCTCCCAAACTACTATGGTTGAAGTGAAGCTTCCCTTAATCAAATCCTAGAACTGTGGCTTCAATGGTTCACTCATATTTTTAATCCAAGAACCGGTTAAAATGATAGATAACACTGCCAGAACGTTTACAGAATGTACCTTAAAAAACGTTCATAAATTAATTCAAAGCACACAGGGCCTTATAATCACGCACCGTCAATTTTCAAAGACTCAGAATAATCCCAAATAATTTAAAAAAAATACATTAAATTTTTAGGTCTTTAAATTCCTTCCACCTTAGGATGTTTTTCCCTGAAATATACAACAAAACTAGTGGAAATGGGGGTACTGAGCACAGATCTGATCCTCACACTCCCATGTGCTCGCCTAGAGATTCATGTACACCCAACAAACTCGCACCAGAGGAATAATCCTCCCAAAATGTACCTGCTTTTGTCGATCCTCTATCTCTATCAGAAACTCTACAAACATTTCCACATCATCATTGTCTAACTCGCTCTACTCAATAATGTGTGATGGATCATGCATGTATCTTATCAGCTATGACAGGTGGAATACATTATGCACCTGGTGCATCTGTGGGGGGAAGATCCAGATGGTACCCCACCTCGCCTACTCTATTGATGATCTGGAATGGTCTGATGAACCTCGGATGTAGCTTTCCACCCTAGCCAAACCTCTATAATCCTTGTCGGGGTGAGACCCATAGGAAGACATGGTCTCCCTACTCAAACTCCAGCGGTATCCATCTCTTGACATCATAAGACTTTTAACAGATCATTGTAGTCTTCATCCACTCTTGTATAACCTTCACCTTCTCTGTGGTAGCATGTACCAACTCTAGACCCATATGTGTAGAATCCCCTGGGTTTGTCCAGCAAAGATGTGATCTACATGGTCTCCCATATAAGGAATGAAATGGTGCCATACTGATGGTGGAGTGATAGGTGTTGTGGTATGAAAACTATTCCAGGGGAATGTGATCCTCTCAACTACAACCAAAATCGAGGACACATCCACTAAGCATGTCCTCGAGTGTCTGTATGGTCCTCTTCATCTGACCCTCAATCTAAGGGTGAAAGGTAGTGATCAATCGTAGATGAGTTCTAAACGCCTCCAACAATCCCTTCTATATGAGGGATGTAACCCAAGTGACACGATCTGAGACGATCGTCGATGGTACCCCATGAAGCCATTCAATCTTTTGAACTTAGAGATGTCCCATGCTCTCTGCAGAACTATGCTCAGAGATGGGTAGGAAGTGGTCCAACTTGGTGAGTTGGTCAACGATCACCCAGATGGAATCGTGGCCCCTAGAGTTACATGGTATAACTATTATGAAGTCTACGAATATACCAACCCACTTCCACTCTTCTACCTGAAGAGGATTTTCTAATACCACTGGTACCTGATGCTCAGCTTTCATTTGCTGACAAGTGAGGCATCGAGATACAAACTCTTCCACTGCTTTATTTATCCTTGGACACCAGTACTGACACCAGAGGTCTTGCTACATCTTTGGTACTCCGAGATGTACCTCCAAAGGGTATTTGTGTAACTCCCTCAAAACCTCCCCTCGAAGTTTCACTGGTACCATAATGTGTCCTCTGTAAAGGATGACGTACTCTCCACCTTCATAAATTCTTTGAGAAGCTTGTCCTCTAGATATCTGATCACGCCAGGACTAACAGTATATGTCCCCAAGATATAACTTCTGAGCTCTCTGAAGAAGTGGGGGAGTGACAATCTTAGACCAGAGGTAAGCTACCGAACTCTATCCAAAAATTATATCTGCAATGCAGCTAGATGCTCTTTGACCTCACTCTGCAACTGTAGGACTGACCTCTTGTTGACTGTGTCAGCTACTACATTCCCCCTCCTAGGAGTATAGACTACCTCAATGTCATAGTACTAGAGGATCCTTAGCCATCATCACTGTCTTAGGTTCAATTACTTCTATGAGAAAATATACCTATGACTCTTGCGATCCGAGTAAACAGTAAACCATTCAACCTTCAAGTATTGTCTCCACATATTTAGTGCATAGACCACTGCTGCAAACTCTAGGTCATAGGTAGTGTAGTTCTTCTTGTGTTGTCTGAACTATCATGAGCCATAGATGATCACCACTTGATCCTAAATCCGGAAACAACCCCATCATGTCCCTACTACATCAGAGTAAACTATGTACCCAACTCCCTCTTTTGATAGCCTCAAGATGGTAGCATGCTTCAATCTCTACCTCAGCTCCTAGAAACTTGGCTGGCACTTCTTTTTCCACAAGAATGGTTATCTCTTACTTGTCAATGATGAAAAGGGTTTCGATACCCTAAATATGTAAGGTAAAAATATCTCGTTGTACCTAGTTAATCCTAAGAAAATCTGCACCTTGGTCACACTCTTCGTTGGATCCCAGGAAAGCACTGACTCTATATTTTCCGGATCAACTGCAACTCCAGGATCTGAGGAAACGTTCCCCAGGAAGTGGAATTCCTATATCCAGAACTCACAATTCGATAGCTTTACATAAATCTGGGGCTCTTGGTGTGTATCCAGAACTATCCATAGGTGCATGTCATGATCCTCCTCTGACGTCGAGTATATCAAGGTCTCGTCGATGTATACCACCACAAAGTGATCATGTTACGGCTGAAAGACCTTGTTAATGAGCCCCATGAACACTATGGGAGAGTTGGTCACACAAAAATGAATCACCAAGAACTCATAATGGACAAACCGACATTTGAAAGCTATCTTTGGTACATCCTTGTCCCGTACACTGAGATGATGATAGCACGATTTGAGGTATATCTTTAAAAAACAACGAGATCCCATTAGATAGTCGAAGAGATCCTAGATCATAGGGATTGGATACTTGTTCTTCACGGTCACCTGGTTTAGGTGGTGATAGTCCACAGAAAACCTCAATCTACCATTTGACTTTTTTGAGAACTAGATCAGGGATTCCCATGGAGAAACACTAGGCCTTATTAACCCTTTTCCCTAAAACTCATCTAGATGTACTAGAAACTCCCGAAGCTCCATAAGAGCCATCCGATTTGCTAATGTAGATATCGGTTCCATCCTGGGGTATAGGTAATGTAAAATTCTACCTCTCTACATGGAGTTAGTCCCAGAACATCATCAAGAAAGACATCATCATATTGGTCGACCACTGTAGGATAACTCGGACACCTCACGCCAACTGGTCTGAGGGTGAGGCTAGCCAACTGATCAGTAATCGGCTGCACCCTCCTCTGGGATAGTCCATCCTATGCCGTAAAAGATTCATTCCCACCGGTGAAGGTAAACCTAATCCCATACTCACCAAAAAAACCACACATTTCACCTATAATAGTTAATCTGAGCATGGACTGTGGATAGCTAGTCCATACAAAAGATGACACTATAAGGCCTCGATACTACTACTAGGAGATCCCAGCCAAAGATCCCGCCTCCTAGAGTGAGTTCACACTACCTAAACCTATGTGTAATCATCAAATATTCTCCCGTAGGGGTCTCTAATTATAAGGATCAAGCTAATGACTCCATCAGAATCTTCGAGCTCTGAATGAGTGTCATGGCAATGAAAGAGTGAGTGGTTCCTATTTTTATATGTATTGCAGCTGGGGTGGAATAGATATATATTGTACCTATAATAAAATCTGGATCACCATGGTCATAGGCCTCTACTGCATTTAGCTGTGATCTTCCCTATCCACCTACTCCCTATGGTCGGGATGGACCTTCTGATGGTGGTAGTGATAGAACCTCAAATCGTCGCCCACCGCTTGCTGCATGGCATGCTCCTCTGCCTCATTCACCGCCCTGAAGACCTCCTCACTCAAATATCTACCTCTTCATATGTGGTACCTTGACCATATGATGATTTTAAGTATGCCTGGTCAGGCAGTCTTGATCCATGTGGCCCTTCCCGCCACATGTGAAGCATAGTCTGCCTCGCAGATGACCTTCTCTACCTCGCGAGCTTTGTACCTCCGACCCAGCATCCTGGGGTCGTCCACCAGTGAGTCTGGCACACTTGGACCTATATATAATCTGCCTACTACCTCTTATATATGACTCTTTTACCTGTCATCTGGTGTTGGCTCTCACCGTTGGTTCTTGCTTAGCTATGAAGCTTTCCACCAATAGTGCTCGCTGAAGCACTCCATCTTGCATCGGGATATTTAGTGATATCATCGATGCTATGATCTCTCACCGAAGACCACGGAAAATGTCTGAGCACTAAATAATGGCTCTTATACCATGTCGGTTAAGTAACACGAGAGCTCAGTGAATCTCGCTAAGTACTGGGCCACTGCTATGTTGCCCTGCTATAAGTGCAGCATCTCCTGGATATGCAATGAGCATAATGTCACTAGAATGAACTCTCCCCTAAAGAGGCTTTCAAGTTCTATCTAGGTGAGGGTATCCACACCATTTGACTAGAGTGTGAAGCTCCACCATCTCCCTGATGTTCCCTAAAAGGCTAGTATCTAGGATATCCATCAACTATGTTGGTGTCTCAACCAGGGGAAGACCCCAAGCCACAACCTCTAGCCAGTCCTCAGCTGCCTGGGGATCTATCTCAAATCGAAACATCGAAGGTCTCTATCTCTGGAACTCATGCAACATGCTCAATCGGCATGCATAGTCTACTGGTGGGGCTGGTGGCATTTGCTGCCAAACCAGCGGTGGTGCTACTGGTGCACCACCCAAACGAGCTACCATAGTAAGAGGGTCTTGCACTGAAGCCTCATCACTTGGTGGGTTGTCATCTTGTACTCTATCGGGAATCCTGGCTGGCTGTCTACATGATGTCATCCTAAAAAGAAATAGGTTCCCCATTGTCAATATGTTATACCTAGTGTGCAGACTCAAAGGGGATTAAAGTAAAAACATTTCCAAAACACAAGAAAATAGTGTTTCTGTGAACTGAATCAGAAATCAGAATTCAGTGTCCTGGTGTATGGATACATCGACTGCCGCACCAACACTGGACTCCCAGAACTAAAAACAATACTCAAAACACCTAACACTATTGCTCCGTTTAAAAAATCAGATTCCTAGATCTTCGGTAGAACCGACTCCTCTGATACCACTTTGTCAGGACCCATCCCCTAAGGCCTGTTCTGTGGCAACACCATGCCCGCCTTCCATAGCCCAGGGGTTTCCAACTAGCACTAGAGAGGTGTATCCCTAAATAAAGAAGAAAATGCCTTTAAAACTGTATAAAAACACAATCCAAGAACAAAACAATATGTAACCATGACATATAACTGAAGTAGTAAAGGTTAGTACTAAAAGTAAAGGGTCCAGAATACAAGCCCAACTGAAAGGTAAAACTACAATTGAAAAATAGAGAACAGCTCCTGAAATCTTCCACCGAGGATCCTACCTAAAGGGTACATACAACTCGTCTCCACTTCTCCCCATGTCATCCAATCTCCTCCGTGTACCTCCTGGTCCTGGCTCCCTCAAGCTTTAGCCAAGTTGATTATTGTCTTCACAAGACACAACAAGGTGCAGGGAAAGCCCATGTATGGGTGAGTATAAAAGTACCCAGTAGGGACCCTGAGACCCCCTAAGGTCTCTATGAATTCCACATAGGAAAAAACAACACACGTGATCTCAATCATAAAGCACATATATATCGAAAAAGCTCAAACCATGTATAAGTAAATCCCAGAAGTACATAAGATTAATCGAGAAGCTAGATCATCTTATTCTATCGAGAGGAACTGTTGTTGACCATATGGGGTCTGACCCACACAGGATCGGTAGGTACTAACCATAGAAAGACCCACACAGAATCTGACCTGCCCGGAATCGATAGGTACTAACCCCTGCAAGTCCCACACAGGATCCAACCCACATGGAGTCGATAGATAGTAACCCCCACAAGAACAAAACATGATCTGACCAAGAAAGTATCGGTATGTGTTGACCCACATAGGATCACTGAGCACTGACCCACATAGGATCTGACCCCCACATGATCTGACCCACATAGGATCGATATTTCACTGATCCATGACGGACTGCTCTAAGGATGGTCCTCATTGGGTCACATAACACTGATCCAGACAAGATCGCTTGGTGCTGATCCACACAGGATCTCTTGGTGATGAACCACACAAGATCGTTCTGTATTATCCTCCATATGATCTATCTCCAACCTTCACCTCACTGCTAGCCACTACATTCCCAATCATAGTACGCCTGATTCTGGGAGAACCATACGTCAATCCATCGGTCGTATTTCAACCGGAAAAAAGACCCACAAAGAAGTTTATCGATGATCCATCACGTCATAAGGGTCCCAACGCAACAGAAAACGCATCAACAGGACACACGTTCTGTATGTTAATGGCATTTTGGAGACGAGGGCCCGTTTGGATTATGAGTCGATCCAACCCATCTGTAATCCAAATTTCTCCAAAACTCACGTGGATTATTTCAAAACGAATGTCTCTCTCTAGGGATCCCAGCTCCATATATGGTTCGTCAAATAGACATCGGGTTCACAATATATTGTCACTTATATATATCAGGGCCTGAGAAGGGTTCGGGTCTAGTCTTCCCCGGTAGACCCGGTCAGGACTAAACAGAGGAGTTCAAGACCGACCCGACCCACCCCACATCTGACCCAGCTTGGCCCATACTGGCCTGGGCCACCCAGCTAGGCTGGGCCTTGGTGGTTCGGCCTACCATCTGGCGCGACCTACATGGGTTCGCATGGTCTGCTTCACCCAAATGACTCAAAGGAGATGTTTGTCTCCTTTATTGGAGGCACTAGGTGGTGCCGCCTCATTAGCCACAGGGCCCACAGGATGCAGGTCCCCTACATTGTTGCAGATTCTATCATAGTGGCATGCGATGGCGCTCTGCCTCCACCTCCACAGCCGACCACATCATTCCACCTGTCTGACCACTGTGTTTCCCAGCGATGCCGCTCTTCCATTGTGGTCAGTGGTTTCTGGCCACCACCATCGTCCTTTGGTGCCGACGCTTCTTCTGTGGTGATCTGATGATGCTCTAGATCTCTATTTTCACATCCACTCATGCCTACGGTCTCCTTGGAATACCATCGTTGCTGTCAGGCTCTCGAATTCTAGATTTTGATGAGTTGAAGAATTGTTCTATAAAGAATTCAACAAGAATAAATATGGGAGAGTGTTCGGGCCTTGTTTTTTCTTGGCCCTCACCCTCTATGTTGACATAATAACAAGCGATAGGAATTTAAATTCATCAAATAAAATTTCAACAATAAACCCCTACCCTGTGAACCGTCATAGGTATCGTGGTTTTTGGTGAAAGGAGAGTCCTCGTCGAAGTGAGGTCATCAGCGTTCATAGATCCTAGATTGTTTTCTCCCAAGCTTCCATCCTCCGTCAGTGCAATATGTCGCGTAACTTCTCTAGAGGTTCCTTGTTATGTGAAGCCTTGTCAAAAATCCATGATGAGTCTTAATAAAATAGAGGGGGAAAGGTGAGTAATGCACTGAGGAATTATTGAGGTTTATTTAGTGAATGAACCTCTCAATTCCCCAACAGTGCTGCTAAAAATAAAGGAGAGTCAATCCATTAATTCGCTAGAAAAGTCACCAATCCACACCACCACCGGTCATCCTCTAGAGAAAGAGAAATAGAATAACTTGTTATGTTATTTTATTAATTTTTCTGTAAATTAAAAAATTTCACTTTTTATCCAGACCTACTCTAGTTGAAGTGAAGCTTCCCTTACGTGAATCCTATTGCTATGGATTCAATAGTGCCCTCGGATTTTTATTTCGAGAACCCGTTCAAATGATAGAAAACACTGGCTAAACATTTAGAGAGCGTACCTTAAACAAAGTTCATCAATTCATTCCTGGAACACCATGCCTCAACATCACAGGCCGTCAATTTTTTCAAACTATTAATAATCCAAAATAATTTTAAAAAATTTACATATAATTTTCTAGTCTTTACAATTTATATGTAGAAAGTTGAATATTCTTTCATTAATTATCTTAATCACCTGATCTTCTATGATAATTAATCCTTCTATTCATTGATGTGTTCATATTTTTGTAAAGAATAAAGTTATTAATCATTACTCGAGAAAGTTGAGTGATCATAACCACACAATTTTCATTTATCCCAATTGGTTACTCATTGTAAAAATTAATATAATTTCAATCACATACATTATTAACTTAGTTTATCCTTTCTCCACCCATTTCTAAAACCAAAAGAGTTAATTATCAATGTTCAATATTTACATCATGTGGGAATTACAAAAAACTTATCCTTGAAATTTTTTAAACATTGAAACAATAAAAATATCTTTTAGTTCATCCTAAATCACTCTTGGTTTAATATTGGTTTCTTAATGATGGTTTCTCTCACATTCCTTAAACTATCTCCTTAATAAAATATATATTTTATAATTTATTGTAAATAGAATGTGATTAACCAAATCATATCCCCTGGGAGCATCATACTAGTTGTGTAGTTAGGAATATTTTTCATAAACCTCGTGAGGATTGAGTTAATACCCAACACATATTTTTGAGTGTTTTTTTCCAATGATAAATCTATGCCATAGATTTCATCCACATTAAGTATCCAGAATTTTATTTTACTTCTAGGAAAACAACGTAATATCTAATTTACTGAAATTTTAGAACTTTACCTTATATGTTTCCTTATCCCTAGATAATCACTATTTTTCACTAATTATAATCCCAAAGATAAATAAACTAATATGTATAAAAAATTAAACACTAATATGATAATAATTATACAGAACCAAACTAAATATATCGTTATTTTTCATAATAACCATAATATAAACATTACAGCTCATAAATAATCACACAATCCCAAGAATGTAAGTTCTATTGTATTTTAGGACCAGTTACATATGATGATTATTAGACCCAACTTGTGAACATTTCCACAAAATTGAACCACACTAGACTCCTTTTAGGATTATATTATGTTTCACTCATCTTCATAACCTAGGGGGTGGAAACATAAGGGAGGGTGAGATAATATGCTATGTAAGGGGAAAATATTTATAATAATCAAAGTTCATAAGTGAACATAATATGAGCATATCAGAATGATCAAGATACATAAGAAAATCATTCCCAGCAAAAAAAAGATCAAAATTCACGAGTCATGGAATACGTATTGGAATAAAATATGATGTGAGTCTAAAGAGTGTGGAATAATTATCCAATAAACTTGATTCATGAGAGAATAACATAGGCATAATAATTTGCATGAGTGTGGCATAAAAATATGCATAAGAAAATATATCATTTTAAAATTATCTTAGCCATAATTATTTCTATCCATAGGCTTGTGAGTCTAGATTAACTATAATTATACCCATTCATAACCTTGTGATCATAGATTGATGCACAAAATTTTGAGAATATCTCAACTGCAATTTTACTCTTGTACAACCTTGTGAACATAGCTAAACTAAAATTATACCCATAAAAACATTTGAGAAATGATTAACCATAATTATTCTCAGGAACAACCCTATGAGAATAGCTAAACCACAATTATAACCACACATTACCTTGTGAGAGTATCTAAACCACAATTATGACCATTCAAAACCGTGTGATCATAGTTAAATATTAATTATACCCATTCACAACATTGAGATCATAGCTTAACCACAATTTTAACCACACACAACAATGTAAGAATATATAAACTACAATTAAACCCTTACAAAACAATGTGATAATCTATTAACCAGAATTATACTCATGAAAATACTTGTGTTCATAGATTAAATGAAATTATACCCATACACAACCATGTTATAATAGTTATACTGCAATTATACCCACACATAAAATCATTTTTTATGACATATAAATCTTAAATATTGTATTATAGGGAAATATAAGATACCACCCACCCATAAATAATCCATACATATTTGTTCCAATTTAAATAAATTATTTGGTATATTATAAATAATGCATGGAAATAAAAATGTGATTCAAAACATTTCTATATGGTATCTGAAAAATTTACCTCAAGAATGTAAACATTCGATTCCCAAAAAATCTAATCACTATAAAATAATATTTCATAAAAATATTTAGAGATTGGTTAATGAAAAAAAACATACATTGAGATAAATCCATTATAGATGAAGAGGAAAATATAAGTGAAACCATAAATGGGTTTTAAGAAAATGTTTTTAACATTTCCAGAAAAGGAGAAGTATTGGGTCATTTTAAAATATAATTTTTAAAAATTGTGATATTGATGAAATAAAAAATGAATTTTTAAAATCATTATTTGGATATAATTATCAATTATAAGACCTTGAGTGTGACTTAATGGTTTTAAAAAGGATAATTTAATTTTGTTTGAAAATATTTACTTTTAAAAAGTATCTTCAATAATGAATCCTTCAAAATGACACAAATGTTTCAAAAAATTGAATTGATATTTTTAATAAAATATTAATTTTATGAATAATATTCAACAAAATATCATTAAAAATATATAAATTTTATCAAAAATAAAATTTTATTGGAATATAAGACATGTGATTTTGACAGGATGTGAGACCTTTTCTTCTTTTTGAAAAATAATTGCTTAATATCCACATCGGTATAGAGTAACCAAATATTAATGTTTTAAAAAGGAGGGGGGAAATATAAAGGTGAAATGACATAAAGATTAATTATGCTTCCAATTATAAATAATAATATCATTAGGAAAGGAAAATATTGAAAAGGAGGGGATACCCTCATTTATGAGGATGTGGGTTATTCTATACAATAATATATTTTTTATTAAGAAAAAATTCATTGAAGACGAATATTTGAATAAAATTTTTAATTTTCACAAATAGAAAGATAAATTTACCTAAAATAAAATCTTAAGTGGGAATAATCCAATCATGGATAGAATAAGTTCAACAAGACACATTATAACTCAATGATGAGAGTTGAGTTAACAAAACCCTTACAAATTTGGTATCTTTTAAATTACAGTAAATTTAAATATAATACATGATATATCCCTTAAAACCTTATTAATTTTAGAAATACGTAAAAATAAACTCATTATTTAGTAATCATACCATACCAACTATGTAATTGTGCACAATAATAAATCAGTCTCATGAAATTATATTTGAGACACAAAACATGTACCTTGTATTCTTGCTTAGTTTACCACACTCTAACTAATTTTATCAGAAAAAAACAAAATTAATAAACTATTTCTAAACCATATTCATAAAAATTCATATAATTAATTTATACGTATTACCAATATTTATATTAGTTTTTCATTATCCATATTTTATATTAGGTGTGAGTAATCTTAATTATTTGGTACAAGTTTTCAAATAGTGGTATTTCTATTCATTATTCTCCCAAAATTCATAATTAATAGATCATAAAAGATATTACAATTAATTATTCAAAATTATTTATAATTTTTTAATTTCATTCTATAGGAGTTTTGGTTATGATTCTTAATGATGAATTTTTCATGGATAAAGTTTCGATGATTATTAAAGAACAAAGGGAATTTTATTAAATAACTGGATATGTTTTTATATTAAAATTATTGAACCACAAAAACGAATTATTTTCTTATTTATATCATATATTACTAGAAAATAAATTTCTATAGTAATCCATGATATAATTTTATAGCTATGTTCAGGTATGTTGTTAAACCAACCCAAAAAAGAACATATCATAATTAATAGATGATTATTAATGGATTCAGTTATAATATAATTATATAAGAATAATGATCTTATTTGGTGTCAGTTGTGTGATATGTCATAATTTGAAATATTTATAAGAATATTGTAACTAATAGAATGTTATTTCCTATTATGAGAAAATATATTTTTTCTCTTAGAATTCTCTTTTGTATGGTCAAATTAACCATGATTGTTTATTTTTTATATTGATATTAGGTTATCAGGTTTTAATTCTATAAACATAATAATTTAATAAATAGAATGTTTATCCATTAAACATATTATCATGACCATCTTTGTAAGGTTTTTTTTAAATGAAAAATAAAAATCAATAATTCCATGGAGATTGTTGTCCACATGTATGCACGGATGTTGACTTCATTTTCCATAAAATGGGGAAAAAGATAAATATGATTTATAATTTAAGAATATAAAATATTTCTTAAATATTATAATTATATATTATATTCATTTTTAGGACCATCCTGGTAAGATGGTGAAGGCAAATAAATCATGTTTTGTTGTGGAGGTGGCAGTCCACACAATACATGAATGATTGTTTTTTAAAATAGAAAAGGGAAAGGTGGTTAATGATTGTAAAATAATCATAATAACATAAAAGTAAAATAATTATACTTATGGTTTAATTTTAAGATTGGGTTTTGGAATTTTAGGAAGAATAAGTTTACATAAAAATTAGAAATAAAAAAGGTGCCGTTATAAATTTATACATCCATTATTGGATTATCTCCATTGCAATGGGGTTTAATCCTTTCAGGATGGTATTTTGATAATACAAAAACCTATTTAAATTGTAAATTAATTTATATGATATGGTTGGGTAGATTATTGGCCAACCTATGTTGGTTTTTATGTGAGGGGAAGTGAGGAGAGGAGAGCCACATTTATTTATGAAATGGGATGACATTTTTGTAAATACCCAGAACATTTTAATAATGGGAAGTCAATTTCAAGGTAGCTAGCTAAAAAATTGATGAAATTTGTATTTTAGAATATATAAGGTTAGTAAAATACTTAAACAGTCATTCCCACACATTATTTATACATTTTTTCAGCTCTTTCCCCTTAGGTTTTTTACTTTTATTGTATTTGACTTTTCCATGATAACTTGTTTTTTCCCAAGGTAACCAATGTTTTATGACAAAAAGTAAAATGGCCCTTATTAAATAATATATAACTCATAATTAAAAATTTTAAATCCATTTAATAAGATTAAATTTCTTAAAAGTGATAAAAATCAATTTTAAAATAATAAATGTATAATGTATTAAAAACTATTATAGAGAAAATATTACTTATGTTATGAAATTTAAAATATAGGTTTATAAAAAATATATTTATTATGTCACTTATGAATTTAATATTTTTTAAACAAAAAGGTTTTAGAAATTTATAATTCAGGCTTATATACTAATAATGTCATAAAAATGTGGTATTCGTAAAAATGGTATTTTTCATTATTCATCATTATAATATTATTTTAGGAAAATAAAAAAAATTCATCTTAAATTTATATTATTATTCTCAATAAAAATATGTTCGTTATTTTTTAAAATTGAATATATAAAATCCAAGAATCCATTTGTTAAATAAAATTTCACAATATAGTGGAATATTGTTCATATAAGAAAATAGATTTGTTTAAATGCTAACTATTTTTTATTTCTATATTCTATCAATTAATAAATAATTTATTGTTAATATAATAATACAATAATTAATATATATATATATATTATTTATTAATTATATACCCATTTTCTTGGAATAAAAATCTAATTTAAAAAAACTAATATTTTCTAAAACAAAATGATTTTATTACTTGTTTAACTATATTATTTTAATTTAATTTTTATTAAAAGTAGAAATTATTGTATTTATATAAATATCTAATATTATTTTTAATCTTATTCATACCCACTAATTAAATTAATATATTTTAACAGACATATTTAATTTTTATGTTTTTATCTAAATGTATCATGATTGTTGTTTACATTAAGCGTTGTTTATGGAGAAATCTATCAAACACAGTATTTTTTGAGGAAAATAAATTTAAAAATATTGGTTCATTACAAGTACATTCATCTTCTATGAATATTAATTCACCATCATTTCCCATATCAATATCTCTTGGGTTCTTGAAAAACCCTACAAAACCTTTGATGCTCTTATATAGCTTGAGTCAGTCCTTCTTCTATAACTTTTTGAAACTAGGTCAACTTCCATCCTAGGAACACTTCTTATTCTATGGTATTTAACTTTTGAAAGCATACATTTCATACTAATGAGACATTGTCAAATGATTTTATTCTTAAGAAAAATACCCCATTCTTCCACAAACACTTCTTGTCCAATGGAAACATAAAAATAATGACTTGTTTTTTCTTTGGGATTACCAAAAAATAAGTATTTATTCTATTTGCATCCTTTATTTTTATAATCTCATCACTATAATAATACTTCACATATGTAAATATTCACATAATATAAACTAATATTTTATCTATACCATATCTCATATGGTGTCTTTGTGGTTGATTCAGATAGAGTGTGTCTTAGTATGAATTCATAAATATCAATAGAATTACCCCAAAATGAAATATAAAGGTCACATAGACACATTATTTATTGAGTCATGTATAGAAATGTATGTTTCCTCCTTTCAGATAGACCATTTTGTTATGGTGTTCTATAAGGAGTGAGTTTTGAAATAATTCCACAATCCCTCAAAGTAGATATGAATTCATGGAATATGTATTTTCCACCTTTATTTGATCTAAGGACTTTAATACATTTTCACATTTTATTTTTTAATTAATTTTGATTCTCTTTGAGTTTTTAAAACGATAAAATCTTGTGTTCACTCATAAATGCATACCCATACTGATTAAGGTCATTTTTAAAAGTAAAAAATCAACTAAAAATACTATTTGTTTGTATACTCATTGGTATATATACATCAATACGTATAACATCCAATAATATACTATCCTTCTCACATTTTCTCCAGAAATGTGAATTTTTAATTATTCCCAAAAATCATGATTCACATGTATCTAAAAATTTCATAATTAAATGAGACTAACAATCCATCTTTATGGAGTCTTTGAATGTGTTTCTCATTGATAAGTATATGGAATAAAATACAAAAGGCTGTTGGGATTAGTATAATCTCTAAAATTCTTACTTTGAATTTTATAAATACAATAATCAATGTCAAGAATATATAAATCATTCATTATATTCCTTATTCAATAAAAACATTTAATCTTATATAGAGAATAAATATTATTCTTAATAATGAATCAAAATATAATCTTGTTGAAACAAGATATCGAAACAAAATTATTCCTTATGGTGGGAATAGAATTTTTTTTTCAATTATATGATCAATATTATTGGTAAAATCCGATCATAGGTTCCAACCTCTATTTTACAAATTCATTCTCCCAAACCAACATGAATATCTGCTTAACCCTTTATCAATTCCCAACTATATTTTAGTTTATGTTTGTTTATACAAATGTTTGATTGAAACTTAGTATTTAATACACATAAGTTAGATTTATGGAAATTTATATCTATAAAATTCATATTTTGGAACACTAAATGTTTCTATTTCATAACGCTTCTCATTCCTTGATAACATTCTTTAACTATTTTAAATTTTATACTTATTAATGATCTCAATATTATTACTGTGATGTATTATATAATCTATGATAATGAAATATATGTAGGTGAGTATCATGTATTATATATTTTCTTTAAAGGCCTTATATTAATTTTATCCCACTAAAAATGATGAACCCATACATCATATTCATTTAGTATACCAAGAACCATGTTTCATAATGATCAACTTATCATGTTATTAGGCCATGATTATTTAAACAGGGAATCATCCGAATCATAAAAATTATATTTCTTGGATGGTTGAGAAGATAACAACCATTAAAAATACTTCATGGATTCACTGAACCCTATTCCTATTTTATTCTATCTATTAGGTCTTCCTAGATAGTATAACCAAAGAAAACTCCAAGAACAATAAAACTAAATACAATCAAATGATACTCGTGATGATATCAATAATTACCAATATGAAAATCACAAGTTACTTATATATTTCATTCCCTAGAAATGATAACCCATTGGTACTCATTCTGAGCTCAACAGTTCATGGTTTAATGATCAAGGTAATTTTAAGTGATTCTTTGGATGGAATCTCTCACTTAATATTTAAAAGGTTTATTTTAAGTTATCACCAATTTAATATATATCATACACATATTAAATTCATAATTAATATATCATATATAATATTTATCCTTTAATTATTTAGTTATTTTATATATACATGCTTTTAGTTATTAATTTTTGTAAATCTTTATTCCCACTACCAAAATTAATGTGTTAAAACTGTATTATGTTGTAACTCTCTATAGACCCCCACGTTTTTGTTACTCTCCTAAAAATAAATGCCAAACAGTTTCATACATATACAAATGTATCATATGCATAAGGTACTTGTATGAGTTATTTTAAGGTATAGACTTATATGAAACTTATAAACTCCACATGATTAATCCCAAAGTGACAGATATCCTACCCTATTCACTTTCTTATCCAAGGCATTAGTCTCCCGGAAAGTATAGTGGTACATCCCCAAGTCCCTACACCCAAGGAGATTTTATTCAAGATAAAATTAAATTGATGATAATTATATCACTTAATATAGAGAAACTATATTCAAAAACTATTCCCAAGCCCATAAATATAATTAAAAATTGAGGACAAGGTATATTAAAATTAAATTATATTATACAGAACCAAGAATGATATGAAAGAGACAATTTTAGATGTAATTTTTCTTATAAATGGCCAAATATAATATTTATATTTCATAAAAATTTTACTAAACATCACTATAAAATAAATTTGAAAAATATATAACCATTTTATTTTTTACCAAAATAAGATATATTTAAGTATATTTCATAAATTACAAATTATAAATATTTTATAATTTTTTTAAAACATAAATCTAAACACTTTATATTCATTTCAATAAAAAAACTTTTTGATAGGGTATTATATTGAATTTATATTATATTTCATGAATTTCAAAAAATTTATAATTAAATTTATATGATATAAAAAATTTACAAAATTAAATATCACAAATTTTTAAATTTATAAATACATTATAAATCAATTTTGAGGATTTTTAAATAATCCCTTTTTTAATATCTTAAGGCATTCCATTTAATTTTACATATGGTATTTTAACAAATTAACTTTTATTATTTGGGGGAAAGGTTCCATAAAAATTTACATAATAAATTATAAAAAATTAATAATTTATTTATTTATTTATTTATAAAACCCCAATAAATTAATTATTCCCAAAATATTATTTAATAAGAATTATAAAAAAATTTACAGACCATTGAATTTTTAAAATATTTGATCATAAATAATTTTAATAAAAACTATTTAACCTTACATGAAATCCCTTTTCTTAATAAAGGTATCCTCAGTATACCCTTACAAATACACTCTTTTGTAAGGGTAATAACCCATTACCATCACGTAGATGCTCTATAGAATGTTGGATGGATAAGACACGTATGCTGTGATAATTTCATATGGGGTGGGAGGAATAAAATTATACACAATGTATTATGTGTAGGTAATGCCTTTACATATACATCATATGCATCGGTATACTCCATATTACCTTACACAAGCTAGGAATGTAATGTACTACCCTTCAGTGAACCATTTATATAAAGGCAATTCTTCTAGTTACTTGTACGCATAATGGTAATGTCCCAATTACATTTATGTGTACCCCTGTAATTTATATTGACCTTTATAAAAAAAATTGGTAATGAGTGTTATCATTACACAGATCTTCTAGGTAAGGGTATGATTGTTTTTAGCCTCCCCACATAGTGGTAAAACATATTAACTTTTATTCTTCTCACGCAAGGGTCTGTAACCTGTAACTATTCTATAAAAATAATAATTTTCATTTTTTTCTTTTAAAATGGTGATCAAAATATGTTTTATTCTTGAATAAATATTCTATGATACAACTGATGGGTTTCATATGATCATCTACTGATAATTGAAATCATAAAACAACTCAAAACATGGGAATATATATCTTCAATAAATCAATGTGTAAATAATTTGAAAAATAGAGTACCTGGTATTCACCCATTTTATTTTCATCATATTTATATTTATGAAGATTATTATTGATATATATCACTAAAGTAGTAGACCAATGCTTCTTACATCTTATAGAGTGCCCCAAACACTCGATTCCTTGATCATATCAAATGGATACCCAAAGGATAAAAGGGGTGTTAGAACCTATATTGATAATGAAGAATAGCCTTTCAGGGAGAAAAGAGGTTAAAAAATTTCTCACATGTATCACATGCCTCATAAGATAACATCTCACCCTATTTTATAGGTAATTACTGAGGAATATCCCATTCATAATTCTTATCAGTCATTACTACCTGGTAGGAAGATTATTCATTAAACACACTTCAAGGAATAAATCCAATTTTAAATAAACAAAGATAGGATTTATAACATGATGTAACCAATTGGATGAAATTATACATATTTTAGCATCAAAGGAAACTGTTCTAGAATATTCATTTCATGAATTTATTATATAATATATATATTTACATCATATATACATATATTATTCATGCATCATATGAATTAATTTAATTTACACCATAAGTAATATAAAATATTTTATATGTGCAAATACATCTAATTCATTTAAATTTTAGTGAACATATAATAAATTAAACTCCACAAGTAATAGTGGGAGGAATTGTTTCAGAGAAACATACTATTTAGGAAAGATAAAATCATAACAGTAGTTTTATATTCACAATGATTTGTGATATATTATAAATTTTATAGGGATAAGTAATTTTCAACAAGATATTATTAACAAGTTCATATGAATTCAATAATATATTCGACATATCTATAACAAACCATCGTAAACATAAAAATATTTTTTCTGATTTCCATAAGATAAAGATTAAAACTTAGAAAATAATCTCATAATCCCAATAACAAAAGTTTTTATTGAATTTGAGGATTATTTAAATAATCAACTTAGTTTACAAAACTTGTGAACATTTTTCCATAATTGAGCCACACCATACTCACTTCTATAATTATTATAATTTAGACTCATATTCAAAACATAGAGAATGGAAACATAATAAATTGGCGAGATTGAATGCTCAATATAGTAAAACATATCATTATTTCATAACTAGTTAGATCAAAACCATAATATGAAACATGATCATAGAATAAATAAATAATAAAAATAATATGGAATAATAATATTATTCCCTATGTCATGATATAAGGATATGTAATCTCAAATTAACAATCTTATACCATTGTATGTTACTATATAATCAAGACATAATAAACATGATTCATGGACCATAATCATGGTCATATATCATGGAAATATGTTAAGCCATTGAAAAATATAATAAAAAATAAATTTGGAAAAAATATAAGCATATAAAAATTATTAAAAATTTACGAAATTTTTTTTTCTGCTTCATGTTATGAGATAAAAATGCCTATTCGTAATTTTTTGATGAAACTAAATGTCGAATCTTCCATTTTTGGACAAAAACTAATCAACCCTTAACATCCATATCTTATGATATATGGATCCTTAATCAACTAATTGGAGGGATATATAAGAACCCACCCATAAATCATACATATATATTTGTTCTACTTGAAATAAATAATTTATCATGTCATACAGAACTCATAGAAAGAAAATGGGTTTCATAAATTTCTAAATGGCGTAATAAAAAATATATTCAATAATTATATCTTTTGATACAGAAAATTTCAATATCCCAAAAATAAATTTCATAAGGTATTTGAATGGTAATTCATGAAAAATAATATTCCAATTAAATAAGTCCTTTTTAATGAATATTAAAATGGTAGAAAGTCCATAAAATAATTTAATAGAAAACATTTTTAACATTTTCATAAATGAATAATTTATAGATACCTGCAAATGTAATTTTACAAAAAGTGAAGTGAAAACTTTGGAAAACATTTTATTTAAAAATTATATTTAAGAATATTTCTTGGAAATTATAAAATGTTCATCATAAATTAATATGGGGTGGAAGGTAAAATATTTTCTTATGAAAGGATGGAATTTTTTTAATATTTTGAAAAAGCTCTATTGAAAAACAACATAAAAACGAGGTAGTAAAACTTTCATTTGAAAATTTGTAACGTTAAATGGGAAGGTAACAAGAGTAAACACATATTTGGATTTCAAAATAATAAGGGATGATAGTCTTGGGGATAATGAACAACGAAATGGGGGAAAATTGTATTTAAAAGTGTGTCACTTTTTTTATAAAAATTCGTCACATTTATATTAATGAAATTCATAATGGAAGAATAATTGAGTTTAAAACAACATTTTTCCTATATAAAAAATAATAAATATCATATAAAATTTGAAATTTAATAATTTATCAAATTTATAATAATGATTCTCAAGGAATAATATTTTAACTCAATGAAATGAAATTTTAGTTAATTGAATTTCTTATTGATATTATTATTAATGATGTAATAGAAATTTAGTAATGTATTTTATGTGGTGGAAATGTAAATCCATAGAAAAAATTTTATAATCACATACAATAATATTAGAGTGAAGATTTTACCCAACTTATATGAAATAATTTCAAGAAGAATAATCATAACTGAAGGAATGAAAATTGAGTTAACAAAAACACTTAAATTGTTGTTATCTTTATAATTAAAAATCCATGAAAGAAACAACATGGGATAGTTTTTTAAATCCATTATATTAGATGAAACGTTAGGATAAAATAAATCCATAGAAAATATATGCACTAAAAAGGAAACAAATAATGAATACGAGTCATATCTCAGTGAAAAAATTTGAGATAAAAAATACATTTACGTTGGTCATGATTAATTCTTCAAATACACCAAACATACTGAATAATTAAATTATGTTTATTAAATAAATATTAATAATTATTTCATCTTTTTTTCATTTTCAATGTTTTATTTATTATCATTTTTATTCATTTATTAACTAGATTTCAATTATGTCGGTAACATGACGTGGTTAAATTAATTTATCAGGTAATTCCTCATTATATTGAACCTGTTAAAAGTTGTAAAAATATCTACAATACACTATAATTTTATATTTTTATATATTTTATTATTAAATTATTAAAAAATTTAAAAATTTAAATCGGTTCTTCCAAAATGGATTCAAATTAAGAAATGTTAATTGATACGATCGTATTATTTGGGGATGAGTATAATATTTCAATTTATAATTAATATCAGTTGTATAATGTCCAATGGTATATATTAATAATATTAATAGTGTTCAAAATATAATTATTAAACATTGAATACATTTTTATGATCATCCATGTGAGGTGGTAATGGAAAAATGAAATACTTCGTTCCATGGAGGTGGTAGTTCGCATTTAAATTTACGACGATCTCATTTTTCATAGAAGGGGAGGGGTAAAAAAATATATTTTATTATCATATTGTAATATTAATAATTTTTTGTTTATTAAATTATTTCATTTAATAACTCTTTTTTGACTATCTAGGTAAGGTGGTTGTGAAAAATAGGAAACGTCATTCATGGAGGCTGTAGTCCACACAAAATCATGAAGATACCTTCATTTTATATATTTTTTAGGGAGGTAGAAAAGTGATATTCTATTTTTATTATACAATTAATGTTTATTATTAATACTTATTTTAATATTATTTCAATTTTTAAAATGATTTTTTGTGTTAGTATAATAAAAGAAAGAAAACTAAAAGAAAAATGAGTAATTAAGAATATTAACTTACACTATAGAATTTTTCATTTATGAAATAGATTAATGAATTTATAGGTGTTTTTTTAGAATAAAGGAACCAATAGGATGTTTAAGAGAGTTGTTTAGAGTTATTTGGGGACATTTTGGTTTAATACAATAAGCTTGGGGTGTGAAGACAAGTGGGATGGGGATAGCTCATTTTATAAGTGAGAGGGGTGGAATTCATATAATATATAAAAGGTATAGTCAGTATTTGAATGTAAAATAGATAAAATAATGGAAAATAATAGATTTAAAGATCTTTAAGGTCTATAGATTCACAAAAATAAATTTTTATACAAGTTTTTAAGTATTATACATTTAGATTATTTACATTTTCCATTTTTTGTTTTTAACTTGATAACTACTTTTTACATATGTAATTTAATATTAATAAATATGAACAAAATGTGCCTTATTAAATAATTTGTACCTCATTTTTCCAAATATTAAATAAATTTTTAAAAATAAAATTTATATTTGTAATAAAAATTAAATTTAACATTATAACATGTAAAGCGTTAAAATTTTTTTTAAATGTATTTTTAAGTGTAAAAATAATATTTAGAATAAACTTATTTATGATGTTTATTTTAATTAAAATATTTGGTTTATTATTTAAAAATGAGATTTATGGGAAATTAAAATAAAACCTAATATCACCTATTTAAAACCTAATTAAAAATGAATGACTAAAAATAGTTTTTTATTAGAAAAATATTGGATAATCTTCATAATGTTATACACTAGTTTCCAAAATTCAACATTGTATTTTTAAAATCGTAATTTAACTCTATAAATATATTTATGATCTTGTAAAATGATTATATGTTTTATAGTTATACTTACACCTTGTTATAGTCATATACACTTCCACTTCAGTAAAAATCCATATTTTTTCAAAATTCACTTTAAAATTAATTATTTCAGATAAATATAAAAAAAATAATCCTATCATAATTTTGACATTATAGATTCAAAAATGATTTTTGTTTTGTAAAAATAAAATTTATAAATTTATAAATTTATCTTTCAGAGGACAATTCAAAATAGAGAAAAGTTATTTTATTGGAAAATAACTTTTTCAAATATTAAATGTTATTAAGATTATTTTATATCAGGTAAACATTAAATTGGGGTTAATATATTATTCTTATCAATAATATATTCTATCCATGATATATCTATTTCCTTAACATAAATCACATAAAAATCCAATTTTAGATTAAATATTTTTTATCAAAAAAATATTCTTGTATTAATATTATCCTTTTTTTAATTTTTAATGTAAATATAAAATATAATATTTTTTAAATAATTACTTTTTTATATAATCCTAATTTATATTTAAATAACCCCTCAATATCTCCACATAATACTGAAGCATAAGATAATATCTAGTGGTTTTTGTATGTGGTGGTTCTACAAATATGGATCTCATGGAAATTTCTAGACCTTGAACTTCTATACTAATAATTTTTACATATATTGTAATTATTAAAGTTTTACCTGAGTTTTTTTGGTAAAATCTTATGATTCCCCTTTATTTCAAAGTTCACAAAAAATAACTTCATAAAGGAGACTTCCACTATCAAATTCCATTTTTTTTTCATTATATATTTCATAATATGGTAACATCCTTTTATACCCAATAATTTAATTGATATATTATAATTGAAAAAATAATGATTTTATTTTAATGTGACATAATTTTCTTTCAGTAATGTGTTTTATTTAAAATAAAATATTGATAAAGTTTTTATATAAAGGAAAAATATATTTAGAAATCTCAAAGTTTTATAGTACAAAAATATAATACCATATTTTGGTAGTTTTTCTAGTTAATATAATGTTATTGGTGGGTATTCAAGAGAAATTAAACCTTAACGGTACAATAACATTACTAATAAGGATCAATTTTTTATACCACGTCATCATGATTAAGTCAATTTGAATTTTAATTTTCATACAATGTATATATGATCATTATATTTTGTTTTGTATGTCAATACCACATTATATCGAAAAAACCATATGGATTGTATATATATGACATGACCAAAAGGATATGGTGACACTAGATAAATAAAATAAGATATTAATGTTTCTTGTATATATTTATGTAGTAAATAAAGAATAATGATCATAAAATATTTATTCATAATGAATTATCATGTGGTTTCTATAAGAGGTTAATTATAGTGTTATTATTTTTCTAGACAGATATGTTTGATAACATATGGACAGGGAATGATTAGTCTTATAGTTAGGTAAGGCTATAAATATTTTTTTTATGAATTGTATAATGTGACAACCGATTTCAAGAGAACATGATATATATGTGTAGATTAATGAGGTTCCTCAGTCCAAGTCATAGTATATACCTTTACCAAATATTGAATATTTTGGGTGTGGAACAATACATGAGGGGGTTGATTCTACATTCACATGGTATGTTTGTGATGAATAGACTATATATGTCTAATAGTACTTTGGAAATCTATCTCACATTCCATGGAGTAAACCAAGGTATGTTATTTCTTATTTATGAATCATAACAGGTTTATATCAAAAAAGACTCTGATAATTGAATGGTATAATAATTAGAACTATCTGATGGTGCTTGAGAAAGAAACACTAAATGAGTTCTTAATAATTATAGAAATAATAATACAAGTTTTTAAGTGATATAAAATAGTATTCTTTATATCATTCTAATATAATATCCTAGTTTGGTTATAGTAATGATCTTTTTAACCATATTATTTCCATTATTTTCAATATCTACATATACTGAGTACATTGTGACTTCATATGCACAATTACAAGTTTATTCAATAGTGAATTATTCCAGATTTTGGAGTTATATGTAGATAGTAAAAGAAAATAATTTTATTATGATATTCATCTATGTTGTTATCCATGATGTTAGGGATAATAGAGGATAATTGGTATATACTCTGTAAAATAACCTCCTAGGGGTTTTCTCAAATGGGTGATGTTGGTGAAAGTAGAATAGACACAGAGGCATGGTAGGCCCAAAATATTTTATCCATACTTAATAGAATAATATTTATCATGTGAGTGTAAATAGTTAGATAGTTAGATGTTTGAAATAATAAAGGTGGTATTCTATTAGTGTTTGTGTCATATAACCAACTAAACTTGTACTTTATATTACATTAATATTCATGGTTTTTAAATATTAATAAATATATTAACACATTATGATCTTTATTTTTTGTTTCATTACTATTATAATTTCATTATAGTATTTTTCGCATTGAAAGGTCTAATATGCTCTCCCCTATAATAAGAACCATTAAATGTATTGACGCTATTATTAAATATATTTTTTATAAATATATGGAGAAAACCTAACTAGACAAACATGACATAATCGATCAAGTGTAGTGTCTCAAAATACATTGATACTTCTTCTCATATAGTCCACCCTTTGTATTCTCCATGAGACGGGGTTATGATAACAATCCAACAGTAAGAAATTTACATGTTACATATATCATAGTATGTTCCTATATACAATCATCTGTAATGATCCATATACTTTAATATTATTATAAATTTATAACATGGGAAGTATAAATTGATGTATTTATTAAAATATTAGGATATATGTTCATGATGATGTTGGATATTTTGGGTGTTCATGTATGTTATACTATTAATGAATAAGCTGAGAAATAATTTTCCTCTTCTTTTATTAAATAGAGGTTGATATCTATTTACCATTGATGAAAATGGAGCGTCTTAATTAAATCCATTTCCTTGGTAGTTTTTTTGGAATTTTTATTTTTGGAATGTTAAAGATAGATATGCAGGAATTTAGGATGATTACATATGTGATGAAAGCTTCTTGAATGAGATATTGGAAAAAATGGATTATATTACATGGTAAGAATGTAGAAGAGGCAGTCGTAGATTTTAATTATCCTAATTTATTTTATGGACATGATGTGTTTAATGATACCACTATTGGTCTATGATTAAGACTTTTTTTTATCAATATGAGGACCTAGAGGGTCACAGACAAAGAGTATGCCTAGTTTTCAACAATTCAAATGAATTGGAGTTTATGAAAAAGAAGACCCCATGTGTGAGGAACAATGAGTGTCTAAGTGAATGATTGCATTCACATTAAATCCATTAAAATATTATATATTTGAATAATTATAATTTAATTATTAAATTAATGCATTCATAAGTTTATTAAATTATAATAATGAATATGATAATGTACTATTTTTCAAATAACCATCAAATATTCAGGTATCATTAATTAATTATATGAGGAATGAGATACGTTAATGTCACAAAGGATTATCATGTGACATTTATTAATTTCACCAGTGAGTTCTGAAGTTTTAATGGATGATAAGACACGTTTTTAGGTAATTTGTGTTTTTTTGGGTCAATTTAATAGGGGTACCTTATCGAAGGGCTTAAGTGAACAATTACAAAGAAAACAAATAATAGTTAATCTCATTTTTAAGTCATTTGTTGGATTCCAATGAATTTTCACAAATTTTTAGTCCTCTCAACCCTTCTCTGAAGATTCTAGGGAGAGATCAAGAATGAATTTATTTATTTTTGGTGATCAATCGTGTGATATTAAGTGATCATATGAGAATTATAAGACCTTTAATCTTTGACACATTCACTATAATATAAAATCATGAAATTTTAGGGGATTTTCTTCACGTGTGGATAATCTAGAGGGAATCTTACTTTGAATCATTGAGCTATAGAAATCTTAAGAATATCAAATATCTCTAGGATTGTGAAAATCTTAAATGGTTTTTTTATACTTTAATTAAATCTAATGAGATATGTGACATGAATCAGGAATTTATAATCTGAATAAATTATATGATGACTGATTTGTAATTAAAAACTAGAATCTTACCAGCTTTCATGATTCCAGTGTATTCTTGTTTCCTTTGTATTATTATTTTTGAGTTCAAGAATGATCCTCTTATTGGAGGAGATCGATTGGAGGTGACATGGATACTTTATCTTTTGAATTACATTAAGTATGTGTGTTTCCTAAAATGAGATCAGTATTAATTTATTGAATATATAATATATTCATGTATTATAGCCTTCTATTATAGTTAGGCTATAGATGTAGCCATATAATTTCTCATGTCCTTATCACTATCCCATCGATTAGTCAGTAATGGAATGGTTATGTGAGATCCTAAATCATTTTACTACCTTTTATCCTTGGTACTTACTCCTTCATATGAATTTGTGTGGATGAAATTTTGGATATGTATTTCTTATTGGACATGTTCTTTCCTATGAGTATTGTTCTTTTTATAGTTCATAGGGTTTATATTGATGATATTTAAAAATGTGAACTATTTGGAAAGAAAATATCTTTATCCCAATTTCATAATAAAAGGGCCTCATCTGACTCAAAGTAATCAATAGAGACTAGATCATAGTCTGCTTTAATATTAGTTTTATTATAGGAATTTTTTATTTTACAAGCTCTATAAGGTTTTGGTTTCTCCTTGTATTACTCAAATTGAGATGAAGTAGGTGATACCTCATTAATTGTGGTTTGGAGTGTATCTCATATTACATATACTGAACAAGATACCTATAGAGGGGTTGAGATAAAAATCATAAATGGAGTGGATGGTGATGGTATTTTCTATAGTAGTTCCACTAACCTATTGAATATAGATCTCCTCAATGAAATTAAATCATTAATTTAGGTTTCTCTTAATATAAATGATTATTACAAGGGTGGTGGTGAGGTAAAACATTTACATACTTCTATAGGTATGGATCTTCCTTATGTTATTAAACATGTGGTAGAATCCATTTTCTCCCTTAAATCTCATACTCTAGCACGATTCAAATATTGTGTATCCTCTAGATTTTCAGTATGGATGGTGACCACTATTTGAAGTATTTCCATTTTAATAGAATTTTCTTACCCCATTTTTAAAAATTGTTTCAAAATTTAAAATATTTATATAGAAGTAAATAAATTTCCCATTCTCATTGATTTAACCTTTTTTCTATAGGTACAATGGAGTTTTTTTGGATTAAACAACTATTTTACAAAAATATTAGAACTAAGGAATGATTTGGGGAAATAAAATTGAATGATTCCTCATTCTAATAACCCTATTATCCAGTGATTGGGGTTAAATTTAATGATTTTAATTCACTATTTCCTATGATGGCTACATGTTGCGAAGAATCCTGGATTATTTTTATAGTGTGTTGAGGACTTTTAAGTAATCCTACTAGAGGATCTCACACTGATTGAATGAATTTAGGGTTTAAACTACTGAGAGAGTATCCATATCAACAAAACAAAATATTTTTCATACAATTACTTAATGATATCTATATACCCTTTAGAAGTTAGGTTTTTGGATCTGAGGTGATTTAATATTTTCCATAGATTTCAGTTAATATGGGGTATGTATTCCTCTATGAGAATATCTAAAATTATATATCGAGATGTTCTTATGATCAATAATATATCTATTATATATTTTCATTAAATTATTTCCCCAAAATGATTGAATTGCCATTATATTAATTAAATGGTTTATCATCTTTTTTTAACCACAGTATTCCCTTGTTTCTTTTTTGAGTAAAACATAATCATTTTGAATTTCTTTAAAATTATCCTATATTGTATGATCTGGTGGGAATCCAATGATGGTCATTTCCTCAACTCACGAATTAATTTTTAGGAGACACTACTAATTGATTATTGAGGTATTTTTCATGGATAGAATTATTTTTTATCACATATCAAAAGAAGGGACGATTCAGGATGATTACGTCATAGTGAGTACCGCCATTCCAAGGAGATGTGATTTCATTTGGAAGAATTTTGTAGCTTATCCCATGAGGACGACCTATATGGTTGTTATATTTATTATTATGTTGAGGAACAATGTAATTATAATCCTAGGTAATACCATCATGATTATTTATTTATTTTTTTATATGGAGGACTAATGTGCCAAACACTATGGGGGGGAACTTTTTAGAGAATACCTTTATAACTGAAATTAACTTATTTTCTTCCATGGGGAGGTCCTCTATAATGATTATTTTCTTGATCTCCATAGTGAGTAAGTGTATGGTTGCTAATTTATTAATCTATGATACGGGGATAATGTAATGAGATAGAATTTTATTAATGGAAATTCACTTATGATTAAATAATTGTTTCATATTTTGTTATATAGTATTACATGGATCACATATGCCACATGGTAAAACAAACAAAATTTTATTATACTAATTTAAAATTTATGTTTAACGAATAAATATATCCATAACAATTGAAAATATTAAAATGGGAAAAATATAAAAATAAGATATATATATATATATATATATAATATGACAAATTGGATATGCTTGAGGCACTAGAATGACCACACTAATGAAAAACACTATAGAAATAAAAAACATATTAGTAATACAATATTTTTATTGAAAATTCTAATATAAATAACCATTATATAAAGTAAAATTTACAAAATAATAAAGGAAATACGAGGTATTTATATAAATAAGGGCACCCATATGATTGTTACAAATATTACCATATGAATAGTAATCTAATTGTTAGGATAGAAATTTGTCTATTAGAAATATTAACCTGATTGTTAAAATAATATAATCACTTATGGAAGTGTAAAATAATATTTAGTTATCAAATAAAATGAAATCAAGAAATATTAATATCGTGATGGAAGTAAATAAATGTTTTAAAAATGATAAAATAAGTGTTTTTATTTTTTAAAAAATAAATGTTTTACTTAAATTTTGATAACATAAATATTGATTTAAAAGAAACTATATTTAAATAAATATGTGTTTATAAATTAATATTCTATTTTATTATAATGATAATATAATTTTATGAGATTATAATTAATTTTTCAAAGGGTCTAAAATTAATCATAAAGATAAAATTGATTTTTTTTTCAAATAAATAATACTTTTAATTAAACATTATATTTATCATATTTTGAGAATTATTTTAATAAAATAATTTAATATTTTCGAATCTAAACATTGAAAAAAAATTGGGTGAATTATTTTAATTTTTCTAAAATAGTTGATTTATTGTTGAATAGTAAAATAAGTTAAAATATGGTAATTTTCATTAAAAAAATAAATGTAAAAAATTAGTCATGGATGATGTAAGTGACCTTTGGATCATCCTAACCTAAATTAATTAAAATGTATAGTCATAATATTCATCATTATTTGTAGTTTGGAGATAAAAATAGTAAAGAAATGATTATTATATTAAAAAACTCTCTTCCCCCACCTTATAAATACCACCAATTCTCCTTGCACTTTCAAAGACATGGATATTGAAAAATTATTATCAAATTATCTTCCCAAGAATTTCCCCCACATATTCTTAGTGTTGGTCTCACCAAAATGAAAAACCAAATTTCCATAAGGTGGATTTCAAGAGACTACATTTAAGAGATAATATTCTCAATCTATCTCTTTTAAATCCATTTATTTTTCTACCTCATCCTTACATACCCATTCAAAAATGAAATAAATAATACATTATTATATATATATATATATTATTATGTTAATGGAATTTTAATTATCCAACCAAATCTCTTTTAAAAATGAAAATGTTGCTCATATTATGATGGGTTCACCGCCTCCATGAACAACCTATTTCATTTTTCTCCACCACATTCAAGGATAGTCATATAAATATTATTATGAAAAAATATAATGAAAAATTATAATATAACTTATTTCATGTTTTTAGTGTGTTAATAATAAATTAATTAAATAAAATTAATATGGTTCATGTTGGTCGGTAAAACTGCCTAAATAACTAACCATATAACGATAAAATTTATATTAATGAACGATCCCTATATAGAAACACATATAGATATTTGGGACCATTTAAATTTTTATTATTTGTGTGTATAAAATTTCATTTCACTTCTAAAATTTTATTCTAACTTGTTAAGAACTAAAATAATTATCCACAAGTGATTCGACCTTGAAACCCTAAAAAAGATTTTTTCATAATAAAAAAAGTAAACTTTGTATATAACTAAAATTAGTATAAATGAACATAATATAATTATAGTAAATAAAATATAGATAGAAAAGGTTCTAAATTATGCAATTAATGAATCAAATTTCATTATTAATTATTTTAAGTGAATGTATAGATTGAATCTGTATACAATGTAAGGGAACATTTGAACCACTCTATTTTACTTTGGATTATTCCTTTTCTCTCTAAATAAAACATAGTATCACCATTTTTATAATGAATTTATTTATTATTTTATACATATGTATATTCCCCTCACATATATTTCTAGTTATTATGTCCTTCATTTTTTAGGTTTATAATTGTTTTTATGGTTTCACTCTAAATTTCATTTGTTAAAAAATCAGATTAAAGGGATCTTCTCCTTTTATTACCCTATTTAAAGTACCACTCCATAAAGTATTTCAAACCATTCATGGTTTCTAAAATTTTATAATTTGTTATTGAAAATCCTTTTTAGTTATTTTGTGTTTCTATGTAAATTATTATTCCATTACACTCTCTAGTGACTCTCTATCCTTTTTCCTAAAACCCCAATTAAAAATAATATATCCAAAATTATTTCTACACTATTTTTTAAGTATTCAATTCACATGGATTTTATTTTCATGTCATATTATTATTTATATATCTACCAAAATTAAAGGATTATTTAATATATTATTTCATGGAATTTATTATGATATTTTATTTGGTTATTTTATATGACATGATTACATAGCCCATTTCCTTTCCATGGGTTTTCTGAATCCTTATTTCTTATGTATGATTTCCCTACATAAAACACATATGAATGAAAATTTTATGATTATTCAATCGAGATAGTCCTACAATTAATTGGTTAATTTTATATCTCACGAGAAGATACAGATGGAATTAAGGGGTAATCATAATCCATGATGGGACTATGTCCACTATGTGATGTTGTTTTGGATGTTAGCCTCGAATTATACTTTTTTACATATTAATATGCTTCCATGATATTATAATTTCATCTTATTTATTCCATGATTTCATATGATTATTCTATTTCTTTTTATTTAATGATATCGGGTTATGATTTTTGAATCATATATTATGCTTTGTCATCATGTTTATTCCTTTACGGGGCTTCATAGGTAACCCCTTTAGTTTTGGTATTCCCAAAGTTATCCTAGGATGTATTAAGAGATAAAAGGGATCCAGGAGAAAATTTTGAAAATTAAAATTATTATATTTTATTTTTAGTTTCATGTTAATGTTTTATTAACCTAGTCTTTATGAACTGGAAAATATCATAAAATTTTATAATGTATAGACTGATTGTTTTCCAAGAAATGGCATCCATTTTAGGATACTATAAGAAGACATTGTTATATAATATATTTACCTAGCATTAAAAACCCAAAAAGGGAGAAATTGTTATTTACTTGAACTATACTTGGTTCATGATAAATGGGCCATGTTCCACACTTTTATTTACACTTATGATTGAAATGATTTATCAAACTCCCAAAATATTTACCAAACATTATGAAGGAAATGAATATGTTGTTAGGTTAGAAATATTTATAGGGGAAATTACCTTGGATAACCTAGATTAAAACCATGAGGTACATAAGTTAGGATGTACATTTCATTTACAATTTATTCCTTCTATGTTCAAAGATTCACATTTATATGCGTATTTTGTTAAATATTCTAATCCCTGGGTTTTTTATATTTTAGGTAATCATGGGAAATAGGAGGAATCATTCCGAAAAACAATGAGAAAGTAATTTTATTATTTCCCTAATAAGATTACTAACATGATGGGAGTATAATCTGGGAACTTCATGGATGTATAGAATAAAATGATTCATGTTATGAATAGTTACTTGAATCTTGTGGAATTACCACTTTCTCTTAATATAATTAATGCTGTGGTTGATAAATTTATTTGATAAAAGGTATTATAACATTAATGGATATTATGACCATAATCTTGGAATAATGGATTAAATCTATTGTGAATAATTTTTTTCCATCCAATGCTTGAAACAAGAGAAAGTTATACTAGTCGTTTATTATATGGAGGGGGAAGCTAATTAGTGGTGGACACTGATAAAAAAAAATCTGAAAGATGGAAAATATTCCATGGAATGAGAAGGATTCAATAAAAAACTAAATAAATCTCCCCCAACTCTTAATCTTGTAAAATAGGATATCCTTAGAGTAAATCAAAAGGAATACAATTCTATTAGGGTGTACGATGGAAATTTTACAAGGCTTTCAAAGAATAACTCTATATTATTCATTGACATAAAAAGTAAGGTGGAACAATTAATTAGTTGATTAAAGATGAGTCTATGAAATTGTTTTCAAATTCATGAATTTGAAAACTATGAATAGATTGTCCATTTTTTCCTTAAGGTTGAGATGAAGATTATAGAGTCTCTATGATCTCATAGTTCTGGAGATAAAAAAGATAAAGTGGAATTTTATTATGGATCCTTAATGGATAAATCCCATATGGGAAAGAAAACCTAACTAACCATGTGTCAAAAATATGGAATGAATCATCCCCAGAACTATCACAATAGAACTGGAAGATGCTTTAAATATAGAAAAGTGGGGCACTAGGATAATAAATGTTGAATGGAGATGAATAATCCCACTAATGTGATAGAATAAATGAGGATAATGATCACAACATACCCTATAGTTAAACGTTTCAACCGCAATGAACACAAGATTATTCAAGAAAGTTCCTTAAGCTAAGGGTTATCTGTGATTATCAATGGAATGAGCCTCTAAGGACCATAGAGAAAGAAAGGGTATATGATATCAAAACTCCTAAGTTCAAACCCGATAATGATATAGGGACATGTATGCTAGTTATTCATTCAAGAATATTTAGAATACTATTTGATTCTATTTCTACGCAATCTTTCATATCATAACATTTTAGTAGAAGTATTTAAACCCCACCTCAAAGCTTCACTGCTATACAAAAGGACTTTAAGTGTGATGACTATAATTAGTGTTAAAAAAAAGCGCTGATAAAGGTTCCCATTATCATTGCTAAAAAAATCACAGATAAAATAGAACATATATCAACGGTGATAAAATATACCCTTTATTAGTACTTTTTTTAGCGATGATAAATAGTAACCTTTATCATCACTATTTTTTAGTGCTAATAAAGGGTACCTTTTATCAGTGATTTATTTTTAGCACTGATAAAGGGTACCCTTTATCAATGATTTATTTTTAGTACTGATCAAGGGTATCCTTTATCAACACTTTTTTAGCACTGATAAAGTTCTCAAATAAAATGAAATTATTTGAAAAAATGAAAATTGAAAAAATTTAAAAAAGAAATAAGTTTTTTATTAATTAAATAAAAATTTATAAAATTGAATAAATTTAATATTCATATATATAAATTATTAATACTAATATATATAGAATATAATGAATATATAGATATGTAAAATGAATAAAATGAAATAATTTAATAAATATAAATTAAATATGAGTTAATTGAGAAAAATATTAAACATATTTTTAATTAAATAACTATTCATAAAAATGATTAAATTTAATATATATATATATATATTATATATATTATATTTAAAAAATATTATATATTAAATATTGATATATAAAATTAATAAATTGTTATAATTATTCAAAAAAATTAAAAATGAATAAATTTTAAAAATTAAACAAAAAATTAAAAATGGATAAATTGCAAAATTAGAAATAAATTTATTAGATAAACAATTTATAATAAAAATTATTAATTATAATAAATATAAATATTTATATTTATATATTAATAATAAGTAGTAGTAAATAATATATATTAAATATAAATTTAAAAATGAATAAATTGTAATAGTTAAAAAATTATTAATGTCTTATTCATTATTAATGGTTTTTATACATAATTATTCAGTAATACGTTTAATATAAAAATATATTCATATATATTTCTATATATATATAAATTTGTATAATATTTCTTAAAATATGAATTATATAATATAAAATATTTATCATTTTTGTAAAATAAGTCAAATATTTATTTAAAAAAGGTTTATAATTAAAAATAAATATTAATTAAAATTATGGACTAATTTCATTGAGTATATTTGATTTTTTTTTTGATTTTTCAATTTAATATATACCAGACAAGTGTTCTATTGATTTCACAAACATAAATTGTAATGTCCCAGAATTATATCAATGAAATTTCTCAACTTATATTTATTTAGTATAGTATAAATCACATAAAATCACATAGAGGACAAAATAAAATCATTATAAATGAATAATTAATGAAATAAGAGGATTTTTTAGAAATTAAGGAACCAAAACCAATGGAATTGTAATGTGACATTTTAAATAGTAATATGACCCTTTGGAAAAGTAATCCAGCCAAAAAAATTGTAACCTCACATAAAAAGGTATAAATAAAATTTAGGGATACTATAAATGAAAATATGATACCTTTATATGATGGTATAAGTAAATAAATGTTTTAAAAATGATAAACTATGTATTGGTATTTTTATGAAACATAAATATTAATTTATATATTTATAATTAACGTAATTAATTAAATGAAAATTTATTTTCATAATCTAGATTCATAAATGTATATTTTCTTGTCTTGTTATTATAAGATAATTTTATGAGACATCAATTGATTTTTCAAAGTGTTATAAAATTAGTTATAGTTTAGAAATCAGTATCTTTAAGTAAATGATGATTTTAGTTAAAAATTAAATTTCACATATTTATAAAATTATTTCCCAAAAATGGATTTATTTTTTAATTCTTCACATTGAAAAATGGTTAGCTTGAATTGTTGGGTTTTTTCAAAAATATTTGATTTTTTATTGAATTGTGAAATATGGAAATTTATTGTATATAAAATTATTAGTTAAATACACTATTTCTTAAGAACGATAATATCTAAATCCCCTTATTTATTAAATATATTTAGTTATAAGGTTCTAACTATTTTCAGTCGTAGACCAAAATAATAAAATAATGAATAAAATAATAATAAAATGCTCTTATCCTCCACTATAAATATCACCCCTCGCCGCCTCATCTCCTCACACCGAAGAAGCCATGGCGCATGTCAAAATTCGAGCTAAATAACATCCCAAGTATCTCCCACACATCTTGGATTATTTGGTTTCAATAAAACACCAAACTCAAGTGCGTCAAGTAGGTAAGGAGAAGGAATTCAAGAGGTAAAATACTATTTTGTTTTCATTTATTATCTTTTTATTGTATTTTATTTTCTCATCCTCCCCTCACCCCCCTTATACATGTGGAATTATATCCCTGGTGTATTTTATAAATTGAAATTTTTTTATGTTAATGGAACAACCCATCATCAATTCTCTTTCCCTCTCATTTTGTTCTAAAAATTTACACATCGTATGTGATGTGTTGATTTATCGCATTCAAGGACGGCTAATTTTATGCATTCATTACAATATTCAAGGATGGTTATAAAAGAAATATGGTTAATCCATGTTATAATATATTTATTACAGCTTATTTAATTTTCTATAACCATTATATATACATAATATTAATTAATAAAACAAAATTATTTCCTAATAATTGGAAAACAAAAAAATAATCTAACTGCTTATCGTTAACATTTTATCTAAAAAAATCATTCTAATATTTGATAAAAATGATATATGATGCCATTTAGTATTCTATATGTTCATTAATAGCATATTATTTCTATTCTAGGCAACAATTATCATTTTACAAGATTTCATGTACATATATACAAGTAAAACGATCATGAAGAAAATGGAAACAAACACTCCCAAACGATGAAATTGAATCTCATAACCCACAAAAAAATCCATAAATTAAGATAATAAAATTATACTAAATCAAAATACATGTATAAAATTTAATTAATTATTTAATTAATGGGTTTTATTTTATTATCCTGGATATTAATTTCAAGTGTAGAACACTTTCAGACATAGTGTATGGGATTCTTTCTGAACCTTCATTTTTTCTTCCGGTTATTCTTTATCTCTCATTATCATAATGTAATTATTAATTTTTATTATTTAATTCTCGTAAATTCCATGTGTATGTTCCATACATATGTATCTTGATCAATTTTTCTTTTTTTGATGGTGAAATACGTGTTTTAAAAAGGTTCTCTCCTGAATTCTTCCTTACAAGCTAGCCTAATTAAAGGGAACGTACTGATTTCATACCCATTTTCATGTGCACTCCATAATATAATTTAATCCACCATTACTTTTATTTAATCACTCATTTTATCATGAAAAACTATATTGGTTCATTTTTGGTTTTTTACAAACAATTATTCCTTTTCCATTTTAAATAATATATAAATTTTTCCTTTAAAATGCACTAAAGTGTCCCATTTATAATGTTTCTTAAACAATATTTTTATATATTTTAAATTCAGTTGGACATAATTTATCATTATATAATCATATTTACATTTACTAATGTCAATTTATTATTTAAATACATTCCTTGATGGACACCATTTTTATATTCCCTTCTATTATGCCTTATGACACAATTATGATACCCAATTCTTTCAATGGGTAACCATTATGTTAATAATTGATTCTTCATGTTGAAAACAAATGAATGAAAATATTATGATGGGTGTACCCTGATAGTTCTCCAATTCCTTGGGTAATGTTTATTGTCATGATACATCTTGTGTAATAGTATTGTATGATATCCATAACTCATTCTCCTTCATGTGAAATGGTCTTTGTGGTTATCCTTGACTCATGATCCTCCATGTGAAATGGTTATGGTGGTTAGCCTTGACTCATGCTCCTACATGTGTAATGGTCATGGAGATTATCCTTAACACATTATTATGTCATTTTTTATGTTTTCCCCATTTCTATGATTCCATTATTACATGATCCCATGTCCTTTATGTTATTCATCCATATGTTTATTCATGTTATATTACTTTTAATGTCATCATGTTATGCATTATAACCCATGTGTAATGCTTTATTCATATGATTATTCACTTATTGGATTTTTTAGCTCATCCAATTGTTTATGTATTCCCTAGGTTATCCTATGAAGATATAATGGCTCAAAAGAAGTTATGATCTCATAATGAAGATTAAATAAAATATTTCATTTTTTTGGGTCAATGTTTTTAGTTTTATGTACCTTATATTCAACGTAAACTATTAATTTTGATCCATGGTTTTTATTTTATGTCTATCCATGATTATAATCATGTAATAATATATATGAAAGGATTGGGATATTATTTTGGGTATGATAGAATGGTTTGGTTATATTTGGAGGTTCGGAAATGAAAAATTTAGTAAGAAACCTAGGGATAATTCTATCATCATGTATAACCTAGATTGAAACATAAAGAATCACAATTTAGGACATTGTTTTCATTTACTAGTTTATCCATGTATGTTCAATGTTTCCTTTTTAATGATTATTAGATAAATATTTAAGCCCCACTAATTGTAATTTATATTCTTATTTAACTGATGTATATAGGAGAACATGTTCTAACAATCAATGTGATAGGAAATGTGATTATTTCCCTAATGAAATGAAAATTATTATGGTAATGAGATCTTGAAAACTTATTAAAGTACTTTCTCACCTAGTTCATGTTATTAATAATAAATTTAATCATATGGAACACCCTTCTTGTCCTATAAAATAGAATGTTGTGGTTGAATCCATTATTAGAAAAATTCCTCCCTTGTTTAGTGGATCTTATGATCCCTACTCATATAAAAATGGATTAACTCAATTAAAATTATATTCTCCTTCCTCCAGTTCTTAGAAGCAGAGAAAGTTGTCTGGTGGTCTACCATTTGGGTGGGGAATCCAATCAGTGGCGTACACTAATCAAGAACACAATTTCCATTGATTAAATTGATTCCAAGGAGTGGGATTAATTCATTAAAATATTTTTCAACAAATATTTTCACCAAACACTCCATATCAAGATATAAAGAGATTTCATTGGACTAAAGCAAACGGAAGAGGATTATATTGGGTAATATGAATAAAAAATCACTATTATTGCATGATACAACTATAACATTGTCATCAACATTGAAAGAAAGGTGGATTGTTTCTTTATCACACTAAATATGAGTATAAGAAAAGCTTTAGTGATTCGAGACTTTGATATCTATAAGGATATCATCTTTTTCACGCTTAAGGTAGAAATATATATCGAAGACTCTCAATGGTATTGTGGGAATAGAGATAAAAAGATGAAAATGGATTTTTATATGGGAGAATCAATAGAGAAATCCAATGAGGGAAAGAAAACCCAATATCTGACATGTGAAAGCTATTGGAAGAAGCAACCTGAAACTGTCTAAAGGGAGCCCAGAGATTTTATAAATGTGAAAGAATGGGGAATCTAACTAATAATATTTTAAGGGATATGAAGAATCCCACTAATGTGGAAGAATAAAATAAGGTATAGTTCAACACTCATCCTACAGTTTAGTGTTTCAGCTGCAAGGAACATGGGAATTAATCTAAGGGTTTTTAGAGGAAATCAACAATAAAAAAATCCAAGTTAACAAGGAAGTGAATATGCTATCACTAATTATGAGGTGGACCCCAACAATGATGTGGTGATAGGTAATCTAGTTTTTCATTTATGAATAGAGAACATACTATTTTATTTTAGTTATATGCATTAGTTCATATCATTCAAGTTTACTAAAACTATTCAAACACCACCTCAAAATTTAGATGTTCAGTTATCTATGAGAATTAAAAATAGATAAATTATTATATCCCAAGAATATAACAACTCTTATGTTAATATTTATGGATTTAACATCCCATAAAATATTTTATTACTTCATTTGGTAATGTTTTATTCTATATTGGTCATGGATTGGCTACTTTTATACAAATCTAACATCAACTATTGGGAAAGTGAGACCAATATTCACATCCTGAGGTATCCTTTAATTATGTACAAGTGTAAAATGGGGGATTAATCTCCATAATAATAATTGTATCAATTGTGGATATTATTGAAGATTGATAAATAATACCATGATCAAATTATTGAGATAACTGAGATTATCATGCTAGAAGTCATGCCGATTGTGAGAGGCTATAATGATTTTTTACATGATGATTTATCTAGTATTCCTCCTGACCGAGAATTTGAGTTCATAATTTAAATTATTCTGGGATCTCTTCCTATATCAAATACGCCACAAATAATGGCTACCATTGAGTTGGAATAACTAAATAAGAGGATACAAGAGAATCTGGAGAAGCTTTTAATAAGCCCAGGTGCTTCACCATGGGGTGTGGTAGTCCTCTTCATCAAAAAAATGATGGATTAATGTACCTCTTCATTGATTGTAGTGGGATAAATAAAATCATCGTAATTAATAATTATCCTCATACATGGATATATGACTAGTTTTTTCAACTATGTGGGGACATGTATTTCTCTAAGATGGGCCCTTATTCAGTATATCACCAATTAAAGTTAAAGAATATAGATATTTCTAATACTACCTTTCGAATAGAGTATGTACAATATGAGTTCATTGTGATGACATTAATAATGACAAATACTCCCAATATTTTCATGGAAATAATGAATATATTCTTTAGAAATTTCCTTGAATAATTTCTGGTAGTCTTTATTGATGATATTCTGATATACAATACGAGTAATGATAAACATGAAGAGTATTTGAATACTATTATAGAGACTTAGATAAGGGATAAAAAATAATAAAATTGAAGTATATGTGAGTTCTAGATGGAGTAGGCATCATTCTTGGGTCATGTTATCACTAGTTAAAAAATAATTTTATACTTTTCCAAGTTAAAGGTATTCGAAGAGTGGCCTATACCAATATATGTAATAGAGATCTATAGTTTACTTAGTCTAGAATGGTATTACCAAATAGTTTCAAATAAATTATCTTTATTTTCAAACCCAATCACTAATATGACATAAAAGGGAGTAAATTTTACTTAGACAAGGGAATGTGAAGATTACTTCATGTAGTTGAAAAATAGGATTATCACTACACCAGTACTCACACATCCAACAAGTGGGGAACTCTTTATAGTGTAAAAAGATTCTTCAAATAATATATTATTATTTTAATAATAAAAAATGATAAATTCATAGCTTATTCCTCAATGAAGTTAAAAAATCATGAGAAACACTATCCCACACTTGATCTAAAGTTAGAGGTTGTGATCATCTCATTGAAAATCTAGTATAATTATCTTTATGGGAAGAAGTGTGAGATATATAATGATCATAGGAGCTTAAAATATATATTCCCATAGAATGAGATTAATATTATCCCTCAAATATGGTTATAAATCATCAAAAATTATGACTGATCAATCCAATACCATCTTGGTAAAAAAATAAGGTGGTAGATTCTCTAAGTAGAAAAGATCCTACATCTTTATCAATGATCAGAATTAAGAATGATCCAACATTTATAGACCTGCAAAGGATGAAAATAAAAAATTTAAGGAAGAATCATCGTCAATACTTTATCAAATGATTGTTCAACCATCCCTTGTGGAGAATATAATGAATGATCAAAGAAATGATGAGAAAATTCAAAAAAAAGATGATTCTATTAGAAATTGGAAATCCCCAGACTTCAAAATTGATGGGGAAGGAGTCATTAGATTTGGGTCATGACTATGTTTATCATACAATACAAAGATAAAGAAAGATATTATGAATTACTCACCCAACTCAACCATATCTTTTCACCAAGGGATCACAAAGATGTATCGATATCTCTTTGAGAACTACTGGGGAGACAATATGAAGAAATAGAACATTGATTATACATAAATTGTTTTGGTATATCAGCAAGTGAATAAAGGAAAGAATAATGTCAAAGGGGTGATATAATAATTTCACATAGAAACAAGGAAGTGTAAAAACATAAACATGGATTTTTTCACTGGACTTCCAAATACATCTAGAGGAAATAATTCTAATGGGTTATTGTGGATCGTCTTAAAAAGAAAGATCACTTCATCACAACTAGATGGAACTTCCCATCAGATCAACTTGCATGGATATACATTAGAAAAGTGGTAAGGTTTCATGGAGTACCATTATCGAATATATAATATCACTATCTAATATTAACCTCAAAGTTATGGAAAAGTATCCAACATGATCTAAACACTGAGTTGAATTTCAATACTGACAATCATCCTCAAAATGATAGCTAATCTAGGTAGAATATTTAGATATTGGAAGACATGTTGATATAATTTTATATCTACTTCAAGGGAGGATGATAGAAACACCTAAATATGGTCAAGATCTCCTACAACAATAGTTTTCACTCGATTATCCAAATAGAACCATATGAATCCCTTTATGGGAAAAAATGAATAAACCTGATAAGATTGGATTATGTTTGTGAATATAAGATGATAGGACTTAAAATGATTGAAGAAATGATAGAAAAGGTGAAAACCACTCAATAGCACTTCAAGGAAGACCAGGTTCGATATAAGTGCTATGAAAAAAATAATTATAAGGACATAGAGATTTAAGTCTGAGACATAGTATTCCTTTACATATCTCAACGAAAGAGGATCATGTGATTTTTGAATAAGGGAAAGCTAAGACATATGTACATCATCCCCTTAGAGATCCTTGGTCATCTCGGAGTTATGTCATATTTAATAGAACTTCCACCTACCATGTCTCAAGTACATAATGAATTCTACATAGCCCTCTTGATGAAGTACATACTAGATCCCTAAAATGTACTAAATTTCAAGGTTTTACTATTGGAAAATGATCTTTCTTACGAGAAGCAGCTTGTGAAGATCTTTGATCATATAGATAATGTTCTACACAACAAGACAACTCACATAGTCATAATACTATGACGAAACCATAAGTAAGAAGTGGAAATAAGGGAACTAGAAGATGTAATGTATAATAAGTACCCTCACCTATTTTCCTATTTTTTTTTAAAAAATATTCAGGTATGAAATTTCTTAAGGGGAGAAGAATGTAATGACTATGAATTCTATCAATCAAATTTCACTCTTTATAATTATTTCAAATAGTATAAATCATAAAATAATAATATAAAGAACAAAATAAAAATTTTATAAATGTTGAATGAATGAAATAATTCTACTTTTCATAAATTAAGGAATCTAAACTAATAAAATAGTAATGAGACCTTCGCAATAGAAATATGACCCTTAGGAATAGTAATTAGGCCATTAGTATAGTAACCTCACCTATAAAACTATAAGTATAATTTATGTATCTTATAAATGAAAATATTCTATATTTATATCATGGTATAAGTAAATAAATATTTTAAAAATGGTAAACTAATGCATTGCTATTTTTCTGAAACATAAATGTTTATTCACAATTTTATAAGTGTTATAAAATCAGTTGTGAATTAAAAATTGGTATTTTTCGAGTAAATGATGATTTTAATTAAAAATTAAATTACCCATATTTACATACTTATTTTTATAAAATTATGTTTTTTTGAATTCTGTATATTGAAAAAAAATTAGGGTTATTTTTTGAAAATTTTATAAAATAGTTGAACTTTTGTTGAGTAATAAAATAAAGTAATTTACGGTATTTAACAATATAAGTTAAACACACTATTTATTTTTTCATTTATGAAGAAATAAATATAATATAAAACTTACCTTATTTATTTACCAAATTTAGTGATATGTTTAAAATTATTTATATTCTTGGGGAAAAATATCAAAATAATGAATAAAATAATCAAAAAACACCCCTCTCCTCCACTATAAATATCACCCCTCACCGCCTCTTCTTCTCACACCTCAAACTTCATGAATCTTGTCCAAATTATGTCCAAACCTCTTAACAAGTCTCTAAACTATTACTAGGTGCCATTTTCTCAAAAAATACCAAACTAATGTGCCTCAAGGAGTTTCTCAATGAGAAAGAATTAAAGAGGTAAAATCCCATTTCATTTTCATTTATTGTCTTTTCATTTTCTTTTATTTTTTATCCTCTCCTCACATACCCCTATCCAAGTGAAATTATATATCCAATATATTTTATATATGCTAATTTTATTTTTGTAATGGAACAATCCATCAGCGATTATCTTACCCTCTCCTTTTGTTCTAAAAATGAAAGCATTGTTTGTGATGTGTTGACTTCTCGCATTCAATGATGAGGAATTATCAATTTCAATGAACACGTTAAATTATTCTCATCAAACCATTTTTATGGTTAAAAAATATTATAATATATGTATTAAATTTTATTTAATGTTCTGTATCTATTATATATACATAATATTAATTAATAAAACAAAATTATTTTTTGATGATCGAAAAATGCCAAAATACTCTAAAAAGTTATCATCAAAATTTTATCTAATGAATAATACTCACAAATAAAAAATCATATATAAAACCATTTTATATTATTTATGTTTATTAAAAAAATAAAATTTCAATTATGAAAAACGATTATAATTTTACATGATTTTCTACAAATTTATACAAATAAACCGATCATGAAAACCAAGGAAATGAACATTCCAGAATGATGAAATTAAATCTCATAACCCACAAAAATGTATATAAATGAATATAATAAAACTATAATAATTTAAATACATGTATATAAAGTTATTAATTAATTAATTAATGGATTTAATTTGATTATCCTTGACATTAATTTCTTGTTCATGACATTTTGGACTTATGTTAAGGGATTATTTTTTACCCTCCATTTTTTCCTTCGGGTTATTTTTTTTTCTCTCTTAATCCCAATGTAATTATTAATTATTTTGATTTAATTATCATAAATTATATATTTATGTTCTAAAAACATGTACCTTTATCAATTCTTCTTTCTTTTATGGTGAAATACATGTTTTAAAATTGTTCCCTTCAAAATTCTTCAGGATATGTTATCTTGATTAAAGGGAACTTCCCAATTTCGTACCAATTTTAAAGTGAAGTACCTAATATATTCAAAGAAACAATTATTTTTATAAAATCACGAATTTTATCATGAAAACCCATCTTGATTCATTTATAGTTTTATAAAAACAAATATACCTTCTCTGTTTTAATGAATATTTAAAAGTTTCTTTTAAATTGCACTAAAGTGGATCATTTATAATGTTTCCTAAAAAACTTTTTTTACTTATTTTAAATTCAGTAGGACAAATTTATCATGATTTATGCATATATTCTATTATGTATGTCTATTTATTATTAAAGTTTTTTCTTTCAGAGACACAATTATGTTATTACCTTATGTTATTCCTTATGACATGATTATGATACCCAATTATTCCCATGGCTAACCCTTATGTTTTTTCTTGATTATTCATTTGGAAGACATATTCATGAACATTTTATGATGTGTGAACCCAAATATTTCTCCAATGCATTGCTAAATGTTTAGTCTGATGATATTTCATGTGCAATGGTCTTAGTGGTTAGCCTTGACTCATGATCCTCCAAGAGAAATGGTCTGGGAGGTTAGCATTGACTCATGCTCCTCTATGTGCAGTGGTCTTAGTGGTTATCCTTACTCATGCTCCTCCACGGGAAATGGTATTGGTGGTTATCCTTGACTCATGCCCACATCATGTTGTATGTTGTTTTCAAATTTCTGTGATTTCATGATTACATGATCCAATGTTCTATATGTTATGCTTCTATAAGTTTAATTATGTTTCATGCCTTTTTATGTAAACATGTTATTTCTTCTAACCCGTGTGTTATGCTTTATTCACATGCTTATTCTATTATTGGGACTTTTAGCTCATCCATTTATTCATGTATTCCCCATGTTATGCTATGTTGTTTTAAGGGATCAAAAAAAGTTGGGAGCAGATTATGATGATTAAATAAAAAATGATTTTAAATATGTTCCAGGTTTTTAGTTTTTTATACCTAATCTTCCAAAGACAGAAGACTTTGTGATACTTGGTTTGTATTTGAAGGCAAGTTATTCTTAAAATCATGTAATAATATTTGTAAAAGTCTGGGTCCATTATATATACATAATTAATTCATTTGTATATACAACAGACACACAAATATTTGTGTAATTAAAGAAATCTTATATTTAAATATATACACCTAAGATTTGTGTAATTTATTTAATTTTTTGTATTCATTATAGAATTTCATTATAACATGATACATGTAACATATTAATTTTTAATCATTAAATTATATTTATTTATTATTAATATTATTATAGTAATATATTAATTCATTTTTAATATTTTTAATATTTTTATTTTTCTGTGAATTTATAATTTTATATTATTTATATATATATATATTCTATATTTTAATATTTTCAATATATATTCATATTTATTTGAATATATATCAATATTGTTTTCATAATTTCTATCTAATTAATAAAACTCATCCATGTTTTCAATATTTTTTAATGTGTATTCATTTTTAATTATTGAATTTCAATCATTTTTAACATGAATTCATTTAAGATTATATATTCTTTGATAATGTTAAAAATATATTTGTAAATATTTATAAATATATATATTTATAAATGTATATTTACTGTATATATAAATTTATAAATTTATAAATTTATATATTTATAAATATAAAATAAAATATTATTTTTGAAAAATATATTTATATAACTATAAATAAATAATTATATATATTTAATTAGTTATAATATTATAAAAAGATTATTTAAATAATAAATATATTTACTATATTTATATTTATATTTATATTTATATTTATATTCATATTCATATTTATATTCATATTTATATATATTCATTAAATATATATATACAATAATATAAATTTATAAAAATTATTTCTTAAAGTACTTATTTAATTATAAAAAAATTTATATATTTAAATAAATATACAATTATAATAAATATATTTGAATAATGAATATATTTACAATATTAATATATATATTTATATAAATTTATTAAATATATATATATATAATTATATTGATATATTTTAGGAAATAAATATATTTATAAATACATTTCAATAAGGAATATATTTACTATTTATATATTTATATAAATATATTTAATATATTTATAATGATATAAATATATTTACAAAAAAATTATTTATAATTATAATTATAAATACTTTATTAGTGTTAATGTTTGAGCACTGATAAAGATGTCTTTTATTAGCACAAATTAATTTAGTGTTGTTAAAAGTTATCTTTATGAGTGATTTTTTGGAAGTGCTGATTAAAATTGTCCCACATCTATTTAAATAACCCTAACCGGTCATGAATCAGTCATGATATCAGAAGCTTTATGTGAAATCCATGTGTTGTTGGAGCTCCTCCACATCAAATTCAAAATTGAATCAAGGTTCAAACAAATCCAAGGCTCGAATCCAAGGCCATAGTGAAACCAAGATTTGGTGATATCATTACATTCTCTCATATTATTCAAAGCTTCAATCCATGGTATGTTATTTTTTCCTCCTCCTCACTCGTTGATTGCCTATTTATAGATAACATTTTGAAATTTATCTTCTTCATTAACTCTTTCTATTCATTATCCATCGATGCATTCCCCCACTAAAATGTGTTTCTAATTTGGGTTTTCTATGATTTTTTGTTTGTATTGACCCTTTAAGGTCATTTCCTTCTTCCGTGTAGTGTATTATGACTTCCACACACCAATATCATCAATTAGTGTATGTAGTGCCATTAACTTTCCTTTAAATGTGGAACCATTAATTCCTACATCTTTTAAATCCTTGATTTTTAAATGAAGTAAAATATATAATAATTACCCATGATGTGGTTATGGATTTATAAGTACATTTCTTAATTTTTCATTAACATCAAAGGATATTTTCTCATGTTTATTTGTTTTGAAATTCATTCCAAGGAAATAATGCACAAGAAGTGTTTTTTAAAATGCCACCCAAGGGTTTTTATTGTGTAAATCAAAATGTATTTCATGTCATTATTTCTTATGAATAGTTGTGGTGACATTTTCTGATCATTGTCTCACATATCTTTATTGAAATTAATATTCTTAGACTTTATATTATACAAGGAACTATAATATTTTGACATTGTTTCTTCACTACCATAATTAACAAATATGATAGGCATTAGAATATTACATAACTTAAATTTAATTAATAAGTTTATGATTCAATTTTTCATTCAACAAGTTGTCAAAGTATTAAAGTTTTACTCTAATATTTAATGTGAAATCCTTGTTTATTTATTTACAGCCACAAAAATTAAACAATATGTAAAAGTAAATATTAATCAAAATTGGGATTGATAATCTCTCATGATGGTATTTAATCTTGAATTAGTCCATACTTAATGTAGTCAAGTAATCATTAAAAAATACACTCAAATTATTTAGAATTATTTATGAGTTAAAATATTGTAATTATACATTTCTAATGACCCATGTTAGCATTAATAGAAAATAAATGAATTTTATAAACCAAAAATGTGATATTTGTTTATTATATTATATCACATAAATTATAGAACAATTTTCAATAGAATTTTCAAGTTATGTTATGGAAATTAACGTGTTAATAAAAAATTTAACACTAGATTCAAAGAGAGTATTGTCATCATTGAAAAAAATATGATCATATATATTAAAATCAATCACAATAAAATGAGACTTACATAAACAGTAACCCTCACTTTGTAATCTAACGTTAATAATTAGTATGGTATCTATTATTATAATTTTATTCATTTTAAATACTTATTGAAGTCACCAGTAAAATTAATTAAGTAATTTTTACCTCCATTAGTAAATAGACCATTTAGTTAAAATATATTAGAATGAAATAATTCTAATATTCATAAATTTTTCCACTACTATGATTTTTTTATGTTTTTAGATTATATTCTTGATTTATATATATTTGATTTTCCATTAAAATTATTTAAATGTAATTTTTTATTACCTTCATTGAAATAAAATCTTATTTTGAAAAATGACCATGTCGTCTATCATAACATGTCCCCACTGAGACACCTTTAATCATAGAAAAAAATTTAACACCCCTCAAATCTCACCTTCAATAGGCCACAAATTAATAAATAGTTCTAAAGGTGTAATTATAACAAATGGTAGGAATTGCCCATTCTAGAGAACATAATGGTGTACATTTTTCATCACCATAAGCTCAATTTCCTAAAAAAATTATTATTTCATTTAGTTTCATGAGACTCATCCCCTATTTATTCTATGTTTCTTGAACTAATCTTTGAATTAATCATCCAAAATGATCACTGGTACCTGATATGGGTTGAATACAACTCAGAGTAGTTCAAGTAATATAGTTTCATGTCCTCAAGAGATGAAAACTAAGTCTCGAGTAACAAAATGAAAGAATAATTATTCAGGAGATGAAACTGGTGATGATGATGGTAGTCTATTTCTTTCACCTTTGGATTAATTCATTGGATAAAACCTACCATAGTGGAGAAATTATTTTATTAAATTTAATTACCCATTTCATTCATAGAATAATAAAATTATTTGAAAAAATAAAATATTGGTTTTCCCTTATTATAATTATCTGTAAATTTCACCTTTGATAATGAATATCTTATGTTTATTCATTTATTTATTGTACAAAATGAATATTTTATAAACCAAATTTTATTTATATTAATCAAAATTGATTCAAGCTAATCATTTGAAAAAAGATTATGGAGGTGGATTTAAGGAGTCCATAATGTTTTCAATAGAGCATGTATATGAACCTTCTAAAATCCCTTTTCTTTGTTTACAATGTTTTTATTGAACAATATTTAGTCTAGAGAAGTTGGAAGAACATGTGATTTTTTAAGAAATAGATTCAAGATATAAATGTTGGAATAACACTATGAAAAACATTATATTCACACTAATTGGGATTATATAATGATTTATGGATCTTTTGATTTGAATACCAGTGTAAATTATGATAGAGATCACATGGAAGAAAGGAAAATTGAACTTGAATATGACATTCATGATTTTAAAAATTTTCTTTAGAATTTAAATAGATATACTAAGAGACCATCGTATTCTGGTAATACTGAATAAAAAAACTTTCAACTGTATTGAAGTTATATAAATGAATGATGTAAGTGGATGGAGTGACACCGATATTATAGAACTAATTGGTTTCCTGAATTATATGCTACTGGAATAAAATGAACCTCCATGATGAACATATGATGCTAAATGAATGCTACATTCAATGGGGATGATATCTAGAAAATGCATTCTTGTGAAAATGATTTTATATTTTTTTGCAAGGACTGTGAATCACTCATTAAATTCAATAAGTATTGCATGAATCAATATAAAGAAAATGACTCAAGTCTATCAAAATATGTATGAAAGTTTCCTGTCATTCCATGGTTTATAATTATATATGGATGTCATGAAACTGTGAGACAATTGGCATGGCTTGCAGATACGATAACTAATGATGGGAACCATTGTCATCTATAACATTCTCTCCGGTGGAATAAAATTGATTATGAGTATCCCAGCTTTGGAAATGAGCCACGAAAAATTCATATTCTGTTATGTGCAGATGTAATAAATACTTTTGTAATATATAGTATTACTCATAGTATGTGGATCTTCATTTTGGTAAATTATAACCTGATTCCATAGTTATGTATGAAGCGAAAATACATTATGTAGTCTCTTCCTATATATGGACCAATGAAAAATGGTGATGGTATTGATTTATATTTGGATCAATTGATTGAATATTTATAATATATATGGGATACGTCTATTACAATTTGTATTTCTCATAGATGTTAATAATTCACATTGAGGTCCATGTTGTATGAGATGATAAATGAATTCCCAACTAATAGAAATTTTTCATCCAATAACATTAAATGAAATTGCGGTGCCCCATTTATGAAGAATTTGTATACTCAATTCAGTTAAAAATTTCTTGAAGACTTTTTTTAAAAAATTATACATGTTTACAAAGATTCCATAAATAATGATCCTAGACAATATCATTTTATGAGAATACTGAACAAGGTACAACATCATCTCTAATAATGGGTGATCAACTATTCGATAAAGTAAAATATATTGAAACTATTTTCGTAAACCATTTTTGAAAAACCATATGAAATATGGTTGGAATAAGAGATCAATTTTCCATGAATTACTGTATTAAATTTTTTTTATACGTTATACATTTTCTTGATTTATGTTGAAAATATGTATTTGATTGTTTTATTGGAATTTCACTAAATGTTCTTAAAGAAAGAAATATGGAATCAAAGATAGGTTGGACATGATTTATATTGGGATAATGGATGTGTTGGCACCAATGAAGGGTAAAGGCAGGACACTTCTTCCTACAATAGCTCACAATCTATCCGGATAAGGAAAATTAAATTTTTTTCCTTTTCTTTAATAGTGTAAAAGTTATATAGTGGCATTCATATAATATCAAGATTATTGTGTCAATGATTAATTTGATGTTACATGGACTATAATCACATGAATATATTACTTTGGTGAAAGATTTGATGGTTATTGATTTCAATTACATTATACCATAAAATTAATGGCTTGCATTAAGTAGACTCTCTTTCATTTTCAGCTTCATATGCAGTAAAGTTATAGACCTGTTGAAGTTTCCAATCACAAAAAATGAGGTTGTAAAAATATTATATGAATTAGAGATGTTCTTCCCACCATCATTCTTTAATATAATACTCCACCAGATAGTTCACTTAGTTAGAGAGGTTCAACTATGTGGTCTTATACATTAAAGATAGATGTACCCCATTGAATGGTATAATAAGATTTTGAAATGTTAAGTCATGAAATAATGTTTGTCAGAAGGTTGTATTACATATTGATATATTGTTGAATAAGAAGATGAATTATGTACCAATTGCCTATCAGATGTGCATATAATCGGTATTTTAAAGTCTTGTAACATCAAATGCCTTATGGGTGATGGAATTTCTAGAAGGTATTTTGTTACAACTATCATTACAGTGTATGAGAAAACATACTTTTACATTTTACATAACAGTGAAGATGTTGATCCATAAATTGAATCCCACAATGCAATTTAAAGTGATTTGAAACCAACAAGGTATGAAAGAATTATATCAAATACACATAATCAGTACTTTATAATATGGTTTTGAGATCAAATTTATAATGAATTATTTGAAATTCTGAATTAAATTTTTGAATGACTTCGATGGCTAGCCAGGGGAATAAATGAAAATGTTATATCTTACACTAATTTTCCAATCAATTGTTATATGTTCTATATAAATTAACTTGATGAATTAATTATAATTAAAAATAGTGGTGTTACACTTGTGGAATAAGTGATCCACATATCATTTTGCAAGGATATAAATCAAATTTATAAAAATATGTTATATTTTGGAATTATAAAAAAGACATGCGAGTTGTATTATACAATGTTTCAAGTTACAATTTTATGTTGAAAATGGATTGACAATACTAGTATAGTTAAAGTTGATGAAATGGGATTTGTGAGGGAGAATTTAGTTGTGAAAGGTGGGAAGATGAACCATTCACAATGGAATCACAAGAATTGAAAATATATTATGTCTCAGATCAACCAAAAAATAATTGGTCAATTTTTGTACTGGTGACAAAAACAAATATAGGGTCATATGAAAATTCAATCAAGGATTACCCTTTCATTGGGAGATCATAATTAGTTCATGTTGGTCCCAATGTAGAAAATTTATTGTATGTTATAGGGAGCCACAATTTGGGGATTTGGATTCTCAATAGAGGAGTAAAATCCCTAAAACCTTTTAAAAAGATTTTAATTTGAAGGTAAAAGTGTTTTTTAAAATACATTTTTTTCATTATAATGTATTATTTTCTCTACTAAATTAACATAATTTATATTAAATATCAAACTACTCATGAAATAAATGTTTCCTCCACATGATAATGTTACTAATCTCATGGAAGAATAGACTATAAAAATGAAATCCTTTGGGAGGATGTAAAGGTTATGTTACGATACAATTTCTATACATTACCAAAAATTTATATAATTAAATGTCAATTTAATTATAATTAATAATTTTAGTGTTTATTTATTTTAGAAGAATTTTTTTCATCTTTCATGACTTTCTACACGAAAATTCCCACAGACTTCTTCTCCCTCAAAACATTTTAAACCCTAAAGTGTTGTCATCTATCACTTACATTTATGTTCCCTCCACTACCTTTGAAAGAAAAGAATCAACACTTCATCATCTCACTTACATTGAAAATATTAAATATTTCATTATAAAATAATTTTCCATAAAATAAATCTATTTTTTATGTTTTTATTTATTTTATTTATTTTTATTACCACTCAGAGAATAATTTTTTTCGTATACATGTGGAATATATTGTTTGAGTTAGCGTGGATTGTTTAAATTTGATCATTATCAGGATAGATTAGACCTCAAGGATGAATATTATATAATTAATACAATAAAATGGGTAAATAATGTATACATCCATCATGAAAAGGTTAATTTCTAATACTTATTTAAAAAAAAATTCATCATTTTATTTACTATTTGTAAGTTAACTTCCATATAATTTTTATCTAATACTTATTTATTTTTTTATAGATATATTCATAAGTCATATTATTCTTTCAACTATCTAAAATAATTTAAAAAATATAGAACACATTCCTTTTTGATGAAATAGGAATCCCCATACTGCCTAAAATGTGATGCGTTTTAGGGAGAATGAAGTTTCTCTTCCATCAAAATGGAAATTTTTATCCCTTTTCTAGTTTTTTTTTGATAGTGTAAAAAAAATATTACATACTCCATCATTTTTACCTAAATTTGATACATAGTGTTCTTGATCTAACTCATACTATATGTTTTTTGTTTATAATTTACATTTTAGTTAAAAACACACATCATATCATCAAAACCAAGAAGACGCAATAGCATTTTTTTGATATTTTTGGAAATAAATCTGTAAGTCAAATAAAATCTATAGGAATTAGAGGCACCACAATATTATTCATGGTGTATCCGATATGACTCCAACTATCTCTTTTTATTGAAAATGGAAATTAATTTTCGTATAAAAGACAAGTGACATAATAAAAACTGAGAAAACATACTTGAATTTTCTTTATAATATAATAAAATTATTGATAATTAATTTCTGATGTGTTGGAATTAGACTCACATAAATACAAAACATGGTGAAATTAGTATGACTCAATGTGACTATTTCAGGTTTAGAATGACATTTTAGTTAAAAAGATAAGTCACATACTCAAAACTATTAAAATCCATTCATATTTTTCTAATTATTTAGGAAAATGATCCATAATTAATTTTGGATGTGTAGGATCATCTTCACCTCAATATGATGCATGGTTTGAAAGGTATTATTCCCTACGCGTCTTTTTATTTAAAATTTATAATAATTTTATTAAGAAATACAACTTACCCACTTAAAAGAAAGAAAAGTCATTCTTATTATTTTTATAATTTAAAAAAATGATCCACAACTCATTTCTTATGTGTAGAAATTATCTTCCCCTCAATATGATACAATATGTTCTTAGTATGACTCAAAGTTTCAATTATTATTTTAAAATGGACATTTTCGTTCAAAAAAATTCACTCACAGAAAACTGATAAAACATTCTTATATTGTCTAAATAATTATTAAAATGATTCAAAAGTAATTTTTGATGTATAGGAATCATTTACACATCAAACTGACACACAATGTGACTATTATAAGTCTACGTGGTTGTTTCTATTTTAGAATCATATTTTAGTAAAAAAGATGAGTGAAACACACAAAACTGGGAAAATGAATTCATATTTTATTATAGTTTTGTAAAATTATAAATAAGTCAATTAAGATGTGTAGGAACCATCTTCACCTCAATCTGATGCATAGTGTGAAAGGTATTATACCATGTCCATATTTTTATTTAAAACTGACTTTAATTTAAGTAAATAACAACTAATATACTCAAAATTGAGAAAAAAACAATCGTATTGTTTTTAAAATTTAGGAAAAAATAATTAATTATTTATTGATATGTAGGAATTATCCTCACCATAATATTATACATGAAATTCCTAGTATGACTCCAAGTGTCCATTATAAATTTAAAATTTTGTTTTTAGTTCAAAAAGATTCCCTCAATAAAAACCAATAAAACACACTTATATTATCTTGATAATTTACGAAAAAAATTCATAAGTCATTTTGGATGTGTAGGAATTAGTATCAAATGAAACTAACACATGATGTCACCGCTATAATTGAAAGTACACGTTTCTATTTTAAAATTATATTTTAGTAAAATAGAAAATTAAAATACTCAAAATCATGAAAACACATTCAGATTGTTTTTATACTTTAGTGAAATGATAAATAATTTATTTGATATGTGTGGGAATTAGCCACACCCCAATCTAATTCAAAGTGTGACCGGTATGAATCCAGGTACATATTTTTATTTTAAATTAACATATAATTTTAGTATAAAAGATAACTGACAATATAAAAACCAATAAACCACATTTATATTGTTTTTATACTTTTTAAAATGATATATAAGTCATTTTTGATGTGTGGAAATCATCCATAACTCAATTTAATACATGTTGCTCCCAATATGAATAAAAGTCCATTATATTTGTTTAAAAATAACATTCAATTCAAAAAAATTCACTTAATAATAATTGATAAAACATGATCGAATCGCCTTGATATTTAGTAAAAATATTAAAATTTTATTTTTGAAATGTAGGAATCAGTATCACATTAAACTGATGCACGATGTGACTGGTATGTCTCATAGTGTGTACTTCTAGTTTGAAAAGACATTTTAGTAAAAACCTAATGTGAAGTACTGAAAACTGAAAAGATCATTCAGCTTATTTTGATACATTATAATAATGACCCCTAAATCATTTGGGAAATTTATTAATCATCCTCACCTCATTCCAGTTCATGGTGTGATAGGTATGACTCCAAGTTTGTATTTTTATTTAAAATTAACATAAATTTTAGTAAAAAACAACTAACAAACTCAAAACATAGAAAACAAATTAAAATGGTTTTATACTTCAGTAGAAATATCACTATGTCATTTATGATATATAGGAATCAGATTAACCTCAATATTCTACATGATGTTCCCGACATGACTTGACGTTTATGTAATCAATTTAAAATTACCATTTTAGTTCAAATGTGTCACTCATTGAAAACCAAGAAAACATGATTGTATTGTATTGATAATTTTGGAAATAGATTCATAATTAATTTTTTATGTGTACGAATCAGTCGTGAATAAAACTGAAAACATATGTGACTGGAATGACTCAAGGTATGTTTTTTCAGTTTAAAATTACATTTTACTAAAAAAAAGGAATGTGATGTACTCAAAACTGATGAAATGAATTTTTATCTCTTTGATAATTTATGAAAATAATATATAAATAATTTAATATTTTTTGGAAATATTATCACCTCAATATGATGCATGGTGTGACTGGTATTACTCCAAGTGCATCTTTTTATTTAAAATTGACATTAATTCTAGTAAAAAGGACAACTGACCTACATAAAACTGATAAAATGAATTTAGATTGTTTTAATATATTATATAAATAATCCATATGTCATTTTTGATGTGTAGTAATCATAATCATCTCAAGAATATACTTATTGATTTCGATATAAATCAAGGTCTCAATTATCTTTTTAAAATTGACATTTTAGTTCAAAAAGTGTCACTCCCAAAAAATAGAGAAAACACACATAGATTGTATTGATAATTTAGGAAAATGATTCATAAGTAATTTTAGATGTATATTTAATAGTCTCATGATAAAATGATCCATTATGTGACTATTATGAAGCAATGTGTGTGTTTCTTGTTTAAAATGACATTTTAGTAAAAATGTCAAGTAACGTACTCAAAACCACAAAAACACATTCTGAATATTTTGATACTTTAGTGAAACAATCCATAAGTCATTTTGGATATATAGGAATCATCCACACCTAAATATTATTCATTTTTTAACTGGTATGACTCCAAGTTCATATTTTCAATATATAAGTGTCATTTTAGTTTAAAACAAGTCTCGCATCGCCAAAACCAATAAAGTGATCCAAGAATGTTTTATCATCATTGTATATTCTATTACATTATTAATTTCCTTATTTTTTATATTATTTTTATTTAGTTAATTTTAATAGATATAATTGTTTAATATTAAAAATAAATAGTTTTATGTGAAAGAATCAGATGCAACTCAATCTGATACACTGGGTTCCTACTATGACTCAAATTTTTCTTAAAATTATCAATTTCTATTTAATTTGTTTCTATATATTGTTACTAACATAATAATTATTTAATTATACAGTTGTCTTATTTTTCATGAGAATGGATTATTTTTTTGATAATATCATGATGTAGGGCCATGGGAAAAACACAAAAGAACATTTATGTTTTTGAATGTATGTAATAATATTTTCTTACACATCTAAATTTATAAAAAATTATCTAAATGTATATAATATAGTTTTTTTTATTTTATTTTTGTTGTAAGATTAATTTCATTTAAATTATTTCTTTATAATTTATTTTTATACTTTTTGGTGCATTTATGGTGTTGTAATGTGTTGCTACATACAAGGTTCTTATTCGACTTTGTTTTGTAACAACACAATGTAATATTCACTTTTATTATTACTATTACATGTGATAATAAAGATAGAATTTAACAACACTTATAAAATGACTGATAAAATACAAGGTATTTTTATCATGATTTGGTATTCAAGGCTTTTATAGCACTGATAAAGGTCAGTTTTTGTGATATTAAGGGCATTTTGTGGTAGTTTATGGAGGTTGAGATATTTGTGAGAATGGGAAATAGTGAAATTAAAAAATCTCAATCATATTAATCCTCCCCAATCAATGTTTGTGTATTGAATATCCTTGTAAATATTATCAAGATTCGTTATATGGAATTTGATGTTCTATTGGGCATATAATGGATGTCCTTATATAAGTGAAACTTCAACTATTAGGAGAGGGAGATCACTCTTTACATCCTAAGCCATCATCTAATTTTTTAAAAGAATTTTTTGACGATAATGAATCTCGTTGGGAACAAAAATCTCAATCTTGGATATTATTTCATAATAGGAAAGAATAATTATCCTATATTATTGAGATAAACGAAAAAAATAATGCTCAAATACATAGCCATTGTGAGGGATTATACTAATGTATTACCTATTGAGTTATTATATCTTCTACATGACATAGTGTTTGAGTTATTAGTTGAAATTATACTTGGAATGCTCACCATATCCAAGAATCTTTTTAAAATGGAATAAATTCAGTGAAAAGAACCAAAGTAGTAGTTAAAAGATAATCTAGACAAGGGTTTTATAAGCCCAATTTCATTATTGTTTGGCGTATCCGTTCTCTTCATTAAGAAGAAGGATAAGTCAATGTATCTTTATATTGATTATCCTAAACACAAAAAGATCACAATTAATAAAAATTATCCACTTACATAGATTTATGGTTATTTTGATCAACTATGTGGGTCCAATACTTATCTATTGTCTACCTATAGTTAGGAAATCATATATTAAAGGTGAAGAAGGGATATATTCCCAAAACTGACTTTTAGAATATGTAAAGACTCTATTTGTTCTTATTTATTCCCTTTAGAGTCACGAATTATCCAAAAATCATCATGAACTTAATTAATAGATTATTTAGATATTACCTCAACAATTTTTCAGTATTAATTATAAATGATATTCTAATATACTCCATATGAATGGATTACCATGAAGAGTATTTTAATATTATGCTAATGTCTTTTTGAAAGGAGAAGCTAGTTGAAATATATACTATATGCGATTTTTTGATGCAGGAAGTACCATTATTGGGGAATGTCTTCACCAAAAATTGGATTTTAGTGGATACTTATAATATAAATGAAATTTATGAGTCAACTGAAACAGAAAATCAAATATAGATCCATGTGTTCGTTAGATAGCTTGGTATCGTTGACGGTTTGTGAGAAACTTTTCACGATTATCAAACTTGTTGACTAAGAAGACTCAAAAGGGTCTATATGTTATAATGAATAAATAGGTATGAATATGTTATAAATATCATAAAAATAAAATATAAATATTATGTCTACCATTATTTCCAACCATGAGATATGGTAATGGAAAAATGAATGACATCGTTTTGAAGGGTGGTAGTCTGGCCTACACACGAATGATGATTTTGTAACCCAAATGATGAAAGTGGGTGTGGGTTTGGGTAGTACAATTAACATAAAAACACAGAAGTATGTAGGATTCAAATTTTTTTATACAATCGTGGTATAATTAGAATTTATGGGGTGGAGGAGGAAATAAAACAATAACGCATGTTGACGAATGCTACCTCTTCTTCACGTAACTCCTTTTATTTTTCACCAAAGGATATTCCTGGTTAGATTTATTCCCAAAATAAGCTTCTAGAATGATATTATGGAATAGAAGAAGTGATTTTGGTAGTCCATGTCTTATCCAATGGACTTGATAGCTGTTTATATAAAAGGAGAGTGGGAGGCATTTTATAAGTGGGGTGAGTAAAACTTGTAAAATTTTTAAAGAGTGAATTCCTACCATGTTTTTTCCTTGTCAAATTTATCTAATAATGAAAATAACTATATAATATAATTTAAAAGGTATAAATATGGGCATCAAATGGTTTCTTGAAATGTTTCTAGGCCATTTGGTCCATTAACGTTTATGTTTAGTCATTTGGTAATTCTCATTTTTACCTTAATCTATCTAATTATTTTTAATTATTTTCACTAATCACATTGGCCAAAAATTAAGTTGAATTTTTTAGAAATTTTATAATTATTATGATTCTAAATATTTAATAAATTTTTTCAAATTCAATTCAATTAATTTGAAAAGTTAATTTTAATACTAATCTTTCCATCGCTGTGACAGAGTATGTCTTTAAGAAGAGTAGTTTTTAGAAAAACATTATTCTATAGTAACTACATGACTAAATATAATAATTTTATGATAATTAAATAAACTTTAATAATATATATTATATTATGATTATTTATAAAAATTCTCATTAGTGATTATTTTAGTTAATTTAAAAGGTGAAACATTGTACATTAAATAACAGTTTTTAGAAAAATTAGTCTTTAAACTCAGAAAGAGCATTATATTAAAAAATAGTATAACTTTTATTGAAAAGTAATTAATTAGAATAAATATAAATAAATAATACTTATTTTACATCAAGAAATATTTATACTTTTAAATAACATCATTTTTTAAAATTAAATGACATAAAAAATTGGTATTTTTCACTATTCACATAATAATCAATAATTTCCAAAAAATCTCAAAACTTCAGCCAAAGTGATTTTTTATATTATGATTTAAAATATGATATTAATTTCATAAAAAATAAAATTCTGAAAATTAAAAATTAATATTTAAAATAAAACCTTATATAAAATGTGTTTAATTAACTATTTCCTTTTTAACTAATTTTTTTAATATATTTATAACTATTGTAATTATCTATTTCATATTAATAGATTTGAAAATTATTTATTCTACAATATACTTGGGTTTTAAATCCATCCCCCTTTTATAAATTGTTTCCCCATGTTTTTCATGACTTACTAAACAAGTAGGAATACCTTTCCTTCATCAAATTTTCAGATTCACATGTTGCTTCTTCAACCATGTTGGTTTTCCATAAAAGTTAACCGGATGAATCACATTATTCCACAAACAAATTTCTCATTGTCCAAGAACTTTAATTTTATATTCATTATAAGAAATATTTTCTTTCAATTAAACTACTTCAGGGATCAAAACATGAGATTAATCTGAAACATATTTCCATAACATTGAAACATGAAATATGTTGTGTACTTGAGATAAAAATGGAGGTAAATCCAATCAGTAGGAAAATGATCAAAATTTCACCAAAATTTCATATGGTCCAATGAACCATGTTCTCATGTTCCCCTTCATAAACAAAATTCATCACACGCTTCCATGGAAAAACTTTTAGAAAGACATGATTACTTACCTCAAAAGAAAGATATTTCCCCTAGTTTTCTATAAAACTTTTATTCCTTCTCTAAGTTATCCTCATGTGTCGCTGAATAAAATGAAACCTCTTGACCATTTTCACTAGAAACTCTCGTCCCACCAACTCAATTTCTCCTACTTCATCCCAAAAGTCTAGTGTGTGACACCACATTCCATATAATTCCTCAAATGGTTCCATCTTTATTCTGTAATGAAAACTATTATTATAAGGAAACTAAACTAAATAATAATGTTTGTCCTAACTTCCATGGTTGTGATGTCCCAAACTCGAGATCCACTGAACAGTTTTCTTGACTAGGGTTACCATATGACATTAGGTGTCCCTCCTCATATGTTAGAGGTTGTCAAATAGCAGTGAGGGTCCATTGTAACTCATGGGGAGACTATACCCTCTTTATCAAAATAAACAAAAAAAAGATTAAAATGAGAAATAAAGAAAAGATTACACCAAAAACCACAATAATAAAGATGAATTATCAAAAATTCCCCAAAACAAGGTACAATCCCACATAAAAATATTAAATATGTTATGTCTTGTCATATAGTGCCAAATGCAAGGAAACCCAAAATAAGGATGACAAAATAAATAAAAAAATGGGTCATGAACCTATGTATGGATCCCTCCACAATGGAAATCCCATGTACCAAATAAACTATATTGTGTAAGACCTTTTCCTTTATCATTCCCTATAAACATGAAGACTTATTGTGTACCCAATGGTGGCTTAAGCTTGGTGTGAGTATAAAATTGTAGGACACCACCAACAGTTTTAAAAAAATGTCCAGTCTAAACAGATAGTGCATGCATGTACTAAATGAACAATACTGTACACATGAGATCAATTAGTTTTCATTAGGTAACAACAAATATTTAAACCATTTAATCATTTTTCCATGGGTTAGGAATTTTCATCATTTACTCTATGGCCTATGTCAGTCAACTATTATTCAATAGGGGATGAGTCATTTTTTATATCACACTAGGGTAAAAATTTCACAAATAATTACATAAAACTTACCTTGGAGTTTCGGTCTAGGTAGTCTCATTAAAAGTAGATGTTAGGGGTATAGAGCCTGAGTCCTCTCCCTAACCCATGCATTAAAGGGGTGGGGTTTTGAGCCTCAGTCTAACCCAACCCGTGGTCATATATCCTCAAGTCCAATACCCCTCACATACAACTAGACCATGTGAAAATTATTGTTTAATAATTTATCATATATACCAATTAGAAAGACACACTCAATTAAAACACATAAGATTAAAAAATCATCTATCATTCATCTTCATTCCCTAACCCATCGACACATTTACCATTTACATGCTTTACACCATCAACATAAATTTCTCTTTTTAACCCATTACTCATTTAACTCACTACTGTTATACCAAAAAAACTTATTCTAAGTTAACAACTAAATACAACTACCACCTGTTCATTTTATAACCCAAGACAAAATGTCAACACATTTATTAAGGGCTTTATGTCATAACAATCCAATTTAACACTTAACACCTTAATTCCGTGTTCATGAATGATGTAATGCCCAATGGGTGGCCCGATAACTAATATAAAAACCCAAAATTCATCCATAGGGATCATGAGGGGTTCAATTCATCATTCATCGAAACAATATACCAAATCATACTAAAGGCGTACAATACATAACAAAAAATCACCATATCATAACCACATACACTTAAATAAATATCTAGAATACGAGATATAACTTGTAGACCACCTACCCCAATTTCAAAGAAAAACACACTTATGCCTAGATATTGAGTCATTTTTGAAAACCCTTTAAAGACACATCCTATGATTTGTTGGAAAAAGAGATTTTTAGGAATTTAGATGATAAAGAACAACCACACAGACTATAATCTAAAAAAGATAAGGAAGGGGACTATTAGATTCACTCATATCATTTATTTTTAAACAAAGGTTCTCCAAATGACATCTAAATGAAGGATATAGATGCTTGGGAAGATTGGGTAATTTTGGTTTACCACTAGGGTTTTAGGAGAAGAAATTAAGAATAAAATCAAGTAACAACTCACAAATTCCGAGGGGAAAAAGTGTAAAATCACACTTTTAATGAGGTTCATGATTTGGATGCATGTTTTCACAAATAGTGTTCCAATCATGTTTAATGGATCTTTCTAGGCCTGCACAATTTGTCCTTACCCCCTTGAATGGTTTACCTAACCATGAACCCATCCTCTTAGTTAGCATGGTTTGGGAATAAGGTTACTTTTAACCATGAACAAACCATGAAACATACCCTAGATGGAAATTTTCCTGTTCTTATGTGTCCCAAATCCTAGGAACATCCCCCAAACCTCTTCATACACTCATTAAACATTTTATTACCCATAAATAGGATATTTAATCTCAAATTTAAATAAAGGAATACATCACTAGAATCTCAGGTTCTTACATCTTCCCCACCTTATTATGGATCATCCTTGAGCTACTCTTCACAAGAATCCTTAAACTTCCAAGGTAAAAATATTAGTCCACTAGACCCATATATATATATATCCCTCTCACAAGATTCATCTTGAACATTACCATAATGCCACAAAACTCGAACTAAATGCACAATATTACCTCAATATACTTTCTCACTATAATCCATTATACAATCAAGATGCTCCTTGAAGGACGCAATAGCTCAAGCTCAATATCATCATCATAAATTACATGATATGGGTTAGGGTGATATTTTTGAAGTTGCGACACATGAAAAACATTATACATACCACTTTAATGTTGTGGTAGAGATAATTGGTATGCCACTCGTTTGATCCTCTCTATAATATCAAATGGCCCCATGTACCAAGGTACCAACTTACCCTACTTTTGAATTCAATGGTGACCCGTACTTGGTGATTCTAGGACAAACACACAATCACCTACTATAAACTCAAGAGGTATACAATGAAAATATCCATATGAATTCTATATACTCTAAGACACATCCATTCATATAAAAATCAATTGAACCTATTCTTACATCTCCTGTGTGAGACTTGGTCCCAACAACTGTGATAACCCAGACTCCATCCATCAAAATAGATATCTTCATGGAGGGCTATAGTTATCCTCAAAGGTATCCATCTGATTCATCATCATGAAACCATTTTTTAGGTGAACTCGCCAATTTTCAAGTGGTTCTCTCAAGATCAACCAAAATATTGGACACATATCCACAACATATACTCTAACACCTAAATATTATGCTCTTATTTCCCACCCATATGTGGGTGTAATTTCATACTAAAAACAACTTGAGTACTTTGCTCTTTCTATGACCCCTACTAGAAGTGAGAAGTAAATTAAGGATCGAGATTTGAAACTATCATTCACGGTACCCCATTCAACCAAAAAATCTCATGAACATATAACTCACCCATATTTTCAACAGTTATGGCCTCCCAAATCAGTAATAAATTGTCCAGTTTGTTTTATTGATCTATAAATACCTATATTGAATCATTCTTCCAAATAATCCTTAGAAGAACTACCACAAAATCCATCATCACATCACCCCATTTTCATTCCAGAATGGTAAAAGGATATAAAAAACAACCCAATATCTAATACTTAGACTTTACTTATTTACTACTATAGAATCACGTAAAAAACCTACGACCTCTTTCTTCATCCTAGGATACTAGTATTATCTTCAAATATCACAATATTATTTTTGTAAAATCGGGATACACATCCCAGATCGATTCATGAAACTCTTGCATCAACTCTTTACACATATTTGTAGGTACAATAACACAAACTTGAACATAAATGATATCATCATCTCTAACTTTCCAACTACAAGGTGACTCTCCACCTTCAATAAATTCCCATAGGGATAAACACTCCAGATCCTCATAGTGACTCTACTTGATCTAGTCGATAATGGTGGAATAAACTACCAAAGATGAAATGGTCATCTTCCCTTGCCATCATGGACCCTATATGAATCTCTGAAAACAAAACCATTATCCTATAATCAATCCTAGACTGTTGAATAGCCTCATTTTGAGTCTTCTGACTCAAAGAATCTATAATTCTATTCTACTTACCAAGCGTGTATATGAGAAAAAAATCAATTGAATGAATGTACTCAACCCATATTCACTTCCAAGGATTGAAATCATGTGGATAAAAGATATAATTAAGGTTTATATGTTCGGTATACACAATAAACCATTCTACCAACATGTAATTCTAGAAACACCTTCAAACCTAAACTACTACAGTCAATTCAAGATCTTGTGTCGGGTAATTTCTTCTATTAGGCTTCAACTATGAAGACCCATATTCCACAACCCGACCATTCTAAATCAACCCCACCCGAAGCCCAACACCATATGTATCATATAACAAGGTGTAATTCTTACCATGATTGGGTAGAATCAAAATTGGTGGAGTGGTCGATAACTTATTTAACTCCTGGAAGGCATTCTCAAATGCCACATACCATTCAAACATGATTCCCTTATTGATTAATCATGAAATTGGTGCTTCCAAATTGGGATAAGTATTTGATGAACAATTTTTAATATCCCACTAAACCTAGAAAAGATCTGATATCAAAAAATTTATAAGTTTTTTCCCACAATACAATGGTATACACTTTATCCGGGTCCACAAACACATTTTCCTCAGAGATGATGTTGCCCATGAAATGCACCTTGTCAATCCGGAATTGAAATTTGGATATCTTGTTGTATAGTCTATGCTCTCTCAATGTACATAAGATGATGTAAAGTTGTTTTTAAATATCTTAATTGATTTTTCAGTAAACTAATATGTTATATAAAAAAAACTACAAACATATCTAGGTACGGGTGTAATATTTGGATCACTATGAACATAAATACTTCCAGTGCATTGGTAAGCCTGAAAGGAATCATAATAAACTCATACAACCAATACATCACAATGAAGGTAGTTCATGGTAGATTAGAATATATCACCCTCACCTGATGATACCCAGATCTCAAATCAATTTTTATGAAAATTAAAGCACCCATAAACAGGTAAAATATCTCATCGATCCGAGCAGGAGAGTATTTATTATTAACTATCATTTGATTTTGCTTCCTATAATCGACACACAATTTGAAGGACCCTTATTATTTCTTGAAAAAAAAACACTGGATATCCCCATGGTGATGTACTAGGATAAATAAACTACTTGTCCTCAAATTCCTCCAATTTAGTTTTACGTTATTGGAGTTATACCAGCTCCACTATGTATGAAGGAATAGAAACTGTCTCTTCCCCTAGTAGAAACTCTATCATAAACTGAACACCTATCTTAGGTAGCATCCCTGATAATTCCTCAAGAGAAAATTGTTAAAATCGTCCAAAATAGAATGGAATAAAATATTCCCTACTTACCCATAATCAATAATAAGACAAGCCACTTGGGATGTGAGCTCTCCCAACTACCAACTGACTAGCCCTGCACGACATTCTCAGATATCCCATTCTCCATAGTGAACATAAGTATTCCCTTCTAGGGATGTGAACATTACCATATGGAATTAAGAATAAATATGGGCCTTTTAAAACACTATTCAATTTATTCCCAATACCATATCAAATCCTGAAATTTCAAATACAAACAATTCCCACATGAAATGATACCCTACAACCTCAAAAGAACACTCCTTATATCGTTGGATATTTTCTGCTCGTGCCCTTAATGGTGTTTCAATCAGCATAACCATACATATATGTTCCACTGGTAGGCCCAACACACAAACATTTTAAGAGGGTATTAAATAATGTGAGGTAAATGTGTCAAATAATACACTAGAAATCAAGGAAGTTAAATGAATCATACCTCGAACTACTGATGGTCGGACCTCACCACCTATAGGTACTGGAAGAACCACGTGAAGTTGGCACGCCCCTCTACCATGGGTTTAAATATAGGTTACTAGCACTGCACTACCATGTTGATGTGGGTGCTCTCTCCCTGGATTACCATGTCCACCACCCTAACTGGTATGACCAGTAGAATTCCATCTAATTTCATTATATGGGCTAACCGATACCCTATTAATACTTCGAATCAACCTCAATCATCCATTAGTTCCAAATATCATGGTTTCCTAAAAAACCTATACACATGACCGATATTTCATCACACTCGACACTCAACTATTGAATGGGGGCACTAACCATGCTTGTGTCCCGGCCTATCACACTAATATAAAAACACTCGGTCACTACCATAAGAGGTTGGACCTCTTCTGTGACTACATTTCACATAATCGCCTCGATAAAGACTCCCAAATCATCACTTCCTATAATTGGAAAGTCTCACCACTAGATCGTCCAAATAGAACCACATTTCCACCACTAGAATATTTTTTTAAGTTCCCTTTTGAAATAAAGGAATATTCCACTACCTCAAGAAACCTCTTTAAATGAGTGATATTGACCTAGGACTTGATCTCAAGTCTAATTATGACCCGAAAGTTCCTCATTGTAGCCACCTCATCCCCTACCAACACTGGAAGAAAGCATCACTAGTCAGTGAGGTGACTAGTATAATCCATCACTAACATAGTCTCCTAGGTCAACCTCATAAAATTATCATCCTTCTCATTTCTCAAGGTATCTGTATAAAACATTTCTAGAAACATTTATTGAAATTCATTCCATAAAATACCATCATCCTATTGAGTCTGAACCAGAATATATCACTAGTGGTTCTTCGGTCTCCATAAACTATAATCTTCCAAAAAGACTCTATTCTCAAGAGGAGACTCAAGTGATTCAAAATCATCTTTATGGACTATATCTAGAACTCAAATACCTCCAGTCCAACCGCTCCAAAAAATATTGAACGGTTCAATAACTAAAACTCTCTGGTTAGATCAAACACACTAGGCACAACCTTCCATAGGCCCCAGGCCCCATTCCATTATATACATAAAACAAGAAAATCTCTCATAGAACTGCTTCTCTAGTCTATCACCCTGAACCATTAGTATTTCTTATGAAACATCTAGATAAGAATTCTCAATGATATCCTCTTGTCTCCCAACTAACACATGTCATTGTGGTGGAATTTATCTACAATTCCAACACACATATCATAACAAAAAACATAGGACATCCACTATTTTCCCATTGAATTCCCTCAACTATCCATATAAAACTCATCCTATAGACACAGTTGAGATGGATTAACTACATCTCTACTATTACATTAAGAAATCTCATCCATGGGTCATGTTTCATAATGGGTATACACACACACACAACCACAAGTCTTTTCATTTAACAAACATTTTACCATTTTCACATTCACATTATAAATATTTCCCTTTTAGGAACATTTATATCTTTCTAACTTGTCAAAAAAATTCTTAAAACCATTTATGACTCTTCATTAATAACTAATCCTTTAACCTTTTATTTACATTTCTTCCATTTACCAAATTAAATCATCCTTATTAGATGTCAAATATTGTGATTTTTTTAAGGAAAAAGATAATTACGTTCCATCACTCACACCCCACACATCATTACTACATGTTCCTACCACAATGACTACTACTTATATCCATAGGTTCCTAAAATGATGCATTTATGAAAAATCACATTTCATTTAATCCATAATCAGAACATCGCAAAATAGTCACATCACATAACTAGTGTATCTCCCAATGGTTAAATATCATTCAACTATAACAGTAGACATCAATAACATCAATCCCACCTAGGGTAATTCAGCTTACCCCATACATGGGTTAGCTAAACCCAAGAATGATCTCATTTATAGGACCCTCAGAAATCATAATATCCCATATACCATCCCCAAATATTAATTAAATAGAAACAAACCCCTCTAATACCACTTTGTAACATCCTCAACTCTGGATCCACTAAACTGTGCCCCGAGCTGGGTCAGCACATGACCTCAGGCGCACCTTCCCATATGGAAGAGGCTTCTGACTAGTTGTGATGGTCTAGTATAACATGTAGGGATTCAATACCCTTTTTATCATACTAAACCACAACATATAACAATGAGAAATAAAGGAAATAATACACCACAAACCACAAAAAATAAACAAGAATTACAAACCATTTCCCAAAATTGGGTACAAAGCCACATATAAATAGTAAGTATGCTTTGGCAAGTACTATAGTTCCATGTATAAGGAAACCCAAAATAAGGTCAATAAAATAAATCCCCAATATAGTTCCTGACCCCAAGTTTGGATCCCTCCACCATGAACATCCCATGTCCCAAATCAACCATCTAGTGTAGGGCCTTTTCCCTAATCTCAAACTGAAAACATGAAGTCTACTCGGATACCCAATGGTGTCCCATGAAGGGTGTGAATATGACTAAGCAGGAAACCACAAATGGTGTCTATAAAATATCCAGTCTAAACAGATTATGTATATATGTTCCAAATGAAGAATACACTAAACATGAGATAAATAGGAAGTTTTTATGTAACGATAAACATTTACCCATTTAATAATTTGTTCCATGGAATAATAATTTTCATCATTTACTCTATGAATATGCCATTAAACTATTATTCATAATGGGATAAGTCAATTTCCCTCTCCCACTAGGGTAAAAATTTCTAAAATAATTACATCACACTTACCTTGGAGCCTCGGTCCAGGTAGTCTCATCAAATACAGTTTTTAGGTGCATAGAGCCTCAGTACTATCCCTAACCCATCCATTAAAGAGGGTGGGGATTGGAGCCTTAGGCTAACCCAACCCGTGATCATTATCCTCAAGTCTAATAACCATCACATACAACCAATCTATGTGAAAATTATTCTTTACACATTTACCACATATACCAATTAGAAAACGATACTCAATTAATGCACATAAGATTCACAACTCATAGTTTATTAAAAACATTATATATATTCATGAATTAAACCATTAACAAATTTACTATTTATATTTTTATTCCATTAACAGAAATTAATCCTTTTAACCCATTACTCATTTAACTCATTGATATTATACCAAAAAACTCTTAATTCCATGTTAACAACTAAACACAACAACCAACAGTTCATTTTATAACACAAGACAACATGTAAAAACAATAATTAAGGGAAATTATTCATAAAAACTAATTCAAAATGTAACACATTAATTTCATGTTCAATAATTATGGAACACACAATGGTTGGTCCTATAATCATTATAAACTACCTCAATGCATCCCACGAGTCTCATGAGGGGTTCAATTCATTATTTTCTCAACCACTTTTCCAAATACTAATATAGGTGTAAAATTTAAAAAAAGTAATTATAGAACATCCATGTACACATAATTAAACATTAATATTATGGGATATAACTTCTAGACCACCTACCTCGATTCCAAAAACAATTGTACACTTAACCCTACACTTTGAGTTAGATCGGACCATCCTTGGAAGTCCCAACCAAAGATCCACCCAAAAAAAGATATTGTATTGATTAAAAATAAATAATAATAACCAAAAAAATTCCCAATCTTAAAAATAGAAGGAATATGAGTTTTAGACTCACCAAGAGCTTTTGTTTTCGCCCAAAGACTCTCCAAACAGCTTATAAATAAAGGAGATAAATCCTTAAGACACATGGGGCGTTTTGGGTCATTACTAGGGCTATACGAAAATAAATGGAAAAGAAAATTGGGTAAGAACTCATTAATATAGAGATAGGGCTAGATAAAATCTCGATTTTAATGAGATTCATGGTCTGGCCACATGGTTTTCCAAACCCTCCACCAACCTCTATCCTAAAGGGTCTAGGGAACACAGTTACCTGGGGAGCCTACATGGTTTAAAAATCCATGAACAAATCAGGTAGAATAGATCTGTAACAGACCACACAGTTTGGCCTTGCCCTTTCATGGTTTACCTAACCATGCACCCCTCTTCCAAGATAGCATGGTTTGGGTGTAAAATTACTCCTAATCTTGTGCCAACTGTGAAACATGCACTGGATGGCCATTTTCTTGTTCATACATGCCTCAAACCCTTGGAACACCCCCAAACCTCCTCATACACCCATTAAAAATTTTATTAACCATAAATATGTTATTTAATCCAAAATTTATTGAAGGATGTTCCTCACTAGAATCCAAGTATCTTAAAATGTTAATCTATTGAGAAAAAAAAAATTTAATATTCAGTGGTATGAATTTATCTTTCAAACATTCCATCAGATTAAGGATGAAAAGATGTACTAAAATTTAATTCAGTAACCAATGAATTCTTATGTCCCTTACAAAAATTAGATGTGAACATGGGATCATGGTATTATAAAATGGCGATAGACACTCCATGTAACTTGACAATATTCTTTTGATATAGTCGAGAAAGATGACCTAATTTATTATATCTCGAATAGGAAGGAAATGCACATATTTAGTTAATCAATCAATAATAACCTAGATCTAATTATAAATTGATAAGTATTCGGAAATTCTATATTGAATTCCATTAATATATTCTCTCATTTCCACTTCAGAAATAGAAAAAGAATGAAGAATCCCCTCAGTAACTTTAATTCTATTTAAACCAACTAACAATTCAAACACATCATGGTAAAGTAAAAAAATTATTTTCATTCCATCCCACTATTAATACTATTGAAGGTCTATGTACATATTTTTTCTACCATGATGAACAGAAAACAGAGAGTTGTGAGCTTCAGTCAACTGCTCATTCGTCATCTAGGAATCATGAGGCACGTATAATATTTTTACAAATCATAAAATACATTATTCAAAAATATTAAAATCAACAATGTTATCCTTATTAATTATTTACCCTTTTCTAGTAAATAGTGATCCTCCTTCTCCGCTCGCTTAATTATTTCTAAAAAGTTTGATTTCACTTAAACCTATAAATATAGAGGATTTCCCTACAAAAACAACTTATAGGTCAAAATTTATTAAATCATTAATCAATGGATCGTGTTAAAAATGTATTATGGTTAATGTTGGATTACTTTTTCAACTCAAAGCATTATCCACTTTTTTCCAAAATAGTAATTAATTGTGAAATTATAAATCTTTATTAGTTTCATCAATCTTATATATCTCATGTTCAATTAATTTTGAGTGAATATGTACTAAATAAATTTTTGATCAGTATATATTTCACACATTAATCCATACAAGTGATGACTCCAAATTTTATTCAAAAAACCACAATAGCTAATTACAAATCACGCCTATGGTAATTTAACGGATGAGGTTTCAACTAACATACATCATAAGTAATTACATGATCATTCTACATTAGGGAACAACCAAATATTTTCAATGAAGCATCACTATAGATGAAAAATTATCCATCTCTAGAAGCCAGGGAAAAACTGAAGCATTCACGTATATTTTTTTCAGTTCCCGAAAAAAATCATTACATTCTTTTATCTAAATGAACTTAACTACTTATTTAGTTAACCCAGTTAGTGGGATAGTCAACAAAGAAAAATTTTCAACATACCTATAGTAGTAACCAATTGATATAATAAAACTATGAATCTCAATGATATTCTTGGTTATTCTCCATTCATCAACAACGTTTTTTATAATGGGTCAATAGTTATACCATCATTGAAAAAATATGACCAAGGAATTAAATTTCATGCAACCAAAATTCACACTTGATAAATATATCATACTGTTTATTTTTTTTAATGTTTTCAAAAAAACCTAATGTTCCTTTTGTGTTACTATTGAATTTTTGAATATATTAAAATATCATCAATTGAAAAATAAACAAAATTATCCAAGAACTCCTAAAAAATCTTTTCATATGGTCCATAAATATAGAAGGTGGTTTAGATAACCCAAATTGAATAGCTAAAAATTCATATTTCCAAAATCTTATATGAAACATAGTCATTGGAATGTATTTTCATTCACTTTCAATTGATGGTACCTAAACCTCAGGTCAGCCTTTGAAAAATAATGAGCTCTCTGGAGGTGATCAATTATATCATTGATATGAGGCAAAGGATACTCACACATATATATTGATGTAATTCAAGGCTCTATAATGAATGCAATGTCTCATTGAACAATCTTTGTTTTTAATAGAAAAAACATCAACACCCCATGGTGAAGTTCTATGTTGGATGAAACCTTTATCTCATAACTCCTTAGATTTATTTTTTAAAGCTAAAACTTCCACATGAGACATTTTATAAGTGGTGTAAAAATAGGATTAACATTAGGTACTAATAAATAGTAATCTCAACCTGTTGATTGGGAATTTCACTAGTTAAATCGCCTAAAAATCATCTATATATTCATTTACTAATGGAATATCACTAATTTTAATAGTTTCATTATTTTAAAAATATTGTATAGGTAACTTCCACTTCCATCTTTAATTTATTGTCCATATTATTGGTATGTTATCAGAGGAATGAAATCAATTAATACAACATTATTATCCCTAAAATATTTCATATAAATGTAAACTAAAATTCATCTATAAGAAGAATAATATCATACACTAATATGGTCAGTTCAAAAATATTTTTATGAAAGACCATCTCACTGATAATAATAGAAATATTTCTATAAATCTTGTTTTATTTAATATTTCCACTTAGGGTTTTCACCAAAATCTCTATCCTAATTTCTGGAGGATATATTTTCAAATTATGTGAAAATTTGTCATATATTAATGAATGTGAAAATATAAAGTCAAATAGGGTATTGGAATAATTATAATACAAAAGTAGCATGAATGTCACCACTTCATTCAATGGCCTAACATAAACTGTAGTAGTAGAAAATGGCTTTTCTACACCTTTATATTTCCAATCACGATGATTTCTATCATATAAAACAAAATCTGGAAATAAATTAGCATAATGAACCAAATCATTACAACTAAAATAATCTCACCATTGGAAGGCTATTGGTTCCCCCATTCGTTGGTTGTTTGTGGATATTTTGTTTACAATTACAAATCTTATAACCAAACTGACCAAACCAAAAACACATCCAAGATTCTATAAAAAAATCTTTTAAATGTTTTCCCATAATTAAAACATATTAGGGGCTTACCTTTAGACTTTTTAGCTAGTTTTTAATCTGTTTCCTAGCACCATTACCTTTTCTTATTATTCTCATCTCAAGGAACATATATGTTAGTTAACTCTATATAAACATTATCAGAACAAAGAAGAAATTTATCATAACTTTCATATTCTCTTGCAATCAATTCAATTCATAAACTTGGTTTCATCTCTAAGAAAAACCTATAAATATTATTATCAATATCACAAATAAAATTGGGCACATACATGGTCAATCTTGGGAAGTTTTCCTCATATGAAAAAGTAAAATATTAATATTTCCACCTCAATTTCAGGAATTTATTTTCCATCAAGAGTTGAACAACCATAGTGAAATATTTATCATTTAAAATATCCTTGAATTTTTTCCATTCCATGGAATCAAGGTTTTCTTTATATATGGTATTATTAACCAAAGACCACCATCGATCAGATTCACCTTAAAAATGATAAATGGAAAGAGTTACATTTTGACATTTTGAACATCCCATGACATCAAATATCTTTTCCAGGGCATTGATCCATAATTTAGATACGACAGAGTCATATGATCCACTGAATAAAGGGGAACTTTCCTCAGCAAATGCCTTATAAAATACATGTTTATTCATGGTAGACCGAGTTCGTTTCAAGTATGGATACCACCCCCATTATGGCTTGTTTCAATTGATTAATCTCTACAAAAAAATATTCTATTTCAATTCCAACAATAATGGGATACTGATTTTGATGGATATTATCTTCCTGGTTCCTTCTAACTACCAATTTCATGTTTCCTCTATGGAAAACCATTCTGAACAAAAATAGTTTAGTTGAAGAAACACGATAATCATTAAATTCTATACTATTTTAACTTAACTCTAAGGTAAAATATTTCAAGGGCAAGTTATTAATATTATACTAACCTCTAAATTTATAAAAATAATCCCCTTAAACCAACTATAAGGCACTAGAAATGAAAATTATATAATCATTAATTTTAGACATGAATTTACATTATTTCACTTTGAAGATCTTTTTAGGTTTATAAATTTATATAATTATTCCATAACTCACAAATTAAAAGACCATAAAATACAAAGTGAACAGTTTTTATTAGTATCTATTTGTTCACCATATAAAACTCATTAAAAAAATAATTATTAATTTTATGAAAACAATGCACAAATTCTAAAATTACTTCCTCAATTAACTTACCTATACTATGAAAAACATTAAAAATGCTAGATGAGAACACAAATCATAGTAAAGGACATAAAATAAAGGAAACCATTAGTCTAGTGAAAACATGGAAACTTATATTACATTTATATTTCTCTTAAATATTTTATGATCATTTGAAATAAAAAACACTTTCATGAGAAAATCATACACATTTTTCTCAAAGAAAATCATTAAAACCCATATAATGAAATTAAAATCCATTTTTTGGTGACTTAGAGAATTATTTATGTAAAACCATTTTAGAACCCATTTAATTGGAATAACAATGTGGATAAATTCTAACATTATCATTTCCCAATAAATTTGAGAATTATCTCAGAACACCCATTGTTAATGATATTAAGGAATTTCCCAACACTATCTGGACCACTAAAAGTTAAGATGTAATAAGATTACCTATTTCTATATGGGTCACCCCAAGTTAAGTTATAACGGGCATTCGTGACATTATCTAGTCCAACAAATGTTAAGCTGTAATGGGCTTACCCCACACTATATGGATGCACGAATTTCTCATTTATAATGATAAAGTACAATATGACGAATAAAAAATTTCTATGATTATAATTTTTCATAATAAATTATTTAAAAACACTATGAAATTCATAAAAAATAATTTTATGATATCAAAATACTCTTTTATTTTAAAAAATAATTTTTAATACCATAATACACTTTTCTTTTGAACACAAATTTTCAATACCAAAATATCAAAATAATAATAATTTCTCAAAGGAATATAGAAATAAAATAGCAGTCACAGTGGTGAAAATTGATTCTTGTTATGTACATTAAGAATATAACATCCCTTTTATCAGTTGTCAAAATGTTCCATGAAAAACACATAAAAAGATTCCATTTGAAAACCATTTAAATAATGTAAAGATATATTTAAAATATAATTTATAAATCTTTTATGTCCATAAAAAAATAATTAATAAAATAATTTTTCAAACACGGACATGGAAGATAAAGTGAGTTTTATGGGAAACATTAAAAGAAGATTTTTTTTATGGTAAAGTCCCTTATCACTTGGGAATTAAAATAACCATAAAAACCATTAAAGAATAATATTAATAAACATTTAATATAATTAAAATAGATAAATTAATGATATAAAATTTCAAAGAGGATTTCAATTCACCTTATTAAATAATAAAGGCGTATAACATCAATATATGGCCCAATTAAAGGAGATTGAGATGATGTATCTTACATTCAGTCTGGTTCATCATTTTGTTCTTTATATTTCGAAATAATAAACATATATTAATTATCTACTTTCTTAGGAACCTTTTTAATGTTTAATATTACATTTATTTCTCCTATTAACAATCTATATACAATTTCTTAATCAATTAATATTAAGATGGATGTTCAGACCATATAAAGCTTATGTGTCAAAAAAGAATTTGGTATGTCGATAATGGTCAAACAGGTCATTATTTAAACATATCAAGAACAATAATATTGAAATAAATATAATATTTATATATAAATTATACTTTCAAAATAAATCATGAAATATGGTTATGAAAAATGAACTAATACTATGATCATGGATACGGCAGGACATACGCACACGTGAGGGACATTTCCATTTTTCCAATAATCATTATAGAAAGAAGGTATGTAAAATCTATCTTTAAATAATGATATTTATATCATAAATAATATGTTTTTTAATTATATATACCATTTTATATGATTATTATTTCAAAATGAATCACATCACGTTGAAGAGTCAGTAGTCCACTCGTCCACAAATGACATTATCATGTTTTCACTATGTGATAAGGTAAGAAGAAAATTATATGTTATATATATAGAAATATAATAATTTCATTAATAAATAATTATGTAATTTATATCATATATATTCATAATATTTACCTTTATTACCTCTCACGAAACGAGTTATTGAAAAATTATTCACACCGCTTTGTGAGGCGATAGTCCTCCATACACACGAGTGATATTATCGTATCCCCTAGGATATGAAATATAAATGTTTTCTATATTATATAATTAATAAAGAGTTATAATTATTTTATAATTATCATAAATATAATATATAAATATTATTTCCATTATTATTACCAACTAGTAGAGGTGGAAATGGAAAAATGAATGATATCGTTTGGTGAGGCGAGAGTCCACCATACACATGAATGATGATTTCATAACCCATTTGATGGATGTATACATGTTTTTAGGTCATAAAATTAAAATAACAACATATAATTATAATTAGGATTATTATTTTATTATAATATCATGTTTTAAGAATTATTTAAGAGGGTGGGGGAGGAAATAAAACAACAACGCATATTGATGAAGGTTACCACCTCTTAGAGTAACTCCTTTTAGTTTGAGTTAAAGAAGATCCTTGCTTGTATTTGTTCCCACACTAAGTATTTTAATATAATTTGAGGAATTATGATAAGTAACATTTTCATTTATTAACTAATTAAAATGTCTTTATAGGTGTGAAGATAGGAGGAGAGGGGGGGGGGGTTATAAGTGTGGTGAGTGGCCCACACTAAGTATTTTAAGATAATATGAGGAATTAAGATAAGTAACATTTTCAATTATTAAAATATTTAAATTTATTTATAGGTGTGAAGATAGGAGGAGATGGGGGGGTTTATATGTGTGGTGAGTGGGAAAGCTGTAAATTTTTTAAAGAGGGAATCCCACAATGTTTTTACATGTATAGTGGATCAAATAATTAAAAATTCTTAAGAATATAAGGTATATGGTAGAAATATGTCCATAAAATTGGTGATTTAAATGTTTCTAGTAAATTACTTCCCTTATGTTTAATGTTTTGTCGCTTGGTAATTCTTATTTTTACCTTAATCATTGTGATTAATTTTAATTTTTTTCACAAATAAATTTTATAAAAAAATTATGTTGACCTTATTATACATTATAAATTATAATTATTCCAAATATTTAATAAATTTTTCTAGTTTCTATTCACATACTTGGAAAATTAATTTTAATTTTAATTTTATAGTCGCTACAAGACAACAGGTTTTCAATAAGAGTATTGTTTTTTTGAAAAAAGGATGATTTTAGGTCAAATCTATGAATCAATATACTCATTATATGAGACTCTAATAATATTTAATTATATATTTTTTATGAATTTATTTTAAAACATTTCCCATTAAGGATTATTTTAATTAATTAAAAATGTGAAACATTATGCATTTTAAAACAGTTTTTTGAACAAACCATCTTTAATCCAAAAAAATTTATATTAAAAAATAAATATAATGTTAATGAAAAATTGATTAAGTGGGTAAAATATAAATAAATACTACTTATTCTAATTCAAATAATATTTATTGGCTTAAATTACTTAATTTATTACAAATAAATGGATTTTTGACCAAAATTGGTATTTTTCATGATTTACAGAAAAATCAATATTTTTCAAAAAATCCCAAAATTTCACCCAAAGTAAATTTTGATATTATTATTTAAAATATGATATTAATTTCATAAAACATAAATTATAAAATTTAGATATTTTAACTTTTTAAAAAAACCTTATAAGAAGGGTTTTTAATTAATCTTTTTCTTTTTGATTAAAAATTATATATTATTTTTATTACTAAGGTTACAATAAAATTAATATTAATAAATTTTAAGATAACTTATTCAATCATTACCTGGGTTGTTACATAATTTATGGACATGGGAATCATAAAATAATGAAAATCATCATTCCTTTCTCAAATTATTTTAAAAAACATCACGTCTAGAGAAGGTGAAAAATGATCAAAGGGGTGATATATAAGTTTAGAAAAATTTGGAACCTATAAGTAAAGAAAAATCCTAAAACATAAAAATTGATGAAGAATGATTTGTAAGATATTGTTAATAAAAATGTGTTCCATCGAGTCCTAATATAACAAGTAGTTATTGAATGGTGCACATAGCTCGACATTTTCCATCCATCCATGGAGTATGGAAATATATCAAGATCATTGAGACTAATATTAGTGGGACAATATGAAAATTGAGATCACATAATATACATCAAAATTCCAAGTATGTTATAAATTCAAGGAAGAAAGGTAAAATTCAAGGGAATGATTCAAATATTTCCCATACTTACATAGAAATGGGAAAAAGTCACCATATATATTTTCATTAGTCCTCCAAATACTTCAAGAGGAAATAATTCTTTATGGATTTTAAAGGATCATCTTATAAATATTAATCATCTCATTACTATTTGAGAAGACTTTTAACCCTATAAACTTGCAAGTATATACATCCAATAAGTGTTTAGGTTGCATGGAACACCGCAATAAATTTTTATCTGATCAAGATATATGATTTGACTCTACATTTTTAAAAACTCTAAAACATTATCTAAAAATTGATTTATACTTTAATGTGTTTTATCACCCCAAAATTGATGGAAAATCTAAGAATACTTTTCAGACATTGTAAACGATTTTCCAATCTTACTTCATGGATGTCAAAAGAGTATGGGGCTAATATATTCCTTTATTTAATATTTAATACAACAATAGTTTTTACTAAAGCATCCAAATAGCACCATATTATTCCCTATATGGGAAGATATTTAGAACAATTTCATGTTGTAATTAATTTGTGGAACACAGGCAGTTGGGACAAGAAATAGTTAATGAAATGGTAGGAAATGTCAAAACCATTCAGTAGCACATCAGGGTTGATTAGGGAAGATAAAAGATATATGTTGATAACCATCTAAGATAGATGGATTTTGATGTTGGAGATAAATTATTTTTACAGATATCTACATGGAAGAGAGGACTAATATTTATAAAGGAGGGAAAGATAGGTCCCATGTACATTGTCCCCTTTTATATTCTTGATCGCATCAGAGTTGTGGACCCCACCAACCATGTCTCAAGTACATGAAGTGTTACATGTATCCCTCTCGAGGAAGTAAATACCATATATATCACATGTTCTAAATTAGGAGTTTGTACAATTGTAAAAATCATCTCCCATATTATGAGTATCTAGTAAAGTTCTTGGACCATAGAGATAAAGTTATAAGCAATATGAAAAATCATATAATCAAAATAATTTGTAAGAACATTAAGAACAAGAATGATACATGAGAAATAAAGGAAAAAATTATATAGACGTACCCTCATCAATTTTCACTATAATATATAAAATAAATTTTTGAGATTTAATTTCTAATCGGGGGAAGAATATAATTGACGAGAATTTTATCAATGAAATTTCTCTTATAATTATATAATTGTGTCATATATAGTAACGCGGTGTTATATAGAGAACATTAACCAAACGAAAATTCCAAAAAAAATTATTATTATTATTTGAACATTAAATTTAGGGAAAAAATTTATCCATAAGAATTTAAAATAATAAAATGGTATAAATAAATAGAAAAAATATTTACTATAATACAAAAATTTGGATATACTCAATCCACTATTATAACCACACTTAAAAAAAATTGTAGAAATTAAACAAAATTTTAGTAATTAAATATTCATCTTGAAATTGAAAATATATATTAAAATGGGATAAAATATATGTGAATTAATAATTAATGAAATATGAGGTATTTGTAGAAAGTTGGGAACTCATATGAGAATTATAAATCTATGAATAGGAATAGTAATATGACCATTGGAATAGTAATCAGACTATTATGAATAATAACCTAACTATTATAATAATATCCTCACATATATAAGTGTACAGTGATATTTATTTATTTTATAAAATGAAAATATGACATATTTATATCAGTGTATAAGTAAATAAATGTTTTAAAAAATGTAAATTAAGTGTTTTTATTTTTTGGTAAAACATAAATATTTTAATTTCATTTTTATAAAAAAACTATTATTAAAATGAAATATTATTTTCATAAAGTGGGTTTATAAATTATTATTATGTTTTATTTTGAGGATAAAAATTTTCTAAGGCGATAAGTAATTTTTCAAAGGATTTGAAAAATGATCATAATATTAAAATTGTATTTTTTAAAATAAATAATATTTTTGACTAAAAAGTAATGTAATAATATTTATAAAATTGTTTCCATAAAATGGATGTAATTTTTTTAATCTACACATCAAAAAATGGTCATGGTTAATTTTCTATATTTTTCTAAAATATCTGACGTTTTTATAAATAGTTGAATTTGACAATATATGGAAATTTGTATTATAAGAAAAATAAAAACATAAATGATACATGGATTATGTAAGTGAAAGATTTATCACACTAATATAAACTAATTCCTATATATAGTCACATGATTCATCACTATCTGTAACCTTTTCCCAAACTAATAAATTAATTGATATTATATTTGAAAACTCGTATATCCTCCCATTATAAATATGACCCCCTATCTTCATAATCTTTATGACCTGGATATTTCTAAAATGATATATAATTATATTAAAAAATATATCCCACCTGTCCGATTAGTCTTTTTATCCCCAAAATTAGAAACCAAAGAATGTTAAGGTGTATTTCAAGTGATGACATTTAAGAGGTAATATTCTCAATGTATCTCTATTAAATTAATTTTTTTGTATACTTCCTCATCAAATCCCTATCCAAAATTAGATAATGAATTTAGTATTATAAATATAATAAAAAAAAATTAATTTAATATCAATTACCCATGTTCCTATCTTCCAAAAAATATCGTTCATATTATGATGGGTTCACCGCATCCATGAACAACATATTTCGTTTTTTTCCACTCCCTTCAAGGCTGGTTATAAAAATATTATTATGGTTAAATATAATGATAATAAGTATAATATAACATATTTAAGGTTTTTAATGTGTTAATAATAATTTTTTTCATTAAAAGGAATATATTCCATGATGGGTTGTGAAACAAACTAAATGTACTAACCATATAACTATAATGACTATACCAATGAATCTCTCATAAGTCAGAACACATAAGGATATTTGAGACCATATAAATTTATAAAAGATCATGAATATAATTTAATTTCACTTCAATGGTTTTATTCCAATTTTACAATAATTTCAATAATTATCCACATGTGATCTGACTTTAGAACCATGAAAGAAACATCCCAGAACAAAAAAAATAAACTTGTGTCCCATTGAAACTGTTTTAAATGAACATAATATAATTATAGTAAATACATTATGAATGGAAAAGGCTATAAATTTATGTAATTAATGAATATAATAATATTATTCATGATGTGAAGTTAATGTGTTGATCAATTCTAGGCATAAGGTAAGGGAAATTCTGAACAAACCATTATTTGGGTCATGCCTTTTCCCTATGAAACCAACTTCATAAAACCATTATTATAATTTATTTATTTATTATTATATATAGTTTTCATGACCTTTATTTTTTATTTATATACATGTTTTTAAAGTTTACCTCTCAATTTTACTCTTTATGGAAACCCTGATAAAGGTAACTTCTCTATTTCATACCCCATTTAAGGTACCAATTAATAAAGTGTTTCAAAATATACATGTTTAGTAAAAAACGTTATTTTATAATCAAAAACCATTTTTATATCATTTATAGTTTTATAGAAATTATTATTCTCTTACCCTATTTAATGATTCTCTACTTATTTTCCTAAAATCCCACTTAAAAGTAATATTTAAAAAATTATTTATCCTCAAAATTTTACATCTTCAATCAAGATGGAATTTATTTTAATTTCCTTACTTATTTATCTATATAATAACTTCAAATGACGATTTAATCCCTTCTTTATTTGATTTTATTATTACAATGCATTTTCTTTTTTCATAACCCATGAGTATGTAAACTATTTCATTTCCATGGTTTTTCTTAATGCTTATACCTTATGTATGATTTCTTTACATCACACACATATGAATAAAAATGTTATAATGGGTTTGCCCATATGTGACTCTAATGAAGTGGGTAATTTTAAGGTATCATGAAATGATATGTGTGGGATTTGGTAGTAAACCTAATCCATAATGGGAATCATTCCACCATGTGATGTTGTCTTTGAGGTTATCCTTGACGTACCCTTATGCCTTGTTTTATATTTTTTCCACATTCCAATATTTCCCTGATCTTATGTTTTCATCTTCTTTATGTCATGATTCTATATGTTTATTTTTAACCTTTTCTTTTATTATATCATTTTGTGTTTTTTTACTCATATAATATACGTCTTCATCATGTTTATTACATTAATCGGATTTATAGATCACCCATTTCTTTTACGTATTACATAGGCTATACTATTCAGTTTTATAAGATCAATGGAATATTGAATAACATTATTGAAATTGAAATAATGATTTTGTACATTGAGTTTCATGTTGATGTTTTATTAACTTATTTTTTCAAATTCACTAGGCTTATGGAGTATGGGGTTGTGTTTATTGGATATTTATATTAAATATCATGTAATAATATATGTAATAGGGTTGGATTTATATTGATAGCCTTAATTTTGGGTACCATGGGGAGGACATTAATAGTTATAATTTTATTTATTTATATCTTGGAGAGGATCTTCACGTTGATTGGCTACCTGATCACCAAAAGGAGAGCCTAGAGTGTTACTAATTATTGAATTTTGTAAATGGTAGGACCTCATTATCAGTTAAATATTGTTTCATGGGGAATACATACACAGTTTTTATCATAAAGAGGGCCTCTATGATTGTTATATTTTTTTATCACCATGGGGAGAACCTCCATGGATGATGATATTTTAGTTGTTTCCACTGGAAAAAACTTTATAGGTAAAAATTTTATTTTATTAGGGGGGAATTTTATGATGGATTATTTAGAAAGTTCATATAGAACTTCTTAGTATTTCACAAAATTAATAAACTCTATAATAGTGTTTCCCCCTCATAGGTGAAAGGTAACATGTAGCATTCACTAGTTCTTCCCTTGATGAAGTCTAAGGAATCCAGTTAATGGGGATTTAGATTTTCTCCCAGGATACCATTAGGATATATCAAATAATCATGGAAATGTTAGTGATGGCAGGGGGACATACTTACTCTTATACCTCTATTTGTTCGTCCTTCTAGGTTCCCTCATCTGATTGATCAAATCTAGCGCTCCAACAATAGATTTCACGGAACTTGGGGACATGCATCTAAGGTGATGAATATTTTAACCATTGGGACTTAATGTTGTATATTTTTATTTGAAATTTTTATTACAAGAAATGTTAATGAGAATTGAGTTTTTTTTATAATCAAAATCCAATATCATTGAAGTTATTTTGGGATTAGAAAGATTAAAACTATGGTAAAAGGTATATGACTGTGACATGAATGGTTATACTGTTAAAAAATTAGAAAATTAAAATAATTAATAAGATAATATTTATATTACATGGAGATATATACTAATAAAAATTTAGAGTTTTAGGTTACAAGATATATCATAAGTTTCCATGACATAAATAAAACAATGTGATGTTTTTTGGGTCTTCCAATTTGAGGAGGCACATGCCACAATGCATACGTTATACCATGAAGATGGGATATAGTATTTAATACATTGAATAGATTAAGAGATTTATGTAAAATATAAGACATGTTGTTCCAAAATCTGTAAATAATTATCATGAACCATGTCTCAATATGGCTATATCACCGTGAATTAGGATCAAATTATTTTTAGTTTCTCGAGATTTTTTGGGACATTCATACCATAGCGCATAGTTGTGCTACAAGCTATAATAATCAAAAAATGATTCAACATATCAGGTACACCATGAATGAATATATTTTGGAATAAAATGGGAGTGATTTCAGTGAGTCTATAGGTTATTGTTTCATGCAGTAATAGACTATATCATAATAAGTTCAAATGTTAAAAAATTTAAATATTTATTCTTTAATATTAGGAGAATTGAAAGGATATATTTGGTCAAAAATTGTGTATTTTATTATTTAATCAATCCATACTATAATGAATAATACCACACTATAATGAGGTAGGTTTCACCATAATTAATTTGTTTCAATATTACTTTTATGTTTTATGGGAATTTAAAACAAGGACCCATGGATCTAGATTTTTGGGATTGACTTGGATTAATTTGGAATTAATTACCCCAAAAAATCATTTAGTACACAGCGAATGATATTAATGAATTAAAGGAATAAGATTTAATAACACCCCATGGATTAAAGGTAATATAGATATAGGTTTACAAAACATCCTGGATTAGTTTTAGAGAGTGTAATGATAGAACTTTATATCTAAAATAATTATAGAAATATTAAGGATCTCTTATAAAATCATTAAAAAATATATTTCAGAAGAAGAATGAGAAATAAAAATGGATAGCATTTTCATATCTAGAATAGTTTAATTAGAGGATGATAGAGGGGAGGATAATAATATAAATTCTATATTCCATAATAAAATAAGAAAGGTAATGGGATAATTCTGGTTTAGAATTATCCTTATGTAGATGAAGGAATTTATACTTGTTTGTTATAATGGAAGCCAGAGATTCAACCCCCATATTTTAGTATTGATCTCATCAGTAATCTATATAGGAAGAGAATAGTGAGGAGAATAATAAAAAACATCTAATTAGGATCCATGATATATGTGGAGTCTCAAATTGAATATAGATAGACCGACATGTCCTTCAATTATTGAAGAAGACTCACATGTGTATAAATTGTTTAATCCTCGTGACAATGAAATTCTAATGGATACAAGAAGAAGGAGATCCCATGAATAGAAAATGAACCCTTCCAAAAATATTTACAATTAATAAAGTGTGTAGTGTTGTATTCAGGTACATAGACACGTCATCAAAGTATACTCATTCGATTAGTCCTTTGTGGTGAACCAAATAAATGAATTGTGTCATGTGTTCTTTACATTATGTATCTATATTTAATTTTTAGTCTGTTTGATGACATGAAAGAGTAATAAAAATATATTTAACATGTTCTTACTGACATGTGGAAAAGATCTATATACATAAAAAGATGAATAAAATAGTAAAGGTTTTAACTGGTTTACCCCATAATTCACCCCCAATACCACTACCTCTTTTGGTGAATCATGGTCTAGAGACAATAATAATTATGAGATCCAGTAGGTTATAAATTATTGTTCAATATATATATATTTATTTTTACACAGAAAATATAATATAAATACACTATTTTTCAGAATAACAGATTATAGTATCTTTAAGAAAGAAATTTCTATCTTAATAAAGGCTTATGGTAAGAAGGTTATCAAATATATTAGTTGAGATATTGATCTGACCATGTACAATGAAATAATGGGTAATATATGGATAGGTAAGATCATGTAAATATCACTTCCTAATTATGTTTATAATAAAATTACTCATTGTTATAATATATTTGAGACATAAAATAATATCAAGAATTTATATTGGAAATAAGTGGGAGTGATGAAGGATGAAGAACACTCTCTAAGGGAAAAAATAGACATTATTGTAATCATAAATCAATTAGTGATTTTCATGAAAGTACCCTATATCAAAAGAAATTAAGAAGAAGAAAAATAATAAGAATGATCATGATAAGATGATCCCTCCAATTAGGGTGTTGAATTATGAATTTATTGATAAATATGAATCTAACATTATTATAGAGGATACATGAAAGTATGTAATTTAAAATTCCCCATTATAAGTTGGAGAGGATTATAAAAAATTTGATGATATATTAGTAAAATCTAGTCATAATTATGTTAATAGATTATGCAGTAATCAAGATATTATCCAATCTATGTATGTGAAGGTCGGTTAATAGAAAATAATTCATCAAGTGGATCTAGCATTAATATAATATTTGGTATTAATATTTTTTTTGAAGATACGGTAAGTGGCCTTGAAGTTTTTCATGAATAATATAAGTGAAAACCTTAAGGGATAACTGAAAAGCTTTCATAACAAATAGGAATCCAAATTTCCATAGAAAACAATTAAAAACAAGAATTATCCCTCTAATAAAAAATTTAACAAAGGGGAATATTTTTAAATGAATCAACTACTAAGATGAAGTTTATGTCTACCTAATTTTAAAAAATTATGGGAATATTAATGATCATAAATCAATGATAAAATCTTCAAAAAGAAATGATAATTTGGATAATCTCTATATGGAAGCCTTAATAAGTTAAAGGAATGAGTGTTCATATCTCTATTTTGAGATTAAAAATAAAGAGTCAAGAAATTACTATAAATAATGTCTCTCAAAAAAGGTAATAACAAAATGATACTATTGTGAGAAAATGGGAAATTCAATCAGTGTATGTCTACAATCCTTAGGTCTCAACAGAAGAATAAATTTTTTATTGATATAATCATGAACTACATGGGATTATAAGCATAATAATTTTTATGAGGGATGTTTTATTTTTTCTAATCATATACATATATTAATGGATTATAGTGGGAGGTGAAAAAAATAAGTTATAAGGAAATCCTATATTCATACTACATACAAGGAGAATGTCTATATTGAATTTAATGTGCTAAGATGGAAAAGAGATTCACTATCTTTGAGGGAATACATAGAGTTAACTAACTAAAAATAAAATATTTTATTTATAAATAAATAAATTTAATGGGTTGAGTGAGAAAAAAACAAGTACAACCAAATAAAGGGATTTAAGCTTTATAATACATAACTAAATTCTTCCAGTATAATTTAAACAAATTAGCCTCATTCTCCATATATAATATTCATTAAAAAGGAAACTCTTTCCTCTCTGGTTCATATATAATCATTTCCTCAAAGAAAATAGCCATTTTGTCCCAATAATTAATTTTCCCTTCCATGATAATATTTTATTAATTGAGGAAGATGATTCAGATTCGTCCTTGGACAATGATCCATGTACCTTTCTTTCAATTTATGTTAACCTAGAGTGATCTTTAATAAATTTTATTAGCTTCCACCATTTTTTGATTTATTTACAGAACCTCTAACTTCATTTTTTCCTTGTACTATACAAGAATATCTAAATTAGATATAGAAACTAGAGACTCTTAATTTCTAATATCACTTGTATTTCCAAATTAGAATATGATCTTACCTATTGAGGCATAAGAACAACCCTACATTTAAAAGGAAATGTCTTTGGTTTCTGAAATTTTTACTGTTTTGTGTTCAGGGATACTTGGACACGTTAAGAAAACTAAAAAACCCTCCACCCTTTTGAAGGATGCAATCCACAAGGATTTGTTCCATCATCATTTCTTACTAATGTTATTTCTATTAGTTTGGGTAAAGAGTAATAATACATTCTATTTCTATATTTCTTCCCTTTTGTAATCAGGTATCAACCCCGGTCGAGTCCTCCATTCCTATAAATTTTTTTACCTGTACATAAAGGTTATACATATTGATTATTCAATTTACCCTCAAAGGATTATGGAATAGATCATGCTACCCCTTGTAGATCCTCATGTGCATTATGTACCTCTATGTACCAATGGTTATCTTACATATAATCTGTGAGTTAATCATATATGCAATTCACAACATCATTGTTTATTTTTCATTTAGATATTGGTGTTTAGCAAAATTTATTGTCAACATTTCCCAAGATGTCACCTCCAATAATTTGGAACATATTTTACATCGTAACATATATTATAACCTCATATATAGAACCAATATTGAAGGATGATGAAGTTTCTATCACTATATCATTGCCTGAAGAAACACCAGGACCCAATTCAACAAATATTTTAGAATAGATCTATTCACTGGACGGATCCTAGCTTGGGTACTAGATCCATGAGCTTTATAAACCTCATAGGAACGCACAAAAAAATCAATATTGGGACCCTATATTGGATAGGCCAAAACAGTATATTTTTTAATCTCATCATCTTCACTATTAGATGTTGTCTACCCTACTCCCCTGACCATCGATCCACCATAAGAATTTACACACACCAAATAAACTGATTTCTATTTGGAACACTTATTTACAGAATGATTTTTATTGGGTATAATATTTTTCATAGGAAATAACTCCTTCCCTTTTCATCCACGTCTAGAAATAATATGAGAATACCTCATTATTTAATCATATGTAATCACGAAAACAAAATTACATGACCCAACCTCAATAGAAAAATAATTAACATTCATTATTTAGATACATATATCATTACCCATTACATAAAAACAAACTTATAATCCAAGATCTTTTGATTCCTTTTTCCTCATGTAAAGATGACACACACAGTGGAGGTGGCCTAATCGAAATAATTATGAAAAAATAGTCAAACCATGACTTGAAATTCATCGACTAGTTACATATGATTTCTACACCAACCTTAATCTACAAAAAGTCAACTGGTGGCATAGATATATTGAATTATACGCATATGAAATATGTTCTTTGGTAAAATAAGGACTTCTATCTACTATAAAAATCCAAAAATATTCTGATATGTTTACTAAAAATTTCGAGGAAAGAAGGATTTGGAAATGGAGGGGATGGAATCAGAAACTAACCCAAATTTCATTGAATAGGGTATCACTATTACAATTAAAACCACATTACCATATGAACATGAAAAATTTAATGCCCATGAATGAACACTTGTCTTTGAAACAACCCTAGGTGAGATCATCTGCATTAAACAATAGAATAAGAAAGTAAAGTGGATCCAAAAACCGAACAATATCATGCTTATTCAGAGGAAAATCATCTTTTATGAATCTATTTAATCAATAAATAATTTGTAATATTTGACAAATGCCGGACTTTGGGGAGAAGATATAGCTATCTGATGTTGATTCATGCTCAAATTTACCTAATAGATGAAGGTAGAACGGTCCTTGTAGTTTAGTATGGGTTGTCAAATCCTCAGAGTCCTAAGAAGTAACCTACAGACACATACAATCTATGGATTATTTTTGGATATTATGTGGCCAAATTGGGTTGATATTATATGGGTTTAAGTGAATTATAAGATAAATAAGTAAATTAAAACTAAAATAATGAGTTGATCCTAGGTTATCACTTGGGGTGGATTATATGCATTCCTTCTCATCTATTTCAATTTCTTATATTTGAGACGGGTACATTTAATAAGATCAAACAACATCATCACTTACTAGTTTAATACCTACAACATTTAATAATAATAACCTATACACTTTAAGGATCAATGTTTTGAGCACTTCAAGGTAAAGGTTTGTATTAGCACTTGAAGTGTGTGGCCTTAAATTCAACAAAGATGAAAGAGTTTAAAGATATTAAAACAAAATTATAAATTAAAATAAGTGATTATAAATTAATGGAGTGATAAATAACATCTAATGAAGCACCTTGATACTCCCTTGGATCAACCCATAAGTGTCTTATCCCTCCATTGATTCTCTGGTTTCAATAGAAGCAGAAAGTAGACTCATGAAAGAGGAAATGGAGAAGTAAAAAAAACAATGAAATAACGATCACTCCACCGTTGTGTGATAATTTTACAAGGTTTAATGTAAATAAATTAACCCCTTTAACCAAAATTATCAAAGTGATATTTAGTAAAATAGAATAAGAGGATAAAAAGAACTTTTATTAAGAAACTAAAGCGAATTGAACTACTTACATGTGGAAGAAAAACATGAAACAACAAAATCGTAGCATAACATTACAATTGAATAAAGCACCAAAGACAATTAAATAATTCAACACCACTGACTTAAATAGGAATTCTGGGAGCCTTGTGTCGAGACTCCAACATTAAAAATAATCCCACTTGATTATTGTAGGCCTAGGGTGGTGGAAAGGAAAGGAGAGTGGACTTCATTATCATTGACTCGAAGTAGCAGCCAGCCTGCATCAACCAAACAGACGTGCCTATATGTCCTTCTATATGGCTGAATTGGAGTTGGACATATAAGAAAAATTAAAATATACTAATGTATCCTATATCTCTATAAACTTTCATCCCAATTTATGTTTTGGTTTCCATGATATGATTAAATTGGTGAGATGTGTTTCTAGGCCGCAGAATCTGGCCCAGAATTTTATTCCTGACTTGGGATGCCTGAATAACCACAATGGAGGCCGAATTAGAAATAGATCATAGATTATTATATGTTACTATATATGTATTCTATCATACCCTGACATTTTGGATTTAGTGGGTCTGTACTGTGGGCCCCACATTCTCATCATTTGGATGGTGTCCAATCTACCTTCTCCAGAATTGTTTCCTTTCATCGCCAAATATCCCCATCATCCTTTATGAATCATACATTGATCCCTGAATTAAAAATGTTCATATTAAAATTTATATACATTTCCCAGAATATAAAATTAAAATATGCATAATTTAATTCCTTAAAATTAGATTAATAATTGGGCATAAATTGGTGTACATTAGTCATGAAGTACACAAATGATGAGAATGGATGTTCAAAATTAAAATCCTCTAACTTAGGAACATAAGATCAAAAATGAACATTTAATACCATTAAAATGTAATTAACATATGAATTTATATTGTCTAATCAGATGCCTCGTAAAATTCATTATTAGATAGGGGAATATTTCGGGCCCCAAAGTGGAGAGAAGGATCATTGAGGATATGGTGGATGTTCGAAATGTCTTGGAGAAAGGAAGAGTTATTTAAGGAATAGAAATCCAACACACATTCTAAAGAACCCCCTATAAAAATCTTTCCCCCTCATGAATAAGGGAGGTCGGTTATTGATTGCATCACCACCCTATAATGTTTTATATATTTTTAGGAAACATGGTGCTCAATTGAGGGTTCACCAATCAACCATTATTCTACAGTTATACTATAATTTTTATAATGAATGAAAGTAAATAATAAAGATTATGAAAATAGAAGAAGATAATATAGATATATGGAAAAAAGGGTCAACTAAATAGGCTATTATTGGTGGAAAACACCTTCAATGGTGTAGGAATCCGGGATAATTATGCAATGATGATGCATCATTAAAATTAACTTTCACTAATGGGGTTATTATCACTATGAATAAGTAACACAATCCAAAAAAAAAAAAAATAAACCTAGATATAACATCTAGAATGAATTTTTAATAAGTGGTATTAAAAAAATAACCATGAGAACAGCTTGGAAGAATATAGGAAGTAATGGTTTGGTTCACCAAGACCAACCCCTTATCTCATCTTGAGGATGTTCAAGGTACCCAACTCCCCAATAATTTTATTTTTATTAAGTAATTTTGAAGTGGTATTTGATTAAGGGGGATATATGATCCATGGGGTTATATGTGATGAAACTATATGACATGTAACTTTCTAGAAAAATAATATTTTTTTGAATATATGAAATTAAAAAATTAAAATAATAATACTCAAAATTCATAAATTTTATGATTTAAATATCATTGAAGAAAAAACTAAACGTTCAAAAACTCAAGGAATTATTACTATAAATATCAACACTATATTTTCTAAAGTGGGATGAACATAATTCAATTGATAAGTAGAGGAAAGGTTTTGAGTTAATTCCATGAATAAATATTAATATTACATTGATAAAATTTTGACTTGGTAACTTGTGGATATGTCAGTATAGTTCAATGTTATAGTATAAAAATAAGTATTCAAAAATAATCCTGATAATAAAATAAAGGTGATCCAGAACAATGAAATATTAATGTGAAAGGGGTATGTATAAGTGCAAGGAGTTGATGTTGAAGAAACCCTTGCACCAATGGAAATACTTGAGTCAATAAGCCTATTCTTTTCTATGTTTGACTAATGTAAATTTAGAACTTATAAAATGGATTTTAACATAGTGTTTTATCATGTTATTCTCAAAAAATAAGTCAACATTGAACAACTAGTGGGTTTTTTATTAATAATGATGAATCAAATATGTGTAGGCTTCAAGATTCCATGTATGGTTTTAGAAAGGTATCAAGAGTTGATATTCATGGCTGGATAATTTATTCAAGTAACTAAAATTTAAGAAAAATAGAGTAGATCATATTCTTTTAGTGAAATCAAAAAAATAAGAACAATTTATGATTCTTGTCTATGTTGAATAGATCATATTTATAGGAAGTAAGAATAATTCATTGAAGTAATTTTCAAATTTTATGAGCATAGATTTTGAAAGATCTATAATCTGGGGACTTAAATTATTTTCAGGATGAAATTTATCTACAAAATAATTTATACATAAATTTCTATAGATAAATATATGAAGGATCCACTAAATAATTTTTCGACGCATAATAAAAATTCAATTTCTACATTTATCATAGTTGAAAAAATACATGGAAAAAATATAAAAAAACTTGATCAAGCACTATATTGGAGAATTATTTGATGTTTTTGTGTCTCATAGAAACAAAACTACATATATTCTTTATAACATTCTAGGTATCCTCCTATTAAATTTTCCCAAAGGAGGAATCATTATTGGTTGGGAAGAAATTAATTAAGTAATTTTGGGGAACATTTGATTATGGTTTAATATATCATGAATGGAATGACAAATAATTTCATGCCTACTCAGATTTGGATTTTGTTGGATATATTATAGATAGATAATTTATAAGTTGAGGATTCTTAATCATCATATGTAAGTGTATTAGGTTCCTTCATAAGAAAACATAAATCTCTTATATTAGTATAGTAGAATCTGAGTATATTTCAGCTGTAAAGTCCTATACACATCTATCCTGGATGAAGAAATAATTGGAGGATCTTAGATAGGATGTGAATCTACCCATGGTGGACCATTGTGAAAACCAAAGTGTGATAATTATAACGAAAAATCTGTACTGACATTCTTTGAAAAATAATACAAAGATTTGATTCAATTTAATTTAAGGGATTGTGGAACAAGGTGTAATTAAATTGGAGTATGTGGTAATAAGTAAAGAAGTGATGGATATCTTTATAAAAATTTTGTCTATACTAAATATTGAAAATCATCAATTGAACTATGGAGCACAACCACCTCCCTCAACTTCTGAATATTTGGAATCTACCCTCTCGCCATTATATATAATATCTTATTGGAAAGATATTTTTATTATAAGAATATATTTGTTATTTGTTTCAGAAGAAAATTGGAGATACAATCCAAGGGGATTTAGTGTCAATGAGAGGGTTTATCCAGAATTATGGATCGCAACGTCAAAATTGGTATGTTATCTTGTATCCTGAAATTATATTTGGCTCACATAGTCTTATAGAATTTGTTGATGTCTCTTTGATAAGAAATATTAAATTAATATGTTATAATAAGATTCATAATAGGAGAAACCATTAAAATTTATTATCAAAGGGACATAAATATTTAAGATATTGGAAGTGGTTTCATAAGTGAATACAGATATACAAAAAGAGAAAATGTATAAAGATGTGAGTATTGATAAAAAAATATAAGGGGAATTATTTCAACCATTGGGTTGTAATTTTGTATTTTTAATCAATTCATGTTTGATTGGAACCCTCATAATGTGTATTGGAATTTTTATGGTTGATTAGAAGTCCAGAGAATCAGAGGAGTTCCGGATGCAACATAATTTAAAACCATGGTTCAAGGGAGTTGACCATGTTGGTAATGGTGTTTTATATAGAGATTTATAATATAAAAATATTGAATAAGATAATATTTATATTATGTGAATATCTATACTTCAAAAAAAATTAGGTAATAAATCATATAAAATGTGTCCACACAGTAAATAAAACCTGGTGAATTTAGGTGGATCTTCTAATTTCATGAGGTGCACACTATGAAATGTTAGTTACACCATGAATATGGCCTTGAAGATTTCTATAATTTTATAGATTTGGATATTATTGCACCACGAAAGACATGTAGAACCACAATAAGTAAAGAATTATGGTGAACCACACTAGGATATAACTATTACACCATGAAGGAGGATAAAATGATTTTCAATCACTTTGGATGTTTGGGGACCATTATTCTACATAGTATCTATGTATCTCAACATATCAAATCAAGAAAAAACCACAACATATTGGGTACATTATAAAGGATAATTTATTTGGAATGATTGGAGTGAGTATGTTGATGTTTCAAGTCTTTGTGCCATGGAATTAGAGACCACACCTCAAGAGGTTCAAATATTGATGAAAGATAAAGGTTTGTTACCTAATTTTCATAGAACTAAAAAAATAGATATTTGGAATAAAATTGAAAATTAGATTGTTTAATTATACCATGAAATAATGATGAAATAAATGCCTCGAATGGGTGAATTCAAGAAGGTAATGTTGTAATGAGGTATCTTCTTCCATGAGGTGGTGGTTTTTTGGTTACCTATCTGTTTCAATGGGAATTTAAAATAATGACAGATGGATTTTTATTTTAGTGATTAATCTATACTGAATGACAACACTAAATTCACATGATACACTTATTATGATCTTGATGGATTAGAGAAATAAGAATAAATACCCACCATTGGATTAAGGGTTTTTTATAGAGGTTTTCATAAAAAACCATATTGAATCAGTTTTGGAAGGAGGAAGAATAAAATTGGATATCTAAATTTATGATGGTAGGAAAAAATGTTCTCCCATAACATTATTAACAATTCTAGTTTATAAGAATGTTTCTTCTAGAAATGGGGATGAACCTTGTTTGTTTAAGGTTCAAACATTCCAATCAGTTTCAAATGGGTTTCTTAGTATAACCAGAAACATCCAATGATTCTATATCCATTTGGACCTACTTTCCAAAGGTAGGTGCTCATTACTCATGGACCAATGAGGCTTAAGAATTGACATTGGTCCAGAGGATGGGAGGTCAGGCTCATCACACCTTTTTGGGGGAATTATTACCTACTTCGAGACTCTCTTATAGATTTAAGTTATGTTCATGAATCCTTATTAATTCACCAAGTATAAAAATGAGTTTTTCTTTAGATTTAGCAATAAATGTTTGATATGTATGAGATTTAGAGAATCTTTTATATATATTTTAGGTTCTTCATCAATGGAGAATCATCTGTATGTATTAGAGATTCTTAGTCATTGGTATCCTTAAATACATTATATAGAAATATCTTGGTCATTATGATGACCATACTTGTTTTAAATCCACTCAGTGGGTCACTTGAATTTTATTGTCCTTCAGAAAGACAGGGATTATTTCGGAGTTGGGATCGTACCCGCAGATGGGCTACCTACGTATCTTTGTTAAAAAGGAATCAGAACCCACGTAGTTTGATTAGATATAGTTTAATGTCATATGGGATGTAAAATAATTAATGAGAGATGGGCTTGAAACTTATAAAGGCTTCCAATGTACTATACTCTTAAGGAAGGGATCAAATTCCACGTGGTTGGGGTAAATAAATATGGGTTTTATGCACGGTTAATGGCCCAGAAAGAAATTTCGTGATTACATTCACACTCTAAGCTCACATGAGTCATGGTCAGTGTGAGAAACAAGAGGTATTAGTAAGCTTGATTATGGTGCCATAAAATATGCAGTTATGAGAAATGATATGGGGCTTACGTATGTATGACTACCCAGGCAAATTAAGACCAGGACTTAGGAAAGAATCCCAAGAAGACGGGTCCATAAAGGTATTTGTATTTTATGGAGATTTGGAATTTTAACCCAGGATTTACTCTTGAAAAGGAATTGTAACACCCGATACTTTTATGTTATATAAATCATCAAAGGAATCTTTTTATACACACAACACTTCCTTGGCTTGCTTTACACGAAATCGTGACCTTCCTCGATAGCTTGCGTCGTACGCAATACCGAGTTTCACTAAACAATGATATGCTATATAAATATTATTAAAACTAGCCGTTATGAATAGTAATAACAACTTTTGGAAATTTTATAAATTTTATTTTTCAAAATGGACTTCATTTTTGAACTCGGAATATCGAAATTAGCCTAGGGTGAAATTTTGGTATTTTTCTGAAAACTTTCAATTTTTGATGAATAGTGAAACTACTAAGTGGCTGTTAAAAAAATGAATTTTTTCATAAAACTTAATTTTACCGCTTCTGTGAGTGGAATTTCAAAAATCTAAGAGACACGGTTGATGTTTGTAAGTAAAATGTGGTTCAATGAGATGAAAATAATTTTTTGGTGAATAGTAACTTTTTACTTTTTTTTACCACGGTTAAAAGTAAATAGGGTAATTAAGGGTAAAAATGATATTATTATTACCCTAACACATGTCCTAATTCTATTGGATAAGTGTAATTCGACAAAAACAAACTTAGAAATAAAATATGACCATTTAGGCCCACTTGGATTAGATTAGGACATTTATTATTAATTTATTTAAAGAAGGGTTAAAATAGTTAAAATCAATGTTTAATAAATAAATTGTTTTTAATATGGGGTTATACATAAGATAAATTCGACTATAAATATTCATTAGAAATCTAAAAGGATTTCCTACATAATGGAATTTTATTTGTAATTTTTAGACATTATATAATTTAATTTATTTATGACACAATGATGATGCAGTAATTATCTTATTAATGAAATATTGACATAATTGATGTTATAAATACCCAAATAAATATAATTTGAGACTTTTTATGAATTCCACTAATTTTCTAGGTTAATATGACATTTTATTATTGATTTAATTAACTTTTTTCGAACTTATCATTCTGTTATGATTTTCACAAAAATCAATTACTAAATAGTGTCAAAATTGACATATAATAGTTTTTAAAACAAATATTATATTATTAATTGTTATTTTATTCCTTAAAATCTATGGTTCGGCCAAATGACTTATATAAGGTTATATATATTAATAATAAACAACTTGGGGTTATTTTGGCTTGATATAGTAAGTTTATTAACCTTATAGTATAAGAACACAAGAAGACACAGTAAAAGTAAAATTATTTAACTTAATGTTAAATCTAAATGATAAGGTTAAAATAGGAACCTAAACTTGTCTAAATTATATTGGATGAGAGGATGTCGACCCATCCCCACCTTATAGTCTAAATAAATCAATTTGGAACTATATAAAACCGAACATGACTTTATAATAAAATAATATTTTTAGTTATTCCAATGGTGCCCCTCTCCTCCCTTTTAAAAGGGAACCTCCTCCCTCTCTTCCTCACACCACTTTGAGCCTTCAAGATCGGAAAACCCCTGCCATTTTCTCATCTCCACTTCCCTAGTGACATCCTAGAGGTCCTGGTCTTCTTAAAAGACCAATTTTAGTGCCCTAAAAGGAGGTCTCAAAGAAGCACTTCAAAGAAGAGGTAATATCCATTACCGATCCTTTCCAATTTATTTCTTCTTCAAATTATTCTTTTTTAGTTGTTTCATTATGAGGTAACAACATCAGTATCACTAATATACTGATATGTTATTATAATTATGAAACAACCCTATTTTACCATCTATCCATCCTATGGAAAATGAAATCACCGCGCGTGCGTACGTACGTAATACCGTCTCTACGCCGTGGTGTAATCTATTTTCCACCACCACCTTACTTGGATGGTTATAATGGTGTAAATAATGACTATATATGACTATTATAAAGTGATATTGATTCTGAAATAGTAGACATACACTTCAATACAATTCCACGATCATAGGAACGATATCATCACTCGTGCGTACGTACGGAATACCGTCTCCACGATGTGATGCGGCTCGTTCTACATGATCTTCATTTAATAATGATTATATAAATGAATTGAATGAATGAATATGATATATATTACACTAATACCATTCTGGAAATGAGTTATATATAACCTAAAAAAAGAATAAGAATTTATTCGACAAAACATGCATAAGAATAAAATGTTATAAACACACGAATAACAAGTAGCAATGAAATATTACTACTAAGAAGCTAAGAATATGAACATATATGATATCATAAAAATAATTATGATTCTGGAATAAGTCAATAACATTATTTAAATCATTATACAGGAGGTTCGGACACTTACAAAGAAAGTCGGACCTAAGGTAAGGGAAAATATCACAATCTCATTTTTATCCGAGATTGTTTGTACTTTGATATTTACTAGGGTGTATTTTATCATCCACATCCATGTTTCCTCAATATGTGATATTTATATCCTTATAAAATATTTTATATCCAATTTTACCCTTCGGTGAGTTTTTAGTAAAAGATATGAAAGGAATCTTTTGTCATTTTTCGTACGAGTTACTTTTTGACTTTTCCGACAAAAGTACGAAGAATGTTTTTTTAACTTATACGACATGAATGGATTTTTAAAACATTATTTCCAAGATGCTTCCTTTTCAATTTTTCAAGTTTATTTTTAATCAACTTCTTTTACTTTAGAATTGTATGACATATTTAGAAAGGAAAAGTGTTTTTGAAGTAGAAAGGATATTTTCCTCAAGAATGGAGTCCAAGTGTTTTATCAAAATTATTTTCCATCTAAGATAATAAAGGGTTCTGTTTTTATCCCTATTATTAAATTGATTTGATTATGTTGTGATGGAATTATTTTTATGAATTCCTTTATCTTATATGAATTGTTTTATGATGTCATGTTGTTTAAGAATCCCATTTTTATTACATGGGTTATGCTATGATGTATGGTTTATGATTTTGTGGCACACATAAGAATGGTATAATTATGAGATGGGTGGGACCTATATCTCCATCCAATGCATTGGGTAAAGATTTTATATCTCATGAGATAGACATGGATGGAACGGTAGGTTATACCGGTTCAGTGAAACAGGACTGAAACGAGGGTGACTCGGTTCAGAAATGGACTTTGTCCACTAAGATAGTCTTGGAAATGAGTCTTGACTAATAAGAAATGATCCTCTATGATTGTGTGTGTATGACACAATGTTTCTGGTTTTAAGTTATGATTATTGGTTTTACATTTCACTTCTATGATTTATCCCATGTTATGATATTATGATCTCTTTTGCAGGATAAGATTTCCAAAAGTTATGTTCTTATGTATATTATGTGATTGATATTTATTTTGTTTACCCTTACTGATCATTTGAGCTCACCCTTTTGTATGTTTTATTTCCCCAAGTCAGGAAGAAGGTTATTAAGTAGAATATTCCAAAAAGTGACTCTAGATATGATGAAATAAATGGGAGGCAAAGTAGATGCTTTATGAACCAGTTGTTTATGTTTCCCAGTTTCTAAAGACACTATACCTATACGGTCCTTTCTTGGTTTTGTTATATGTTGTAATAAGTGTGCTTCAATTCTGAAGTAATAACGATTTATGTAATGTATGGGTCTTTATAGTTGGTATCAGAGGAAAGGTATAGTCAACCTTTGGAAACTAGGATGTGAAAGCCTTAGTAAGAACCCTAAGGATAAGTCTAAGCATAGAACACAATCTTAGTGTTTTAGAAATGGTCATGAATAACCTAGGATAAGACCTTAAGTGTGAAATTTTATTCTTGATTATGTGGTTTTCCTATTATAATTAGTGTTGCTCACACTATTCTTCTTGGTTTTAGTCAATGGCTGGAACCCGAAGGAACCGTGTTAATGCAGAATGTGAAGGGCAATGCAATGATTGTCCCCCTGAACAACCAAACGTTATGGGTGCTGGAATGAAAAATATTGTAGCCATGCTCACACAACTTTCTCAAGCTATGAATCATGTAGGACTTCCAAACGAGCAAAGGAAGGAGCAACATTCTGTTGAATCCTTCCTGAGACAGCGTCCACCTTCATTCAGCGGGTCTACTGATCCATTAGTTGCTGAACAATGGATTAGTACTACTGAAAAGATATTTTCAGTTCTTCAATGTTCTGAGCATGATAAAGTCATGCTAGCAGTGTATCGTTTGGAGGGTGATGCTGATCAATGGTGGAATCTTATTAAGAATACGAGGCAAAGGGATGAAATTGAGTCCATGGAATGGGACGAGTTCAAGAACTTATATTTCAATAAGTACTTCCCTCGTATTCTCCGAACAAAGATGGAGAAAGAGTTTCTTGAACTGAAGCAAAAGGATGATGAATCTATTGGTACCTATGAAGCAAATTTTACAAGACATGCAAGGTACGCTTCTGGTATTATTATCCAACCTGAGAGTAAGATCGATCGATTCTTTAGTGGCTTAAAACCAAGTCTTTGAAGGGCCTTATCCATAAGGGACTTCAATAGCTACGAGGAAATAGTTCGATGTGCTCTAAAAGTTGAGATGGAGATTAGAGTAACCCATCAGTCATATGGGTTTGATAAGAAGAGGAAAATGGAATTCAAAGGAAAATCTAAAGAGCACACTGAAAAGAAGATGAGCTTTCCCTTATGCACAATGTGTGGAAAGAAACATGGAGGGAGTTGTCTTAAAGGGACAAGTAAATGTTTCAAATGTGGAAAGGAAGGTCATCGGGCATTTGAATGCCGCGATGATGGGAAGAAGATGTCTAATGATACAAACAAAAGAAGGGATACACCGAATGAACCTACTACACTTCAATGTTTCAAGTGCAAGGAGATGGTGCATTAATCCAATCAATGCCCAAATCCAAGGGTTGATGATGATGGTCGACGTCAACAAACTCTTAAGGCTAAAGACAAAGGAAAGTCACATGCAATTTCTATCAGCTATGTGGAGTACGATAACGATGTGGTGAAAGGTACACTTACCATCCACTCTTAAGTAGAAAATGTTTTATTTGATTCTAGATCCACCCACTCCCTTATTTCTGAATAATTTTCTAAGGGTATCACCATATTACCTCAACAATTAGATGGTGAGTTAGCTGTGACAACACCTAATGGCACAATAGTCGCATCAAAAGTTTATATTTCTTCTCCGATTGAAGTTTGTGGGAAAGTGCTTCCTGCAAATCTTGTGATCCTTACTATATTGGAATTTGATGTGATTATTGGCATGGATTGGCTTTCTCTACATGGAGCTCATATCAATTTCCAAAGAAGGGAAGTCACATTTCATATTTCAGATCAATCTATGATCGTCTATCGATGCAAGGATGAACATAACCTTCCAGTGGAAATTTCTTCCATTTAATGGGTATTGATTCCACTAAATGAAGGTTATTTATCTCAAATGGTTGGTGAGAAACTCACGATTAAGAATATTCCCATTGTACGGGAGTTTGATGAAGTCTTTCCAGAGGAATTACCGGGTCTTCCACCGAATCATGAAGTTGAGTTTTCAATAGAACTCGTACCGGGTGCTTTTCCTGTTTCAAAGACACCTTATAGAATGGCCCCAATTGAGTTGCAGGAATTGAAGAAGCAACTCCAAGAGAATCTTGAAAAGGGGTTCATACGCCCTAGTGTGTCACCTTGGGGAGCACCTGTTCTATTTGTTAAGAAGAAAGATGGATCAATGAGACTCTGCATTGATTATCGAGAACTTAACAAGATCACTATCAAGAACAAATATCCTCTCCCACACATTGATGACCTATTTGACCAACTACGTGGAGCTCAATACTTTTCCAAGATTGATCTTCATTCAGGGTATCATCAATTAAGGGTCAAAAGGGAGGATATACCAAAGACGGCTTTTTGTACAAGGTATGGACACTATGAATTTATAGTGATTCCATTTGGTCTTACTAATGCCCCTGCTATCTTCATGGATCTGATGAATAGAGTCTTTAGAGACTATCATGATAAGTTTGTGGTAGTCTTTATAGACGATATTCTTGTCTATTCAAAGAGAAAGGAAGAACATGAAGATCACTTGAGAATTATATTGAATACCTTGAGAAAGGAGAAGCTTTATGCCAAATTTACCAAGTGTGAATTTTGGCTTCAAAAAGTTGCATTTTTGGGTCACATAATCTCAAAAGAGGGGATATATCTGGATCCAGAAAAAACAGAGGTTATCGAAAGATGGTCAAGACCGAAAACAGTAACTGAGATCCGAAGTTTTCTTGGTTTGGTAGGATATTATCGACGTTTTATGAATTATTTTTCACGATTATCTAATCCACTCACCAAGTTGACTCGGAAAGGAGTTAAGTTTGTTTGGACGGAGGAATGTGAAGAGAATTTCAAGGAGTTGAAAAGAAGGTTATCCAGTGCACCTGTGCTCACACTGCCTTGTAGTGGAGAAAGGTTTGTGATTTACAGTGATGCATCCAAGAAGGGATTGGGGTGTGTTCTTATGCAAAATGATATGGTGATAGCTTATGCCTCATGACAGTTGAAAATCCATGGGCAAAATTACCCAACACATGATTTGGAGTTAGCTGCGGTAATCTTTGAATTAAAGATTTGGAGGCATTACCTTTATGGTGAAAGGTGTGATATTTATACTGATCATAAAAATTTAAAGTATATTTTCACACAAAAGGAGATGAATATGCGCCAAAGAAGATGGTTGGAGCTGATTAGGGATTATGACTGTAACAGCCTGAGATTTTATGAAAAATATTCTTTTTAATTTTATTAATGTCTTGTGTTGTACGCTACACCAAAAGGAGCTTGCACAACACGCATCCTTGACTTGCCTTGCATTACACGCAATCGCAACCTTCCTCGATAGCGTGTGTAGTACGCAATACTGAGTTTCACGAAACAACGATATGATTTTAAAATATTATTAAAACTAGCCGTTATGAATAGTAATAACCACTTTTTGAAATTTTGTAAATTTTATTTTTCAATATGGAATTCATTTTTAGATTCGGAGTATCGAATTTAGCCTAAGGTGAAATTTTGGTACTTTTCGGATAACATTCATATTCTGATGAATAGTGAAAATTACTAAATTTTAATTAAAAACAACTTTTTCAATCGAAATAATTAATAGTTATAAATTATTAATTTGAGTGGTTTTAAAGTATATTTAGAATATATTTTTACAATTTAACACAATGTTGGTCATTGGTTGTAATTTCACATTTAAACCAGACATAATCAAGTGTCAATCTTTTGATAGATATTGTTTCATAAAAACACGCTATTTGTTTTAACAGCGGGATTTAATTATAAAATTAATTAATGCAACTTCTATGTTATGAATTTGGTAAAATATACTTCATTTTTGAATTCGTAATATGAGATATAGCTTAGGATGAAATTATGGCATTGTTCTGAAAAACATCAATTTTTGATGAATAGTGAAACTACTAAGTGGTAGTTAACAAACTGATTTTTTTCATAAAACATAATTTTACCGCTTCTGTGAATGGAATTTCGAAAATCCGAGAGACACGGTTAATATCAAGGACTAAAATGTGGTTCAATGAGATGAAAATAATTTTTGGTGAATAGTAACTTTTTACTTTTTTTTACCGCGGTTAATAGTAAATAGGGTAACTAAGGGTAAATATGATATTACTATTACCCTAACACATGTCCTAATTCTATTGGATAAGTGTAATTCGACCAAAAACAACCTTACGAATATAATATGACCATTTAGGCCCACTTGGATTAGATTAGGACATTTATTATTAATTTATTTAAAGAAGGGTTAAAATAGTTAAAATCAATGTTTAATAAGTAAATGATTTTTAATATGGGGTTATACATAAGATAAATTCGACTATAAATATTCATTAGAAAGATAAAAAGATTTAATACATAATGGTATTTTATTTGTAATTTTTAGACTTTAAATAATTTAATTTATTTATGACACAATGATGATGCAGTAATTATCTTATTAATGAAATATTGACATAATTGATGTTATAAACCCCAAAATAGATGTAATTTGAGACTTTTTATGAATTCCACTAATTTTCTAGGTTACTATGATATATAAGTGTTGATTTAATTAACTTGGTTCGAACATATAATTCTGTTATGACTTTCACAAAAATCATATATCAAATAGTGTCAAAATTGACACAAAATAGTTTTTAAATCAAATATTATATTATTAATTGTTATTTAATTACTAAAAATCTAAGGATCGGCCAAATGACTTAGATAAGGATATATGAATTAATAATAAACAATTTGGGGTTCGTTTGGCTTGATATAGTAAGTTTATTAACCTTATAGTATAAGAACACAAGAAGACACCGTAAAAGTAAAATTATTTAACTTAATGTTAAATCTAAATGATAAGGTTAAAATAGGAACCTAAACTTGTCTAAATTCTATTGGATGAGAGGATTTCGACCCATCCCCACCTTAGCATCGAAATAGATCAATTTGGAGCTAATTAAAACCGAACTTGACATTATAATAAAATAATATTTTGAGATATTCCTAAGGTGCCCCTCTCCTCCCTTATAAAAGGACACCTCCTCCCCCTCCTACTCACATCAATTTGAGCACTCAAGCTCGGCCAACCCCTGCCATTTTCTCCTCTCCACTTCCCTAGAATAATCCTAGAGGTCCTGGTCTTCTCCAAAGACCAATCTTAGTTCCTTAAGTGGAGGATTCAAAGAGGCGTTCCAAAGAAGAGGTAATATCCATTACCGATCTTTTCAATTTCTTTCTTCTTCCACTTCTTCTTCTTAGGTTTTTTCATTATGAAGTAATAACATCAGTATCACTCATATACCGATATGTTATTATAAGTATGAAACAACCCTATTTCACCATCTATCCATCCTACGGAAAAAGAAATCACCGCGCGTGCGTACGTACGGAATACCGTCTCCACGCCGTGGTGTAATCTTTTTTTTCCACCACCACCTTACATGGATGGGTATAATGGTATAAAGAATAACTATACATAGTTATTACAACATCATATTTATTCTGATATATTGTATAATCCACTCCAATTCAATTCAATATTTATAGAAATGATATCATCGCTCGTGCGTACGTACGGACTACCGTCTCCACGACGCGATGAGATTCATTCTCCATGTTAACCATTTAAGAATGATTATAATGTATATATAAGAAATAATAATGAAATATATGAAATTATAAATATACTGGATTTATCTATATATATACATATGTATGTCATCTACTTACTTCCATTTCAAGACAATAAGGAAAGGAAAACAGCGTTCATGCGTACGTACGGACTACCGTCTCCATGAACGGTGTTTTTCATTTTATTTATCTACCTATTATATATATATATACTGAATATATATGATATATAAATAATATTTTATATTATGGAAGTGAGTAAATCATGATATAAGTAATAATGATTTCAAGAACAACAAGTCAAAACACCTACGATAAATGAAACGATTTTACCCAAAACGCTTCTTTAACATGGAATTTACAAAAGAACGGGTAATATAATGTCATAAGTGAACCATATATGATATCATAACAATGAATATGATTCTGTAATAAGTCAATAACAATATTTAAATCATTATACAGGAGGTTCGGACACTTACAAATCAAGTCGGACCTAAGGTAAGGGAAATATCACAATCTCATTTTTATCCGAGATTGTTTATTCGTAAGTATTTACTGGGATGTATTTTATCATCCACATCCATGTTCCCTCAATATGTAATATTGTTTCCATCCACTTTCAATAGTTTAAATCCAATTTTACCCTTAGGTGAGTTTTTAGTAAAGAATATGAAATGAATCTTTTGTCGTTTTTGTCGTACGAGGTACTTTTTGACTTTTCCGACAAAAGTACGAGGAATGTTTTTTTTTTACTTATACGGCACGAACGGATTTCTACTGTTTTATAAAGCCTTATTTTCATGAAGCTTCCTCTAAAATATTTCATGACTATTTTCAATAAAATCTCTTTCTTTTAAAATTGCATGATGTTTTGTGAAAAGAAATTGATTTTGAAGAAGAAAGGATATTTTCTTCAAGAATTCAATTCAAGTGTTTTATCAAAATTATTTTCCATCTAAGATAATAAAGGGTTCTGTTTTTATCCCTATTATTACATTGATTTGACTATGTTGTGATGGAATTATGTTTATGAATTCCTTTATCTTATATGAATTGATTTATGATGTCATGATGTTTCAAGAATCCCATTTTTGTTATATGTGTTATGCGATGATGTATGTTTTATGATTATGTGGCACACATAAGAAAGGATTCATTATAAGATGGGTGGGACCTATATCTCCCTCCAATGCATTGGGTAAAGATTTTATATCTCATGAGATAGACATGGCTGAAATGGTAGGTTATACCGGTTCAGTGAAACAGGACTGAAACGAGGGTTACTCGATTCAGAAAGGGACTTTGTCCACTAAGATAGTCTTGGCAATGGGTCTTGACTAACAAGAAATGATTCTCTATGATTATGTGTGTATGCCACAAAGTTTCATGTTTTATGTTATGATTATTGGGAATTCATTTCACTACTATGATTTATCCCATGTTATGAAATTATGCTCTCTTTTGCAGGTTATGATTTCCAAAAGTTATGAATATGATGTGATTGATTTTTTTCTTTTGTATACCCTTACTGAGCATTTGAGCTCACCCTTTTATGTTTTCTTTTCCCCAGGATATAAAGAAAGGTTTTAGGTAAAAAAAAAGGAGATCTTTATGGGATATATTGAAGATCTTTCACCACGATTAGAAGATTACGTTCCGAGTTTCCAAAGACACTAAACTATTACGATCCTTGTGTGTGTGTTTTTGTTATGTACTAAGTATTCCGCAAAAGTAATGTAATGTCCATGTACGATAAGCTTCGGGTCTCTACAGTTGGTATCAGAGGAAAGGTTTAGTCAACCTTTGGAAACTAGGATGCGAAAACGTTAGTGAGATCCCTAGAGATATTTCTAAGGTATGTCTAGGGATGTCCCTAGGGATAAGTATACGTATAGGTTATAGTAATAGAATTACGCTAACGATCATAGAATTAAACCTAAGATGTTGGATATTGAAGGTACTCCCCCTTTATTATGTTGTTTTCCCTAGCATGATTTTTGCCTCTCACACTATTCTTTTTCGGTTTTAGACGATGGCTGGAAACAAGATGATTCACGATAATGGAGGATATGATGGACAATGGAATGATATTATTCATGAGAAACCAAATGAAATGGGATTTGGAAGTCCAAATATCATTATTATGCCGAATCAGCAATCTCATAATATGATCAATAAAGTAAAATTTGGTAAGTTTCCTGACTCGACTAATAAGAGAAAGATGGAGTTTCATGATGATCATAGAGGAAAGAAAGTTCAATTTCCCCTATGTAAATCATGTGGGAAGAGGCATCAAGGAGAATGTTTCAAGGGAACTGGAAGATGCTTTGGGTGTGGAAAAGAAGGACACAAAGCAAGTAAGTGCAAAGGAAAAGGGTCGGTTAACACCATGGATGAGGATAATGGTATTGCTACGACATCAAAAATGGTTAAGTGTTTTAAATGTGGAATGTATGGCCATTATGCAAACAAATTCCCTAAGGGAAAGACTCATGAAGAGAATCAGCATGGTCATATGGGTAGTATTTATGTGGATGATGATGAAGAGACTACAAATGATATGTGAGATGAAAGAATGTTTGAAGCTCGGTCAATGGTTTAAGAATGTAGTGGAATGATTACATGTTTATCATGTGTAATGTTGTATAAGAAATCACATGGTACTATAGAATAAAGAGACGTCTAAGGATTGTTACACTATTGTCTTTCCTTGAGTTATGAAAGTGTATGATTAATGGTACCACTATCCATGAAAGGTTATTCAGATATTTTTAGAATTTAGATGATATGCGCACAATGAAGGAATAATAAGATAATGGGGTGTTTGATTATATTCATGAGCTCATGATTGATATAAGGACTAAGTGATATCATGGTTTGAGTATATAGAATTTTGAGGATTTTGGTATGTGGAAAGTGTTAACGTTTAACTGCATTCATGTTTTCAATAAGGTTCAATGGGTATTCAAGGGAATACATGATTAAGGCCTTTGAATGATTATAATGTGACCAACGAGATATATCTTATGATATATGGGGATCAACGATGGTATTAAATCTCTGGAAATCGTTTTCACTATGTTATGAGAGTGGACTGCAGTATTATGGATAAGCCTAAAGATTGGAATGGATTATGTTGGACACAAGTTAGTATTGTTTAAGGATAGATGTTTTCTCGATATTATTGATGGGATGTTATAGTAATATAGTTTTAGAAAAAGGACAACCTGCAGGACGGGCGATAGCCCATCGCGTCGGACAAGGCTGTGGGAATTGAATCCACAACTGAAGTGCGACTGGCCTTTATCGCCTACCACTGGCCTACAGGAAGTCCCTGTTTAGTAGAAACTAGTTTTATTATATTAAGCAGTATGATATATGAAGTATAAGTCCATTTTAGAAACCATATATGATTAATCTCACTATAGATCGACTTATGTATATAATATTTGCTAACCTTTTGTTTGAGACAGATGGAATGACCCGTCATTCTATCACATGATCTGCTAACACTTCACGAATAACAAATTCAACTTCATTTATTTAAGAGATGAAGTGGAAATTGTTCAAGGCATGAACAACAGTGAGATTGTACCAAAATAAAGAAAGTATTTATTCTAATTCAATTTTCAACTTTAGGGAAATGATCTTGCAAACCAAAAATGTTGTCCTAGTGATCTTATATCTGATGAATCAGATGGTACCTTAGATCGTCACAAATTTATGGCTTTGTGATTGCTGGCTTTTCCATAGCCATGTTCGCTACCACTCTCCATCAGAACATGATGGTTAGATTTCTCTTCCATATCCATATTTTCACCTATGTGGAAACCCAGTGATTAGTTTATTTGGGTAACTGTTATGTTTCATACTTTTGTTTTTAAAGATTGGTTTTGGTATTTTTTTTTACGATGTGGGTTTCTATTAAAGAAACTTTCGAATAGTAAACCATTTATAACCCCGACGAATTTCGAGGGCGAAATTCATTTTAAGGGGGGTAGAATGTAATAGCCCGAGATTTTATGAAAAATATTATTTTTAATTTTATTAATGTCTTGTGTTGTATGCTACACCAAAAGGAGCTTGCACAACACGCATCCTTGACTTGCCTTGCATTACACGCAATCGCAACCTTCCTCGATAGCGTGTGTAGTACGCAATACTGAGTTTCACGAAACAACGATATGATTTTAAAATATTATTAAAACTAGCCGTTATGAATAGTAATAACCACTTTTTGAAATTTTGTAAATTTTATTTTTCAAAATGGAATTCATTTTTAGATTCGGAGTATCGAATTTAGCCTAAGGTGAAATTTTGGTACTTTTCGGATAACATTCATATTCTGATGAATAGTGAAAATTACTAAATTTTAATTAAAAACAACTTTTTCAATCGAAATAATTAATAGTTATAAATTATTAATTTGAGTGGTTTTAAAGTATATTTAGAATATATTTTTACAATTTAACACAATGTTGGTCATTGGTTGTAATTTCACATTTAAACCAGACATAATCAAGTGTCAATCTTTTGATAGATATTGTTTCATAAAAACACGCTATTTGTTTTAACAGCGGGATTTAATTATAAAATTAATTAATGCAACTTCTATGTTATGAATTTGGTAAAATATACTTCATTTTTGAATTCGTAATATGAGATATAGCTTAGGATGAAATTATGGCATTGTTCTGAAAAACATCAATTTTTGATGAATAGTGAAACTACTAAGTGGTAGTTAACAAACTGATTTTTTTCATAAAACATAATTTTACCGCTTCTGTGAATGGAATTTCGAAAATCCGAGAGACACGGTTAATATCAAGGACTAAAATGTGGTTCAATAAGATGAAAATAATTTTTGGTGAATAGTAACTTTTTACTTTTTTTTACCGCGGTTAATAGTAAATAGGGTAACTAAGGGTAAATATGATATTACTATTACCCTAACACATGTCCTAATTCTATTGGATAAGTGTAATTCGACCAAAAACAACCTTATGAATATAATATGACCATTTAGGCCCACTTGGATTAGATTAGGACATTTATTATTAATTTATTTAAAGAAGGGTTAAAATAGTTAAAATCAATGTTTAATAAGTAAATGATTTTTAATATGGGGTTATACATAAGATAAATTCGACTATAAATATTCATTAGAAAGATAAAAAGAGTTCCTACATAATGGTATTTTATTTGTAATTTTTAGACTTTAAATAATTTAATTTATTTATGACACAATGATGATGTAGTAATTATCTTATTAATGAAATATTGACATAATTGATGTTATAAACCCCAAAATAGATGTAATTTGAGACTTTTTATGAATTTCACTAATTTTCTAGGTTACTATGATATATTAGTGTTGATTTAATTAACTTGGTTCGAACATATAATTCTGTTATGACTTTCACAAAAATCATATATCAAATAGTGTCAAAATTGACACAAAATAGTTTTTAAATCAAATATTATATTATTAATTGTTATTTAATTACTAAAAATCTAAGGTTCGGCAAAATGACTTAGATAAGGATATATGTATTAATAATAAACAATTTGGGGTTCGTTTGGCTTGATATAGTAGGTTTATTAACCTTATAGTATAAGAACACAAGAAGACACGGTAAAAGTAAAATTATTTAACTTAATGTTAAATCTAAATGATAAGGTTAAAATAGGAACCTAAACTTGTCTAAATTCTATTGGATGAGAGGATTTCGACCCATCCCCACCTTAGCCTCGAACTAAATCAATTTGGAGCTAATTAAAACCGAACTTGACATTATAATAAAATAATATTTTGAGATATTCCTAAGGTGCCCCTCTCCTCCCTTATAAAAGGACACCTCCTCCCCCTCCTCCTCACATCAATTTGAGCACTCAAGCTCGGCCAACCCCTGCCATTTTCTCCTCTCCACTTCCCTAGAATAATCCTAGAGGTCCTGGTCTTTTCCAAAGACCAATCTTAGTTCCTTAAGTGGAGGATTCAAAGAGGCGTTCCAAAGAAGAGGTAATATCCATTACCGATCTTTTAAATTTCTTTCTTCTTCCACTTCTTCTTCTTAGGTTGTTTCATTATGAAGTAATAACATCAGTATCACTCATATACGGATATGTTATTATAAGTATGAAACAACCCTATTTCACCATCTATCCATCCTACGGAAAAAGAAATCACCGCGCGTGCGTACGTACGGAATACCGTCTCCACGCCGTGGTGTAATCTTTTTTTTCCACCACCACCTTACATGGATGGGTATAATGGTATAAAGAATAACTATACATAGTTATTACAACATCATATTGATTCTGATATATTGTATAATCCACTCCAATTCAATTCAATATTTATAGAAATGATATCATCGCTCGTGCGTACGTACGGACTACCGTCTCCACGACGCGATGAGATTCATTCTCCATGTTAACCATTTAAGAATGATTATAATGTATATATAAGAAATAATAATGAAATATATGACATTATAAATCTACTGGATTTATCTATATATATACATATGTATGTCATCTACTTACTTCCATTTCAAGACAATAAGGAAAGGAAAACAGCGTTCATGCGTACGTACGGACTACCGTCTCCATGAACGGTGTTTTTCATTTTATTTATCTACCTATTATATATATATATACTGAATATATATGATATATAAATAATATTTTATATTCTGGAAGTGAGTAAATCATGATATAAGTAATAATGATTTCAAGAACAACAAGTCAAAACACCTACGATAAATGAAACGATTTTACCCAAAACGCTTCTTTAACATGGAATTTACAAAAGAACGGGTAATATAATGTCATAAGTGAACCATATATGATATCATAACAATGAATATGATTCTGTAATAAGTCAATAACATGATTTAAATCATTATACAGGAGGTTCGGACACTTACAAATCAAGTCGGACCTAAGGTAAGGGAAATATCACAATCTCATTTTTATCCGAGATTGTTTATTCGTAAGTATTTACTGGGATGTATTTTATCATCCACATCCATGTTCCCTCAATATGTAATATTGTTTCCATCCACTTGCAATAGTTTAAATCCAATTTTACCCTTAGGTGAGTTTTTAGTAAAGAATATGAAATGAATCTTTTGTCGTTTTTGTCGTACGAGGTACTTTTTGACTTTTCCGACAAAAGTACGAGGAATGTTTTTTTTTACTTATACGGCACGAACGGATTTCTACTGTTTTATAAAGCCTTATTTTCATGAAGCTTCCTCTAAAATATTTCATGACTATTTTCAATAAAATCTCTTTCTTTTAAAATTGCATGATGTTTTCTGAAAAGAAATTGATTTTGAAGAAGAAAGGATATTTTCCTCAAGAATTCAATTCAAGTGTTTTATCAAAATTATTTTCCATCTAAGATAATAAAGGGTTCTGTTTTTATCCCTATTATTACATTGATTTGACTATGTTGTGATGGAATTATGTTTATGAATTCCTTTATCTTATATGAATTGATTTATGATGTCATGATGTTTCAAGAATCCCATTTTTGTTATATGTGTTATGCGATGATGTATGTTTTATGATTATGTGGCACACATAATAAAGGATTCATTATAAGATGGGTGGGACCTATATCTCCCTCCAATGCATTGGGTAAAGATTTTATATCTCATGAGATAGACATGGCTGAAATGGTAGGTTATACCGGTTCAGTGAAACAGGACTGAAACGAGGGTTACTCGATTCAGAAAGGGACTTTGTCCACTAAGATAGTCTTGGAAATGGGTCTTGACTAACAAGAAATGATTCTCTATGATTATGTGTGTATGCCACAAAGTTTCATGTTTTATGTTATGATTATTGGGATTTCATTTCACTACTATGATTTATCCCATGTTATGAAATTATGCTCTCTTTTGCAGGTTAAGATTTCCAAAAGTTATGAATATGATGTGATTGATTTTTTTCTTTTGTATACCCTTACTGAGCATTTGAGCTCACCCTTTTATGTTTTCTTTTCCCCAGGATATAAAGAAAGGTTTTAGGTAAAAAAAAAAAGGAGATCTTTATGGGATATATTGAAGATCTTTCACCACGATTAGAAGATTACGTTCCGAGTTTCCAAAGACACTAAACTATTACGATCCTTGTGTGTGTGTTTTTGTTATGTACTAAGTATTCCGCAAAAGTAATGTAATGTCCATGTACGATAAGCTTCGGGTCTCTACAATGACTGCTCAATCCATTACTACCTTGGGAAAGCAAACAAGGTGGCAGATGCATTAAGTCGACAAAACCATGCTAGTTTATCCATGATGAGGATCACAAAAGATCCAATATTTATGGATTTACAAAGGATGGATCTTGGAATTATAATGGAACTGGAAAAATCTTATCTTTCTCAAATGAATGTTCAACCATCTATACATGTGAAGATTAAAGAGGCACAGAAAGAAGATGTCGAGTTACAAAAGAAGGTGAGAAATGTTCCTAAATTCAACCTTGATTGTGATGGGATAATAAAGTTCAGGAATCGGGTTTGTGTTCCTCCCATCCCCGAATTAAAGAAGGAGCTGCTGGATGAGGCTCATAGTTCATCATTCTCTATTCATCCTGGAAGCACGAAGATGTATAGGGACCTGAAAGAGTACTTCTGGTGGGATGGCATGAAAAGAGATGTTGCTGAATATGTCTCTTGATGCTTGGTTTGTCAGCAAGATAAAGTTGAGAGACAGAAGTCTAAGGGGATGTTACAACCATTACCCATACCCGAATGGAAATGGGAAAACATCACTATGGACATTGTCACAAGACTTCCTAAAACATCCAAGGGAAATAATGCTATCTGGGTCATAGTTGATCGTCTTACAAAGTCTGCACACTTCATTGTTATTAGAGAGGGTTTCTCTCTGGATCATCTTGCCAGGATATATGTAAAGGAAGTGGTAAGATTACATGGAGTACCACTTTCTGTTATATCTGATCGGGATCCGAGGTTTACCTCAAAGTTTTGGCGAAGTCTTCAGCATACTCTGGATAGAGAGTTCAGTTTCAGCACTGCTTATCATCCTCAGACAGACGGTCAGTCTGAGAGAACAATTCAAACTATAGAAGATATGTTGAGAGCTTGATCTATGGATTTCAAAGGTGGTTGGGATCAACACCTACATTTGGTGGAATTTTCTTATAATAATAGCTTTCACTCCAGTATTCAGATGGCTCCTTATGAAGCTCTCTATGGAAAGAAATGCAGGACTCCAACTTGCTGGGATGAAGTTGGGGAAAGAAATCTATTAGGACCTGATCTTGTTGATGAAATGGCAGAAAAGGTCAGATCTATTCAACAACCCATAAGATCATCTCAGAGTCGACAGAAAAGTTATGCCGACAACCGAAGAAAAGACCTAGATTTTGAAGTGGGTGACAAAGTGTTCTTACGAATATCTCCCTGGAAGAGGGTTATGAGATATGGAAAGAAGGGGAATTTGAGCCCTAGATATATCGGTCCTTTCAAAATACAGGATCGTGTTGGGAAGGTAGCATACCGATTGGAGCTTCCACCGAATCTATCTCAAGTTCACGATGTGTTTCATGTATCTCTCCTGAGAAAGTACATACCTGATCTTTCACATGTACTTAGCTCAGAAGTTGTACCGCTGGAGTAAGATCTTTCTTATGAAGAAAAAACGATAGAGATTCTAGATCGTAGCGAAAAAGTCCTACGAAACAAGACCACTCGATTGGTGAAAGTTTTATGGAGGAACCACCAATTAGAAGAATCTACAAGGGAGCTTGAGGATATGGTGAGGGAGAGGTATCCTCATCTGTTTGTTACAAAGTGACGAATTTCAAGGGTGAAATTCATTTTAAGGGAGGTAGAATGTAACACCTGAGACTTTTATCTTATATAAATCATCAAAGGAATTTTTTTATACAGAAAACACTTTCTTGTCTTGCTTTACATGAAATTGCGACCTTCCTCGATAGCTTGCGTCGTACGCAATACCGAGTTTCACTAAACAATGATATGCTATTAAAATATTATTAAAACTAGCCGTTATGAATAGTAATAAACACTTTTTGAAATTTTATAAATTTTATTTTTCAAAATGGACTTCATTTTTGAACTCGGAATATCTAAATTAGCCTAGGGTGAAATTTTGGTATTTTTCTGAAAACTTTCAATTTTTGATGAATAGTGAAACTACTAAGTGGCTGTTAAAAAAAACTGGATTTTTTCATAAAACATAATTTTACCGCTTCTGTGAGTGGAATTTCAAAAATCCGAGAGACACGGTTGATGTCAGTAAGTAAAATGTGGTTCAAAGAGATGAAAATAATTTTTGGTGAATAGTAACTTTTTACTTTTTTTACCACGGTTAAAAGTAAATAGGGTAATTAAGGGTAAAAATGATATTATTATTACCCTAACACATGTCCTAATTCTATTGGACAAGTGTAATTCGACCAAAAACAAACTTAGGAATAAAATATGACCATTTAGGCCCACTTGGATTAGATTAGGACATTTATTATTAATTTATTTAAAGAAGGGTTAAAATAGTTAAAATCAATGTTTAATAACTAAATCGTTTTTAATATGGGGTTATAAATAAGATAAAATCTACTATAAAAATTCATTAGAAATATAAAAATATTTTCTACATGATGGTATTTTATTTTTAATTTTTAGACATTAAATAAATAAATTTATTTATGACACAACGATGATGCAGTAATTATCTTATTAATGAAATATTGACATAAATGATGTTATAAATACCCAAATAAATATAATTTGAGACTTTTTATGAATTTAAATAATTTTATAGGTTAATATGACATGTTAGTAGTGATTTAATTAACTTTTTTAGAACTTATCATTCTGTTATGATTTTCACAAAAATCAATTACTAAATAGTTTCAAAATTGACATAAAATAGTTTTTAAAACAAATATTATATTATTAATTGTTATTTTATTCCTAAAAATCCAAGGTTCTGCCAAATGACTTAGATAAGGTTATATATATTAATAATAAACAACTTGGGGTTCGTTTGGCTTGATATAGTAAGTTTATTAACCTTATATTATAAGAACACAAGAAGACACGGTAAAAGTAAAATTATTTAACTTAATGTTAAATATAAATGATAAGGTTAAAATAGGAACTTAAACTTGTCAAAATTCTATTGGATGATAGGATTTCGACCCATACCCACCTTAGAATCGAAATAAATCAATTTGGAGCTATTGAAAACCGAACTTGACTTTATAATAAAATAATATTTTTAGTTATTCCAAAGGTGCCCCTCTCCTCCCTTATAAAAGGGAAACTCATACCTCTCTTCCTCACACCACTTTGAGCCTTCAAGATCGGCCAAACCCTGCCATGTTCTCCTCTCCAATTCCCTAGAGACATCCTAGAGGTCATGGGATTCTTAAAAGACCAATTTTAGTGCCCTAAAAGGAGGTCTCAAAGAATCACTTCAAAGAAGAGGTAATATCCATTACCGATCCTTTCCAATTTCTTTCTTCTTCAACTTCTTCTTCCTTAGTTGTTTCATTATGAAGTAATAACATCAGTATCACTCATATACTTATATGTTATTATAAGTATGAAATAACCCTATTTAACCATCTATCCATCCTACGGAAAATGAAATCAACGCGCGTGCGTACGTACGTAATACCGTCTCCACGCCGTGGTGTAATCTATTTTCCAACACCAACATACTTGGATGGGTATAATGGTGTAAATAATGACTATATATGACTATTATAAAGTTATATTGATTCTGAAATAGTGTACATACACTCCAATACAATTCCACGATCATAGGAACGATATCATCACTCGTGCGTATGTACGGAATACCATCTCCACGATGCGATGCGACTCGTTCTACATGATCTTCATTTCATAATGATTATATAAATGAATTGAATGAATTAATATGATATATATTACACTAATACCATTTTGAAAATGAGGTATCTATAACCTAAAGAGAAGAATAAGAATTTATTCGACAAAACACACATAAGAACAAAAAGTTATAAACACCCGAATAACAAGTAGCAATGAAATATTACTACTAATAAGCTAAGAATATGACCATATATGATATCATAAAAATAATTATGATTCTGTAATAAGTCAATAAAATTATTTAAATAATTATACATGAGGTTCGGACACTTACAAAGAAAGTCGGACCTAAGGTAAGGGAAAATATCACAATCTCATTTTTATCCGAGATTGTTTATACTTTGATATTTACTAGGGTGTATTTTAGCATCCACATCCATGTTTCCTCAATATGTGATATTTATATCCTTATAAAATAGTTTATATCCAATTTTACCCTTCGGTGAGTTTTTAGTAAAAGATATGAAAGGGATATTTTGTCATTTTTTGTACGAGGTACTTTTTGACGTTTCCGACAAAAGTACGAAGAATGTTTTTTTAACTTATTCGGCATGAATGGATTTTTAAAACATTATTTCCAAGATGCTTCCTTTACAAGTTTTCAAGTTTATTTTTAACAAACTTCTTTTACTTTAGAATTGTATGACATATTAAGAAAGGAAAAGTGTTTTTGAAGTAGAAAGTATATTTTCCTCAAGAATGGAGTTCAAGTGTTTTATCAAAATTATTTACCATCTAAGATAATAAAGGGTTATTTTTTTATCCCTATTATTACATTGATTTGATTATGTTGTGATGGAATTATTTTTATGAATTCCTTTATCTTATATGAATTGTTTTATGATGTCATGTTGTTTAAGAATCCCATTTTTATTACTTGGGTTATGCTGTGATGTATGGTTTATGATTTTGGGGCACACATAAGAATGGTATCATTATGAGATGGGTGGGACCTATATCTCCCTCCAATGCATTGGGTAATGATTTTATATCTCATGAGATAGACATGGCTGGAATGGTAGGTTATACCGGTTCAGTGAAATAGGACTGAAATGAGGGTGACTCGGTTCAGAAATGGACTTTGTCCACTAAGATAGTCTTTGAAATGAGTCTTGACTAATAAGAAATGATTCTCTATGATTGTGTGTGTATTCCACAAAGTTTCAGGTTTTAAGTTATGATTATTGGGATTACATTTCACTTCTATGATTTATCCCATGTTATGATATTATGATCTCTTTTACAGGATAATATTTCCAAAAGTTATGTTCTTATGTATATGATGTGATTGCTATTTCTTTTGTCTACCCTTACTGAGAATTTGAGCTCAACCTTTTGTATGTTTTATTTCCCCAGTTCAGGAAGAAGTTTATTAAGTATAATATGCCAAAAATGGACTCTACGTATGATGAAATAAATGGGAGGCAAAGTAGATTCTTTATGAACCAGGTGTTTATGTTTCCCAGTTTCTAAAGACACTATACCTATACGGTCATTTCTTGGTTTTGTTATATGTTGTAATAAGTGTGCTTCAATTCTGAAGTAATAACAATTTATGTAAAGTATGGGTCGTTATAGTAATGATAAATTAAGAGGGACTTATGATTGAGTTTTATTCCTGAGAAGGAAACCCAAATCAAAAGAATTAATATTGGGTCTTACTTATGAGGAGGATACCCAATGTTTAAGGAAACTATGATTGGGGCTTATTCCTGAGAAGGAGGCCCATGTTAAAAGAGACTATGACTGGGGCTTACTTCTGATAAGGAGGCCCAGGGTAATGGTATTTGTAACCTATGGCTTACTCTTGATAAGGAGGCCTCGATTAATTGAAATTATGACTTGGGCTTACTCTTGAGAAGGAGGCCCAAATCAATAGATTTTCTCATCACAGAGGATGAGGTTATATAAGAAACCCCTAACTGTGGTGACATAAAGATTGGAAGTCACGTGGTTTTGGGAGAAGTTTCTTACATAACTCTTTTCATAGAAGCATGCTAACAAAGGAACCTTGCCATAAATGGATTTGAAGAGGGTTTTTAAGGTTGTATCTTGAAGAAGAGAGGTGGATTTGAGGAAAGAAGGTGACTAGGAAGGAGGTGCACATGTATTGTTCTAGCACGCAAGTCCTGGTCATGCAAGTAGACTTGCGCGACATGAGTCACCTTGAGAGATGAATAATCCATAGGGTAATAGTTGGGAGACTTTGAACTCAAGCCCTTGGTATCATCCCTAGAGGCTTCCAAAAGTGTGGCACGTAAGTTCTCTTGAGAGGGCAAGGCGGCGCACAAGTGTCTTCATTTCCCTTAAGGGGTAGAAACTTAGGCACTCAAGTGTTGATGAATTATAACACTTAGTCTTTATTTTTCCTCTTTAGAGCTTCCATTATATGTAAATAATTACCTTAGAAGTGTTTGTTAGACGCCAGAAAAAGACTTGGGTGACCAGATCTTGAATCTGAGTTTTGGAAATTCTTCCTCCAAATGGGGGGGGGCACGGGGGATATTTATAGGCCACTAGGAACCTTTTGTGAAAAAAGAAATAGGGCATTCAAGTGACTTGCACAATCCATATGTGGTGCGTAAGTGACTTGCACGACCAAAAGGAAACTTGCGTGCCTCCTTCTTAAAGGGTTCCTTGGTCATGCCTTTGTCAATTTTTTTATGTTCTTCAAAGGCTGACACTCTTTGTGCTTAAGGTATTCCCCTTTTACATTTGTTGGACTCTATGATAGAAAGGGTTGTCAACAAATTTCCCCCCTTAGTGTTGGATCCTAAAATGGAAAGTGGATTTGACTCTGAGGAAAAAGGAGAAACAAGGGTTTGGCGGCACACAGATGTTGGTGCGCAGGTTCCAGTGCGCAAGTTCCGGCGCGCAGGTTTGTGGGTTCACCACTATATATGAGTGTCACTTCACACAAACCATCCTACCTTCTGAGTTTTTGAGCTCTCATCACTCAAGTTTCTGAATCTCTTCTGTTGCTCGCTTTTTTCATGTGTCGCGCTTCTCCAGTAATATTTTGACTTGTGCGACAGTACTTACGCTACCACACTTGCACGACCACACCTGTGTGACCACACATGCATGACAACACATACATGCCTTAATGACTTAGCCATTTTTTTGTTTTGATCACAAGTATTTCATAAATAATAGACTCATTTAAACCTTAACTGTTAGATATTTGTGCAGATTCAATGGCTCCCAAATGAATTGGATCGGCTGATGAGTTGGATAGCAAGAGAATTGATGCTGCGATGAAAATCATTGGCCATTACAATTATGATATCTACAACAGTATGCTCCCAAATTTGTCCAAGTACTTAAAGAAACATCATGTCAACTTCTCACAGAGCATTTACTTGCCTTTATATGGCCATGGCCATCTGTAAGGAGTCAACATTCCAGAGGTAAAGAATTATATTCCTCATTCTAGGTTTCAGACTTACAACAATTTTGCTTCAGCAAATGTCTCAGTTGCAGGATCATTTTTCAATGATGGGACATTGGATAAGGCATTTATAATTCATCATAGCCCATGTGCTTCAGATTTGAAGCCTCACAAGCCTGAGCTACAGCCACATTACTATCCCTCTATTTTCTGAAATTCATAGATGGATCAATCTAAGGGATGGAAGAAAAGTTGGGATTTCCGTCCTGGAGGAGGTGTGATGACAACTTGGATGTGGGCATATTGGGTGCGGAAAACCTGTGCAGAGTTTATCGAGGATCTGAAGGGAGAAGTAATTTATGAAGTCCTCTAGGATGGGAAGACATATGTCTATAGGAATTATGATTTTGTGCCGGAGCTAATCAGTCGCTGGAGCCCAGAAACCAATTCATTCCATTTGACTCATGGAGAAGTAGGAATCAGTTTGTGGGATGTCTACAAGATCTCGGGGGCTCCAATTCTGGGAGACATGTATGAAAAGATCATCCCTCTGAAAGCAACGTCGAATGATTCGGAGAAGACTCTGGCTTTGGATCAAGAGTTATTAATAATTTTCCACAAGCTCAAGAATTCCAAGTCCACCAAATCTCATTCTAGACAAGATATTCATCTAGAGGAGTGGATGTATATGTTTCTGATCATGATGAAGCATAAGAGGCCCACCTGTACTCATCCTACCAGCTACCCCATAGTAGAGAAGAGGGGTGATCTTGGTACATTCTGGAAAAATCTGGAAGCGGTAGAGTTTAAAAAGTGGGGGTATGAAGTGAATCAATGAATCCCAGAAACGACCTGTCTAGCGGGCTTCATGGCCTTGTAGCTCAGTGTTTATCTTCTTCCAGTTAGGGATTCGAAGAGAGGTATCAGGCCAGGGACCTTCATTGTTGTATCCAAGTTGTCTGAGAGGAAAATGGTTGGGTTGGACACCCCAATTTTGGTGAAGATTCACAGGATCATACTCCATGTCTATATGGGTAAGTCTCCTTTGAGAATAGTGGGGCCATTCCATGTTTTATGGGGATATATCACAACTCACTTCAGGACTTATACTATACAAAGTGGAGTACAGGTTCCTAAAAGTTCTTTTAGGCCATCGGTGTAGGCCTTTTCTAGAATTTCTTTGTTGTCCCTCAATCCTAATGATCTGAAGGTGTGGCTGAGAATGTTCAAGGAATTTCATTTCTTTCCTTATGAAAACCCGCCAACTGGGCAGTTTTTTGATGATGTAACAGCTAGCCTAGAATTGAGGTTGTATATATTGGCTTATAGAGATGGTGTATTGGCTACCAGAATTGACAGAGAGATTATATGCGAGGCCTATGCTCTATATAGATTTGAATGCCAGTTCAAGTGTCTGCAGCAGATTGTTGAATCCCCTCCTGTGCATTTCAGGTTAGAGAAGAATATAATGGTTAATCAAAAACTATGGTTACTGATAGCTATGGAGAAGACTGGGGAAGTGTTTGATCTAACAGTTGCTGGAGCAGTGAGTCAATTGACTACAGGGTATGCTGAGAACTATGTAGCATCACACCCTGAAGGGGTAATGAATCATCCAGTTCCTTGGGTGGGGACAAAAAAGAGAACTTTCATGAAAGAAACCCTTCATCTAAAAGGTGACTCTTCCTCACCTGGAGTTGACTCACCAGGTTCCTCACCCGGGGATGATTAGCCGGATTCCCAGGATGGGGATGAGGAGGCACAACATGATTCAAAGTAGCCTCGTGTCAGATATAATCCTCCTACCAGGGTCAAGAGACCTACTCCATCGACTCCTAGTGAGTTATATCATTTATTCTATTTAGTCTTCATTATTTAATAGAGCAAAAAGTTTCATTTTCTTATCCTTTATCTATGATTGTAGGAGATGGGAAGAATTTTAAGTCCCAGATTATATGACCCTCCTCACGGAATTCTAGTGAAAATGCTGAATATTTATAACCAGAGGCAATCTAGACATGGCGGAATAAATATTGTGATGTTAAAACTGCCTTGATGGACTTATGCGAAGGGATACATATCCCTTGAGTGGAGAATCTCTGGGCTTCTACTGATATCCTCTTTGAGGATAACCCCGATGAAATGCGGGCTTGCATCAGAGATCTGGAAATGCTCATTTATGCCAATGATGATTCCATTCCTATTACCAAGAGGGTGAAGGAAATGATGAATCGTGGCACCACTGAGGGGATCAGTGCTTCAGTAGATGAAGAGTGGCATGATTATAGGGCTCCTGAAGATGTAAGTTTCTTTCCATATTTGAATTGAAACTTGATTTCAATTAATGCTTTGTTACTCAAGGAAATTACTTTCTTCATCCTACAGCTTGTTAAGAAAGGAACTATTGAGGTTCCTTCACTATAGTACAACCCTGGTGGCACCTATGAATCTCCTTGCGAGCTGGGAGAGGTATCTCCAAGCCAAAAAGCCATGGATGAGGAGTTAGAAAGGGCTTTTCATTCTCCAATACTTTTATTTGTAGGTGATGATGTCAACACACCCAAAAAGTCAAAGAAGTAAAGGCATCGAAGGAAGAAGTCCACAGCTAAACGCTTCATTAGTAGTGATAAGTCCTTCGGATAGTCATGAATCCTAACTCATAAAAATATTACTCATACTTCATGGGATTTCAAGGGCTTCTTTGATTTCCCCATTGAGAGAGAGGACTGGCCCTCCATTAAGGACGATGGAGGGTGCTGGTGAACAGTCACAAATTCATGCTGACCTGGCTGCTCCTGAAGAAATGAGGAGAGAAGAAGAGCCAGCTTCTGTTCTCAGTACTGCTTATGTTGCTACGGCAAGGAGAGAAGAGCCTGCTTTTGGTAAATTAACAATATTTCATAGAACGTTGAATGAAGACACCAAATGACTTCTATTATGTGATGCTCTAGGTTCAACACATGCTCCAGAAAATTTGGTGACCACTACAACTGACTCATCAATTTTCTCTGAGGAAGCTGTACGGGGTCCGAAGTCGCAGGAGGAGGGTCACCAAGATGAAATATTAAATGCTCCCACTGGTGACACTAACCCAGAATATGAGATATCACGGGATGAAATGATGAAACGTGGCGCATCTTTTGAAGAAATTTAAATCATGTTAAATTACCATGTGATTTAGAAGATATTGGATGTGAGTGTTATCCTTCATCTTGTTAAAATATTTTAGTACATCTCAGGCCCTGATTGGTTGAAATGTGCAGTTCCATCTGAAAAAGCTACTGATTTTCCGATGCCTGAAGGGGGTATAGACAACCCTATCATTACAGAGATTCCAGCTCAAGTGGAGCTTAACTTGGTAGAGATTCCTGAAACCCATCATTAAAATCCTGTTAAATCTAGGAAAGATAAGGAGGAGCCTTCTCATGGTGATGATCTACCATTGGGTAAAAGATGATAATATTTGTGGTTTTACTTAATTTGTAAGACATCTAATCAACTTTTTTTATCCATGGTAACTAACCAAATATTTCAATTGACTATGTAGGGCCATCAATTTCATTGGCTAGATCCGAAGGTGAATCCTCAGCCTCAACCCCAACGGGAGTAGAAAGTGAAGTACGAAGGGTCAGTGGGGAAGGAATAGAACAGGGCACTTTCTTAAGTGCATTAATCCTGGACTATATTCCCCCTGTGATAATGATGATGAATTAGGCCCAAAGGTGAAAAAGGGGATCAAATTCTCATGTCGCAAGGCATGGAAAAATATATGGAAGATCATATCTGAAGTTCCTCTTGAAGAGTTGTCTTCAAAGATCTCGTGACTGTCATCCTTGTTTGTCATACTGGGACTTGGTGGTTTTGGAAATCAAGAGATCTATACCGCAGTGAAACAAGTCATCTTAAAGAGGGAGCAGGAGGAAAAGTGCTTTCAGGATCTGATCAGAGCAAGGCTGTAGTGTCCCGAGCTGAGGTTGATCATGCTGCAAAGTTGAAGGAGCTGAAGTATAAGATCAAGGAAAAATTTGTCTAGCAGATGCATCTTCAGCAATGGTTAGATTCTGTTATTGGGGAAATTGACTAGCTTAACAACTCATTGGAAGGAGTCCAAATGAATGGTAGGAAAGCCATCACAGATGCCAATAAAGCACTCCATCAAGCTGAAAAGACTGAAGCTAGTCGAGTGAAAGAACTTCAAGTGGCTACTGATGAAGCTCGGGATGCCATAAATCAAATGAAGAGTTATGTTGAAAGCCTCTTGTAATTATTGAAAAAGAGGAGATACTCCAATCTATGGATGTTCTTCTAATCTTGCGCATCAATGAAAAAGACACTTCATCCTCAATCATTTGTACCTGCATTCTCTTGATAATTACATAAATATTTTTTTTACCTAATCCAATGGTCCTAGTAAGCGTAGTTTGATTTTTTTATATGATTATACAAACATCCCCAAAAACTTTTCATCATTTATTGCTCAATATTACCTAAATCATTAAATATGTACATGTAGCGAGCTGGGACTCAGCTTTTGTTTCGAGTTCCTTTTACAAGTACCAAATTTAATGAGTAACCTATCTTTTGTTGGTAGTTTAAAGGCATGCATGTCAAACATAAAAAGGCTAATGTTTATGGTTGAATATATTTGAACGAATGGATTAAAATTTAATTAATTCCTTGATAATTTTCTTGAAAACATATTACCACATTCAAGTATAGGGAAAATATGTAAACTATGACTTAAGAAATTTGGAATCTGAGGGATGATATGAAAAAAGGGCTAAAAGGCATTAGAGGAAGTATTTCCTAATAGTGAAGTTACCACTATTTTTCAAACCTGTTAGGGGGTTGAATTATGCAGGGCCACTTAAGGGAATTGGCTGCATAGTCAAATAATAGCGCCTTCTGGCTGACAGGTCCGTTATGTAGACTACTTATGCAAGGCCACATAGGGGCATGTGTTGCATAGTCAGGTAAAAGAACTCTCAGAAATTTTACTTTTCTATTTCTAAAACCAGTGAATGATTATGGAGATTCAAATTTCCCAAAGAATAGAGTGTGTTATATGGAGAGAGGTACTTGAATATGAAGAGGATATTCCCAATAAAGATTGTCAAAGAATTCGATGAATGTCACTCCTGCGAAGGTATGACCCAAACATAGGGAAGGTAAATATAAACCATAGACTTTAATACTTTCAGATCATGAAAAAGAGTATGGGACAAATATGTTTGGGATGGCTATTTTTGTGGATCCCTACATATCGTCGTTAAGACTAATAAGGACAAAATAGTTTCCCCCCCTAGAATGAAGTTACCCCTATTTGACGTACACGTTAGGGGGGGGTTGAATTATGTAGGGCCACCTAAGGGAATTGGCTACATGGTCAAATAATAGCATCTTTTGGCTAACAGATCCGTTATGTAGACTACTTATGCAAGGCCACCTAGGGGCACATACTGCATGGTCAGGAAAAAGAATTCTTGGTTATCAGAAATTTTGTGACCAGAAGTCAATAAAAGGGTTATGGAGGTCTGGAAGTATTTAGGGTTAAGAGTATGACACATGAAAATGGGTATTGTTCAATTCATGGAAGAGATGAATAGACCAATGCTGACCATAATCATCTTGTTGATGGGTCCTGAATTGAGATGCTGGAATTCACTACATATCTCCTTAGGATGATAATCAAGCCATATGTTGTTCTGGAAATATAGTTTAACGTCATGTGGGACAAGAGAATAGGAGATCGTAGTTTAGGGTTGTAGAGATCGGACCATAATGAGGGAGACAGAATGTGTGTTTGTTATAAACCTGGTGTGAATAAAGACCAGGGTTTTCATACCACATTCATGTGCTCAAATGGGGGGTTTTTTAGCCAAGGGACTGAAAGTAGAGTTTGGGGTTAGGCCCAAAGACTTGGGGTTGGGTTTGAGGGATTCTCGAACGTTCCTAATTATCTAATAAGTATGGGAATCAAGCCATATGTAGTTTTCAAAATAACCTCTGTACAGATTTGGTTCGTACATGTGTAGGGTGGAAGGGGACTTTAGTGAAATGATGGTTAGATCCAAGATTAAAGGTTTGATTATTTCTATATATACACATAGTCCTTGGAATATAACATGATTAGAGATCAATGTCAATAATAATTCCCTCTTAGGTGAGGGTGTCATAGAATGTTGTAGTTTACTCTCGTACATGACAAAAGTGTGAATAGTTTAAGGTCATACGCATGGAATGGTGCTTCATAGTTTAGCGTCATGTAGATAGGATGTATTGCTATGCAGTTTAATGTATTTCAGTGAGAACAACAGGGGACTGTATCGTTTAATGTCATATAGTAAGGATGATGATGAACCAATGTGAATATATTGGTTTCAGAGAGGGGGCTTCATAGATCAACATCGTATGAGATGGAGGTGAACTGATATGAAGATATTGGTTTTGGGCTTGAACCTCAGGAGGTTACCTACGTACCCAGCCTAGAAGGCAAGGATCGAAGTCCGCATAGTTCAATTGAGAATTAATTGGTGATTGAGTTGTACATGAGGACAACCAGAAGATGGTGTTGGGACATACGCATGGTTAGTGGCCCAGAGAGGGTGTTATGGTTGAAGCTTACTCTAAGCTCACGTGAGTCATGCTCGGTGTGAGAAACAAGAGGTAAAAACAACCCTAATTATGCACAGTTTAACATCATGTAGGACATAAAGGGGTCACTTTTTAACGTCATGTAGGATAATAAAGGGACCATGCAGTTTAAAGTCTTGTGGTGAGGACTAAAGGGACTGTGCAGTTTATAGTCATGTAGTGAGGACTAAAGGGACTGTGTAGTTTAAAGTCTTGCAGTGAGTACTAATGGTGCTACAATGTTTAGTGTCAGGTAGTAGGGACAATGGGTGTATTTGTGTTTCACAAAATACTTCTTCAAGAATATTGCATTGGTTGGAGTTGTAATGAGTTCTCCATCCATTGAGATTAAAGAATAAGCTCTGTTGGAGTAGACTTTATGTATTGAATAAGGTCCTTCCCACTTTGGCTCAAGATTTGGAGGATTATTTCCTAGTATTATTGTAGTTATGAGAACCAATACCAATTCTCCTTGAATGGATGAACGAATATGAACTTTTTATTGAAAGATTGTGTTATTTGATTCTCATAGACTTTCAAGTGGTGCAAGGTGAACAATATTTTTTCATCTAATCATTCCAATTCATCAAATCGCTTCCGAGATTGATCATATGTGGATGAATGGTCACAAATGTCTGCTCTGAGTGAAGGTAATTGAACCTCAATGGGAAAAACTTCTTCTATTCCATATACCAATGAATATGGAGTTGACCTCATAGCAGTACTGGTGGTGGTTCGATAAGCCCATAAATCATGAAAAAGTTTATCAGGCCATGATTTATTATCTTTATCCACCATCTTTTGCAGTATGTTTGAAAGAGTCTTATTGAGGGCCTTAATTTGTCCATTGGCCACTGCATGATACTGAGATGAATGGTTGGATTTGATATTATATTCATGATATAACTTTATCACCTTGGATGAATAGAATGTGGTTCCATTTTATGTCAATATGGTATGTGGGACACCGAATCTGGTAATGATATTAGACTTAACGAAGCTAAAAATTCTTTTAGAACTAACTTCTTTGAGAGGTATTTCCTCTGCCCACTTGAAAAAGAAGTTAGTAGATGTAATAATATAATTAAACTGCTTGGATGTAGTTGGAGGATAAGGTCATACTACATCCATTCCCCATGTGGAAAATGGCCATGAGTATTTAGCTGTATGAAGTAAATCTGGGGGTTGATGAATTAAGTTGGCACACACATGGAAAGAATGACACTTCTTAGTGAAATAAACATAATCTTGCATCATTGAAGGCCCGAAGTATACAAGCCTTTAGATTTGACCAGAAAGTCTATGTCGAGACTGGTGGGCACCACAAACTCCTACATGAACTTCATTCATGATAGCCATTGTCTCTTCACCATCAATACATTTGAAGAGAATTCCATCAAAACCTATCTTATAGAGAATTCTTTGGTGATATGGGTTATCATAAGGAGTAAAATTTACCACACATCACTGGACTTGTTCATTCCCAACTCTATTAGGTGGGAGTGTTCCATTTTGAAGGTATTCCGTGATAGGTGTCATTCATCCTGTAGTATGGCCATATGGTTCAGAAATGGGACTGATTTCATTGATTTCCTCTGTTTTGATTTGAATAAAAGGTGAAACTACACGACGGTGGGCAATACTAATGATTGGTTCATCCCGGTTTGGATCTTCCAGGGTTGTGGCTACATTATCTAGTGCATCATCTTGGGCATTTTGTGACTGCAGGACATAAGAAAATGTCGGTTCCGAAGGAAATTCCGTCATTAACTCTCTGACGTAATCACACAAAGGGATTAACTCTTCCTTTCTAATGGCATAATCCTCATTTATTTTTTTATTACCAAATCTGAATCACCTTTTACTTTCAAGTGATTCACTTGTGCTTGAAGCGCCAATTCCAAGCATGCGATGAGAGCTTGATATTCTACTTCATTATTTGTACCACCTTCCAATAAAAAGAAGGAATATGGGAGAACTGCCTTTTTGGGGAAATAAGTATGATTCCTAACCCAACTTTGTTGAATTTAGGATCTTCCATTTTCTTCCCCGCTAGACTTCTGGAGGCACCATCAAAGTACATTTCCCATGTTTTAGGATTATCTTGAATATAGAAGACTTACTCATCAGGAAGTTCAATATTTAATGATGTATCTTCTACAGATGGGTGTTCAGCATGGAAATAGGCCCGAACTTGGCCATTTATTGCCTTTTGAGACACGTACAATATATCAACCTGTTGCAAAATAACTGCCCACCTTTCCAGACGTTAGGTAAGCATTGGAAGACTAAGGATAAATTTGAGCGGGTTATTGTGAGAAAATAATTGGACCTCATGATGTTGAAGGTAGTGTCTCAATTTCTGAACTGCAAAGATTAATGCTAGGTAGCACTTTTCAATACTTGAATATCGAGTTTCTGCCTCAAGCATAGTCTGAATGAGATAGTAAAGGTTGTTTTCATTCCTAGAACCATTCTTTTGGGAAAGTAAGGCACCCAATGATCGCTCTAATTCTGTCACATAGAGAATAAGTGGTCCTCCTTCAACGGGTGGAATTAATACTTGTGGACTGAAGAGATATTTTTTGAGAATATCGAATGTTTCTTGACATTATTCAGTCCACTAGTAGGTGACTCCCTTATTCATTATTTTGGGGAAGGGTAAACACTTTCCTGCCAAATTGGAAATGAAACGCTGAATATAGGCCAAGTGTCCATGAATTCCTCTTAATTCATTCAAATTTCGAGGGGGTGACATACAAAGTATTGATTTTTCCTTCTCAGGATCAACATCGATACCACGATGGCGTACAAAAAAGCCGATAAATTTTATTTAGGTTACCCCAAAAGATTATTTCAAGGTGTTCATCATCAAATAGTGTTGTCGAAGTTTTTTGAATATGATTTCAAGATCGGCCAAGTGATAAGAAAATTGTATGGATTTAACTACCAAATAATCCACAAAAAAATTAACAAATTTTCCCAAAAAGGGTCTGAAGATATGGTACATGGAACGTTGATACATTTCACCTGTGTTTTTCAGGCCAAAGGGAATTACCCGATAAAAAAACACACCTTGAGGAGCTCTAAAGGCTATAGAATCCTCATCCTCTAGGGACATTCATATTTGATTGTACCCAGAGTATCCATCCATGAAGTAAAGTGCTTCATAGCTAGTCATTGCATCAATTAAGAGTTATGTGATCGAAACTGGAAAATCATCCTTGGGACAATGCCAATTAAGATAACTGAAGTCAATGAAAACTCTAATTTTTCCATTCTCCCTTTTCACAGGGACAATATTAGCCATCCATTTGGGATACTGAACTTCTATGACGAATTTATCTTTGATAAGATTATCAGCTTCAGCTTCAATTTTAGAGTCATAAGTTGGGTGTGTTCTTCTTGCAGCTTTCTTGAATCCTCGATGTTCTTCTAGAAAACCCAAATGATGAGCGAAAACATCGGGATCAAGACCTGATATTTTTGTATAATTCCAAGAAATTACATCTCTATTATTCTTTAAAAATTAATTATACATTTATTTCTCTTCATGATTCATGGCCACAATAATTAAAGTCGAGCATGGATCTTCTTTTGTAACCAGATTTATTTCTATGAGTTCATCCATAGTGGTAGTGATACCCTCTTAAAATTCTGGAGAAGCATCTCTAAGATATTCCTCTACTTCTTAAACATGTGTTACCTCCTCTGTTTCTACTTTCCTAGTAGATTACTAAGTAGAACTTCTACGGTCCGGGGAGAAGTTAAAACTTGAACATCTTTAAGAAGAGGCTGCCATTTCTGACCCTATTAATGATGAAGGTTCCTTCTGAGGTGATAGAGAGGATATGATGGATTGGGAATCGACATTATTATTTTCCCCTAGATTTGCAATAACATCTTCTGATATGGTTGATGATGTATGGAATTTCTGTATTTTAGCCGATGAAATAAAGACATATCCATTTAAGCTTTCATCATTGCTTGGAAAATCAACAATTTATCCCATGCTGTCTGGCTCGATTTCTATAACTAAAATTATGGAAGTTTTCATAAGAGTGTTTGGATTTAGGTCTATCCTATCAATTTGACAAATATGTAACACATAATCTGTACTCACATGTATGAATGGGTTTACAGGAATCTTTTCCAAACCATATAGAGCATTAATTTTGGTAACCTTCTTTGTTGTCGATTTTTCTTTTCCCTCCATGTTCTAAAAATCCACCTCAATGTATTGAGATTCACATGTTTTGAATGGGGATTTGTCACCATACAATTTCCCAATTTGACCATTGAAATAATATTTGTGACACTGATGGTATAAAGAAGGTACGGCCGCATGTTGATGTAGTCAAGGTCTTCCAAGAAAAATGTTGACAGATGTGTCCTGATGAACAACCATGAAATCTGAATTAGACACAAGATCTTCAAACTGAATTCTGAGTGTAGTCTCACCCACAGGTTCTTGTTCATTCTTATCATGTCCTTGAAACAGCAAAGTAGAAGGAGATAAATCAGATTTGGTGAGGCCAAATTGATGATGTGTACGAATAGGCATGAGATTGACTTTTGAGCCATTATCAATGAAAGCTCGTCAGATGTCTATATCATTAACTTTTCCAGATAAATACAATGGTCTGATATATCCAAGTAAAAACATCATATTCATCTTCATCCGTAAAAGATATCACTACATGGGATTCTACAGAATCATTCTCTATATGGTAGAGTTCAGCCGCAACAATTTCAATTTATAATTCTTGAGGTCATGAAAAATCTTCAATAATCTCCTCCCTAAGATCTTTTTATAGATTCAAGGCATCCAGAATTGATAAAATGGCTGGTACTTGAGCCAAATGTTTCAATACATCATACTTTTGGTCTAAAGGTCTGCGTTTCCCATCAGGAAAATGTGGTTTTGAAGGTGCCTTAGAAGTTGATGCTTTGGCAGTAGAAGCATATCATATCAGGGTAGGAGTTGGGAATACTCCTAGATTCGGCAGATTAGAATGATTAGGTCTATCTATTTGCTGAGAAGAAGATGGGTTGACCTTTAACCGGTCATCCAAAATAAATGTATTAGGACCGAATCTCCCATGTGTGGAAGAACTTTCTTGTTCCAGTTGAGCTTGCTGAAGGGATTTTCCATGAGTTTCGGCAGCATATACAGTTCTAGCAGGGGAATTATTTAAATAGTGGCTTCTAGAATATTCACTTATTCACATGTATCCTAGACCTTTGTCTCTTCCTCTAATTCCTCTATTTGGTATATGGAAATTAGGCTCATAAAAATCAAAACTATCATTGGCATACGGATCTGTTAAATGAATCTTGTTAACATAACCAAAGATCAATTCTTCATCTGATGAAGATTCTACCTGATTAGCCAATTCAGGTTGTGCCCTTTTTCAGGGTGGTGCTCGTGCTTTTGAAGTAGATGGCATAAAATCTGCCAGAATCAAAGGCAATTTAAGAATTGGCATGAACACTTCTTCTTCTGAATGCTCTTATTTCTTCAAATTACACTGCTTATTTGACAATTTTTTTCTGATGAAGGGGGTTTTGTTGTGTAATTCATAAAAGAAAACACAATTGGTTGATTCAATTCTATTCGTAAAATGGCATGAGTTCGGTTGATCATTTTCCTGACCATCCAATCATTATATTTCTACGCATTTTTACTTTTGACTTCATGCCACTCGCCTTCTTCCTCTAGATCATTAACAGTAACACATGCTACATGGGCTGAAGAACCTTTCAATTTTACCTGTTTAGAGTCCACCATCTTTTGCAGGAGGTATTTGAAGACAAAGCACTCCTGAATAGGATGCCCCAACATCTGATGAAATGGGAAATAGTAGGGAGGTCTTCATATCCTTACTTTTTCGGAATTTTGGGCCTTGGAAACTGAACTAGATTGTTTTCCAGAGCCAAAATGAAGTAGCCAGGAACCTGTTCATTCCGTAAATAATAAACATTGTTCTTCAAATCATCAAACTATTTTTGCCTTTGATATCTTTGATCGTCCTTACGAGGCAGCTGTTGTTGTTGGCGCTCAGGAGGTGGAGCCCTTCGATATGTTGAAGGTTTTGAAGTTGAAGTAGGTACAAGTGCATTTTTAAGTGTGACAGTAGCAGTCTCTGCTTTCCCTATTCTCCTTCCTGGAACTGATGGAATTACACATGTTTTTACCATAGTCTTTGTAAGAGAGTATTCGATCTAATGATCAATTGAAGTAAGGTCTCTACAAACTTTTTTTTATTTCACAGGGATAAATGGTGTGCGTAATTCGTCACATAGAATTTCCACACAGATAGACAACAACTCTTCTTGAGGGATTGCTAAAATTAAGGAATATGTTAATTCCTTTTAGCGAGCAATGAAATATAAAACCCTTTCATTATCCCTTTTTTACAATTAGTAAGATCAAAAATTGTCATCTTTGGAAATGTTTTGATAAATTGAAGAAATAATTTTTGACAGAGATCATCCCACCCAGTAATTGACTGAGATTGCAAGCTTTTATATTAGATGAAAGCAGGTCCTTGTAATGACTATACAAAAAACCTGAGCTTAACTGCTTCTTTTTGTTGAGGATTTCCCATCATAGGATCAAAATGAGAAACAAAATGTGTTAAGTGTTTTTCTGGATCTCTTGAACCATTAAAAATTGGGAATGTGGTACTCAAAAAAATTTACGGGGGAGGAATTGTACCCACCCATTCAGGGTAAGGTCTCTTCTCCGGTTGAACTAGTGCATGCTTTCCTTCCATAGCTTCCAACCGAACTTTTAATGACTCAATGTTAGTCATTAATATTTGTGAAATATCTAGTTGAGCTTGGGCCTGAGCAAGTGCAAGAACTGGAGTTTGGACGGGTGTGGCGACTGGTACTGTAACTGATGGTAGTATTTCTAGTTGCAGTCACATACGACCCATAAGATCTGACCCGTGAGGGTGTACTTGTAAAGGGGGATATTCTTGATCCATCCCAGTAGCTGTAAAAAATTACCTTGAGTGACTAACTCCAACATGCTTAGGAGGAAGACTACCTTGAATTAGTTTAGCATTTAACCTCCTTAACTCTTTCATTTCTTCCTCTTGTTGTTCGAACCATTCCTCTAATGAGAGTGATTGGCCTTCTCCAGAGGTAGGGTGGAATGTAACCTGAATTATTCCTTTCCCCATGTTGGACGCCTTTCAGAGAGGGGAATTTTTGTTATTTGAAGGAATATCTAGATTCTGGGTAAGCCTTTGATTACAAGTACGCACACCTTATTCATTTGTTTCAGTACGTAGAGCCTCTTGAACAGGAATGTCTTCATCTGATTCCCCAGAGTGAGCCTTATTTTCTGAGGGATCGGTGACAATGGCATTTATGACATTTATCAATGCATAACACATTGTATCCCTTCTATCAGCTCTTTTGTGATACTGTCTTATTCCATGTCCTTTATGAGACATTTCCTTTTGTTTGGTTGATCCCTCTGGAACTTCCTGATGAATCGTAATTTGGAGGGAGTCTCCTGATAATTCATCTCTGCGTTCCTCTTGTGGATTCTTCCCTAATTGAAAGAAGACAGACATTCGCTGAGGAAGAGATTGATAATTTGAAAAAGTCCCCAGTCTGGTGGATTGGGGAGGTTCCTATTTTTCCTGCTCGACTCCTCAAATCCTTTCTGTTGATTCCGAGGGTTGGGTTAAAAGATTCCCCATCTTGGCGAGTTGAGGTTGATCTTGAGATGCTATATCTGAAACTTTCTTAAACTTTCTCCTGATTTTACATATTTTAGTCTGGAAATTAGTTGGATGCATCATCTAACATCCAATCAAATCACCTGGCTCAGATGACCATTGGATTATTTCTGACACCTCTATTACCTGATGATGTGCATGCTCTAAACGAGGAGCATGTTCAATATTCTCATTTTCTTGATGCAAGAGTAATTCAACAACTTTTTCTTTATATTCCTGACTTTGGTAAGAACTTTTTGAGGCCTATTCTTGAGAAAGTATTTGATTACACACAAAACTAGTTAGATGTGGCCAGTCAAGGGAAATAATATTGCATGAGATCACTTTTGGCAGGCTTTGTTGGATGTAGAGCATAGTAAAATGCAATGCTCCATGAACACCCCATCCACTTATACGAATATCATATGGGGTATTGTTAATTAACTGGCGCCATATTTTTAATGCTCCAAGGCATGAATGCTAAAGGGATCTCTACTGCTTTTCAACCTTTGGATGTTGGGAAACTGAGAGAGATACCATGTCCATTTGGCGTTGCAACCCTTCTATTATCTTGACATGATTTTGATATTCATCATAAGATAATATTTTCTCTTTTAAGTAACAAAGAGTTTTCCATATGTTGAGATGAATATCTTGAATACAATCTTCTGTCACTATTTCTAGAATATCATACTGAGAGTGAGCCAAAGGCCAAAACATGAATGGTATTTCACCTATGTCCAGTTATTTTCTCATATTCAGTACTTCCTCTTAGTCATTTGATGAAGATTCTTCTACCTGATTGGACCAAAGATGGTGCTTCTTTGTTACTTCATTAGAATCAACAAGATTGGTAGAGGATTCATTTGTCAAATTAGAAGATAAATGACCCAGGGGTGGTTTAAATAATGACCTACACCCCGGGATATCTTCTGGTTGAGAAATTATTTCACCTGCTAATGGTAAGGCCTTAGACATGACTGGCTTTATATTTGCAAGTGCCTCAAGATAAGAGGGATTTCTTGTTGCTGCATTTTCCATTGAAGAATTTTCCAGGCAATACAAATTACTACTGTAGAGAGGACTTTTGCAGCAAAATTGATCATCATGGGGAGGATCACCATGGTGGGTTACAAAAAAAGATGAAACCTCTTTCTCCTTGGTCTTCTGGCCACGTAGAGGGTTATCGTAGCTCTAATCTGAAGATGATACTTCGAGATTGACCGAATTGCCATGAAGCATTCCTTCATGATGAAATTTCAGATGAATACCTTCGGAATTATTGTTGTTACTTCCAAAATTTTTAAGTGAGAGAGTATAATCTTAAGCTGTACCAGATAATTGACTGAGGGCTTCAAGAAATCCAGCATTGAGAAAGGCCTAATTGTAGATTGGGTCTTTATTTTTCAACTGTGCCAGATGGGTCATTTTCTTGGACACCTTCTTACTCACTTTGGAAACCACTTGTTGATGAAAGTGGTTATTATGGGTAGGTGTATGTTCCTGATCATGAGAAATGGTCAGGTTATGCTGATTATCTCCATTTAAATTGGGTGTATGTGCCTGACTTTATTGTCTGTATGACATGGGGGAGTATGCCTCACGACCCTCCAGGACTGGAACAGAGGTGTGTATCTGCTCCAATGTAACATTTTGATGAGTCAATCCACTAATAGGGATAGATTTGTGTTTCATTCCCTGTGATTTCACTGAAGTTGTTATAATATTCTGACAGGTATCCAGAATATGGGCAGGGATTTTCTTCTGCTCTTTCACCATTGTTAGAATGTGCTTGGTGACTTCAGTTTCCAGAATGGAAATATATGTCCATTTAGTGTCCGGAGTAGGTTTATATTCCTGATCCTATATTCCTTTTCCTGTCAACGGATATTGAATGTACTTATGCATAGGGGTAGAGAGTTGAGTCTACTCCAAATTTTTCATCGGAGCTTTCCAACTGACTTCTCCGGGTGCTACCAAATGAGACTGTTGGAATTCTTGATGAACATTGAAAGGTGTATGTGCCTACTCGATATTCCCTATCAATTATGGCTGATGGATTTCCTTCAATACTGGAAGACAAGACTGATGACAGAATTGGTGATTGTAAGCAGGTGTATGTGCCTGTTTACAGGTGGTCACCATATTTGGTTGGTGAGCTTCTTTGGATGCAGTCGGATGAGCCTACTGACTGGCTAATTAATTATAAATAGGTTTATGTGCTTGCCTATTTTGCTCTGTCATAATTTCCTAATGGTCTTGGTGGGTTTCTTCCAGACGGGTCTTCTGGACAGCAGGATCAGAACGGACAGGTGTGTGTGCCCACTCGTTGCTTGCCATCAAGTAAGGTTGATGGACTTCTTCGAAGGGGGATAGGTAAGAACCTACTCCCTATTGGAAATGTTTCACCTCTAAAGATTCATCTTGTCTGCTCATGTCTGAGGAACCTGATCTGAACACCTATATGTGATACCCTCATCATGTTGAGGGGGCACTACTGTATGATTCTGGCGGCGATTGTTGATGGGATTCCTCAAAAAGGGCTCATGTCTTCTTGAAATAATGCCTTGAATGATCTCTTCATTCACCTCCTTGTAATATGGGAGGGACTGGTTGTTGCCTTCTAGGGATAACGACCCGATATGGTTGGAGACGGTGGTTAGCACCGCCTGTTTCTTGATCACTGGTTGTCGCTATCCGGACAACCAGTGTGAGTTGTTAACTTAGAGGGTTTCACTACTGGAAAGGGGACATTTCCCAACACTTGTATACCAATGGTTCAAATAACCATTGGTATATGTTGTCTTTACCAATGGTTTTCATAAACCGTTGGTAAAGACCTTGAACAAGTGACTTTTCCCAATGGTTTCATAAAACCGTTGGGAAAAGTGGGGAAAAATCACTTTTCCCAACGATTTCAGGAAACCATTGGGAAATATGGGGAAAATTCTAGTTTTCCCAATGGTTTTATGAAACCATTGGGAAATATTGCATTTTCCCAACAGTTTTTAAAAATCGTTGGGAAAAAAGGCCCATAATTCTCCAAATACAGGCAGCGGCCTCCCTACGATTCCAGAACCCTTCTACTGGTCTCCAGAAGTGATTCCTTGGTTGAAGCACTTCTGAATCCCCACCTCTTCCATCGGATCAGCAACTACCAGGTTAGACTCCTTCCATATTTTATCAAGGATATAGTTCCCCCTCTTATAAAGCATATCCTTCTATTCTCAACGATTTCGTGTTTCCCAATTTTTAGGGTTTTTGTAAAATTTTATGATTGTCCACGAATTGTGTACTCAAATCCCTATATCGGTGTATGTAAAATTAATGTTTTCATTACACCTTTACATTTATAAGGGTATGGTGTCTCTTTATTGTGTTCTAATTTTGAAGATTCATATTTTTTTTAATATCAATTATTCAAAAATTATAGCTTCATGTATATGAAATAATAATAAATTGTTTGTAATATTTATTGATATTATTTCATGAATATCACGCCTTTCATTAAGATCATTCCAAACATGAAGATCTTGTTCATCTTAATTTTTGTACACTATGTGTATTACATAACAAGTATATATCATGTTTCTATCAAAATCTATATATATATAAAATGACACACTGTTCACTTATCCTATGGACAATATAACATATGGAGTATCTTCTTGAACTTTTCCAAATAGTATCTGGTCCCTAATTAGTACTTCTTCCTTCTTCATGAAACTAATTCACAGAATGTCAAATTCGCAATATTAGTGAATATTAGTTTTTCTAATATAACCATTAATCACTCTGCCTTCGACATCATACATGTGTTATTAAATTGCCTTTTTAAAACACAATGACCATTTTCACTAATTTGGGGTTCCTTAAAATGTTTGGGAAAATCAGAAAAATGCATGTATTGAATCGTGTTTCTCATATGGTTTCATGGATACAATTTCATCTCGAAAATCATGACTGCATGGTTCAAATATCATGAGGACCATGATATTATTATTCTTCACAAAAATGAAGTTTTTTTCTATAACTATGTGTTTTTGTTTTCACTTTTGATTTGGATAAAAGGGGAGATTTGTGGTCATTAATCATGGTTGTGGGTGTTCATTTAGGATTTAAGATAATATGACTTTATTTTTTTTATATATCCAATATTATTATTGATTTATGTTCAATTTGATTATCTTTAACAAGTGATTTTATTTAATATGTTGTTATTAATGGTTCTAATAATGAAGATGTTGTATAAGGGTTCATATGGTGTGTATAAGGGTTCACATGGTGTGTAAACGGTTGACATGGTATCAGTGAACTCAAGTTATTAATTTAATCCATCATTCTCACTAGCATGTAAGAAATTGAATGATGTAAACCCATCCTCACATGATTTCTTACCTTAGATAGTGTCCAACATATGGAATACGAGCTTTTGAATTCATCAGTTAACCAGGATCATATATTCCATTTCCCCCAAGATGACTGTACTAATATAACTTTAGGTTCAACTAAATATGGTTCTCATTATACATTGTATAGTATGTATCCTTCTTGGCTAATACTCACTTTTATAAGGGTGGGGTGCTTTTCACTACCCATTCTAGCATGTGTAGACAGCCATAAAAATGTTAGATAAGTCACAAGTTTAATTCAGTAATGTTGTTATATTTGTTTTCAAAATCAGGAAATGAAGCCAATTGAAGAGAGACGAAGGAAAAAATGATGGAGAACAATCGTTGAATGAAGGAGTTGGGAATTCCATCATTAGTTCCGGTAGTGAGTACTTTATTTCAAATTGATATATTTAAAGAATATATAATGTCATGTGATTAATTTTTTTGTAATAATTTTTGTAGGATCCACCCATACATCGACAGTTATTCGACGAGGAGCCTAGTAATAGTCCTAGTACTCAGGTTGGTCGTACAAGGAGGGTTTGTAACAAAGGTGGACAAGCTGCTGCGCGTACCCGACTAGACCCTACCCCTCCCACTAACATGTCATCCTTCCCACATTGTGATCCTGGTGTGTCGTTAGTGACACAGGGGATATTTAGGCCTCCCATGTTTTCTCTACCTTCTGCATTTTCTGGCCCATCATTTTCACATCCCATGATGATTCCCAATCCCCAGTCAGCATCCGGTCAGACAGATATCCCATCTTCATTTCCTTCTATTTCTGTCTCTCTGAGCTTCTATATTTCATTGTCTTCGACTCCTGTTCCACCACAAGGTGTTCCATCAATTTCTGTGGATCCAGCGGCGCTCAATGATCATACCAGCACAGGTATATTTATAGAACCCTAACAAATTTTTATAGCAATATTTATTTTCATTATAACATGTTTTGATAAAATATTTGTTTTTCATTCATGACAGATACATCTACTAACAGGAGGCGTGGGTGGGGGCGTACACGCATGCATTCGGTGTGGAACCACCGCACACAGGTTATGGTGGATTATAATGAAGACAACCAAATGGTTGAGAAAACAGGGTAGCAATGTCAGAGTTTTTTGCCGACGCTTGCCAAATACTCCGACATCATTCCCGTCAGCCCGCTATCATGGAGACATTTGCCACATGAGGTCAAGGATAGAGCTTGGGAAGAGATATGGGTAAAAAAATATGTTCTATTTATTTCCATGAATTATTTTTGTATTTATATGAATTAATATTTTGATTTCAGATTCGATTTAATTTTCCCGATGGTGAGGGTGCACGACCGAAACGTCTAAAGGATTTAGGAAATCTTTGGAGATCCTACAAGCATGAGTTGTATATTGGCAGGGTTTCTAAATTTGGCACTGAGTTAGAGGCGGTACCAGTGGTGGATGATTGTTCTATAGAGCAGTATCGTCATATTATTACTCATAGGACGAGTATCCAGTTTAAAGTATTGATAACATTTGAGGTGTTTAAATAATAACTTTCATGTTTTTCATTAATACTATCTGTTTCATTTTTGAATTTTATTTTGGAATCATCTGGAAAAAATAGAAAGAACATTGATGAAAAAAATACCTTCACAAACTGGGACACACTACGATTCTTGATCATGAGAGGAAGCAAGTATGAAAATTGTTTATAAGTTTTCTTTACGACTTACACTTTCTTTTTTCCCTCAATTATTTAATATTTTGCTAAAGTTTTCATATAACTTTAGTTTTAAATGTCATTGTAGAGGAGAATATAAAATATTGAAGGAAATGTGCCTCGAGCAAAACTGTTTTGCTTGAGTAGACAGAAAAGAATGGAAGTGCCATCAACGAAGCGACTCAGCAGCAGATTGTAACTTTTAATCTGTTGAATTTATATTTTAATATATATTTTGTAACTTAATGATATATTTATATTTGTAACAAACTGCTTTAGAGGCCCTCGATACCCAAGAACCAGACAATTTTGGGCTAACAGATCACTTACATCAGGTGTTGGGAGAGGAGCATTCTGGCAGAGTACGCTGCCGACCTAGGATAGCCCCGACGAGGTATTAGCCCTCCTCAGGTATGAGGTGTAGTGCCATCAAGATGCAGCAAGTTAGGGAACATACAGAACATGGTGAGAAAAGGGCCACAGAGATGGCAGAACAGTCTGCTAGGGAAAATAGTGTGTTTATGAAATTTATTGAAGTTCTACGTCCAACACTTCCAGCAGAGGCCAGCCCAACTTTTGATGAGTATATATTTTTGATACGTTCTATATATGGGGAACTAGGTGGCAGTTCTAGTGGTGGTCCAGATGATGTCCAAATTGACGATGATGATGGCGAGGAGTCTGATGCGGAAGAGGATGGAGAGGAGGAGGGAGAGGCGGGTGGCGAGGGCGAGGAGGAGGGAGAGGGCGAGGTGGAGGGCGAGGGAGAGGAGGGAGAGGACGATGATGGGGACAAGGACGAGGGTGATGATGATGGTGATTATGGTGACGGTGATGTGGGACAAGTTGATCCATTACATTTTTGACTGATATTACTGAGATTTGATATTTAATCTATTCTAATTGTTGGTTTTATTTAGACTCGTAGTATAGTATTGGAGTTGAGTTATTTTTATATATTATCTATTTTTATGGATGTTGTTGTCTTTTAGTGGTTGTGTGTTTTGGAACCCCCTCCTTCCTGGACCCTAGAAAACACCCCACCATCCTCCTTGGAACCTAGACAACCCCCCTGGACAGCCCCCGGACAGCCCCCCCCCCCACGCTCCTCCCTGGACCCCGGACAGTCCCGCCGGACAGCCCCCCAGACAGCCCCCTGGACATCCCCCCAACCTCTTCCTTCGACGCCGGACAACCCCCCGAACACCCCCAGGATTGCCCCAGGACATCCCCATGAATATCCCCCCGGACAGCCCCTCACCCTCCTCCCTAGACCCCGAACAGCCCCCCAGACAACCCCCCGGACAGCCCCCCACCTTCTTCCTTGGATCCCGGACAACCCCCCGAACACCCCTCGGATATCCCCCGGACAGCCCCCCCGAATAGCCCCCCAGACAGCCCCCCCACCCTCCTCCCTGGACCCCGGACAACCCCCCGGATGGCCCCCCAAATAGCCCCCCCCCCCCACCACCCTCTTCCTTGGACCTCAGACAACCCCCCCCCCCCCCCCGAACACCCCCCGGACTGCCCCCGAACAGCCCCCCAAATAGCCCCCCAGATAGCCCCCCCCCCCCACCCACCTCCCTGGAACCCGGACAGCCCCCCCCCCCCCCCACCCTCTTCCTTGGACCCCGGACAACCCCCCCCCCCCCCAAACACCCCCGGAGAGCCCTCAGATAGCCCCCCGAACACCCCCCCCCCCCCCACCCTCCTCCCTGGACCCCGGACAGCCCCCCGGACAGCCCCCCAGACAACCCCCCGGATAGCCCCCCACTCTCTTCCTTAGACCCTGAACAACCCTGGACATCCCCTGGATAGCCCCCCTGAACAGCCCCCCACCCACCTACCTAGACCCCAGACAACCCCCCAGACAACCCCCCAGACACCCCCCCCCACACCCTCTTCCTTGGACCCCGGACAACCCCCCGAACACCCGCAGACAGCCCCCCGAACAGCCCCCGGACAGCCCCCCCACCCCCCCCTGGACCCCGGACAGCCCCCCAGACATCCTCCCAGATAGACCCCCATACAGCCCCTCCACCCTCCTCCTTGGACCCCAGACAACCCCCCGAACACCCCCCAGATAGCCCCCCCGTCCTCATCCTTGGTCCCCGAACAGCCCGCCGGACACCCACAAGACAGCCCCCACCCTCCTTGATTTCATTTCATACTAGAAAATCTATAATCTATATTTTATTTATTTTCATCATGATAATCAATGTAATTCACATTTACACATCTAATCAATATCATAGATTCTTGGTATGTTATAAAAGAGATGTATTCATTGGGCATCACATTGTTAGCTCCGAAAAGTTTCATAGCATGATAAACTAAAATCTAATCCATACTACGAATGATATAAAAATATTTTATATGAATGTCCACAAGATTTTAAGTAAATTCCATTCCACTAATAGACACATGAGGATTCTCATAAAATGGACAACATTTTATGTACATACGGAAAACTGACCAAATGCATTCGGTTTCTATTGAAACTTTAGGAGAACGATCCATGGGTCATATGTGATGTGTACGAATCAACCCAGCCTCAATCTGAGATGCGGTGTGGACGGAACCACTCAAAGTGTCTGTCTTTTGTTGCAAAAGGACGTCATTTTAATTGAAAAACATCAACTGGCATACGAAAAACCGACCAACCGCATTTGGTTTCTGTTGAAACTTGAGGACAATGATTCATGGGTCATATGTGATGTATATGAGTCAACCCCACCTAAATCTAATACGCGGTGTGGCCGGAACCACTCAAAGTGTATGTCTTTTGTTTCAAAAAGACGTCATTTTGAGTGAAAAACATCAACTCGCATAAGTAAAACTGAACAAACTCATTAGGATTGTGTTGATACTTTAGAAAAATGATCCACGAGTCATATGTGATGTGTATGAGTCAACCTCGCCTTAAACTGAGGCATGGTGTGGCCGGAATCACTCTAAATGCCTCTCTTTTGTTTAAAATGCACAAAATTTTTTGTACTTACAGAAAACCGACCAAATGCATTCGGTTTCCCTTGAAACTTTAGGAGAATGATTTATGGGTCATATGTGATGTGAAAAAATAAACCCCACATTAATATAAGATGCGGTGTGGCTGGAACCACTCAAAGTGTCTATCTTCTGTTTTAAAAGGACTTCATTTCAATTGAAAAACATCAACTGGCATATGGAAAACTGACCAAATGCATTCAGATTGTGTCGATACTTTAGCACAACGATCCATGGGTCATATGTGACGTGTATGAGTCATCCCCTCCTCAATCCAAGGTGTGGTGTGGTCGCCACCACTCAATGTGTCTGCCTTTTGTTTCAAAAGGACGTCATTTTCATTGAAAAACATCAACTGGCATACGGAAAACTGACCAAACGCATTCGGATTGTGTCGATGCTTTAGAAAAACGATCCATGGGTAATATGTGACATGTATGAGTCAACCCTGCCTCTATCTGAGGTGCGGTGTGGCTTCCACTACTCAAAGTGTCTGTCTTTTGTTTCAAAAGAACGCCATTTTAAGTGAATAACATCAACTGTCATACGGAAACCTGACCAAACGCATTCGGATTGTGTAGATACTTTAGCATAATGACTCATGGGTCATATGTGACGTGTATGATTCAACCCCACCTTAATCTGTGTCACGGTGTGGCCGGAATCACTCTAAGTGGCTCTCGTTTACTTAAAATGGACAACATTTTAAGTACATACGGAAACCCGACCAAACGCATTCGGTTTCAATTGAAACTTTAGGAGAACGATTCATGCGTCATATGTGACATGTATGAATAAACCCCGCCTCAATCTGAGATGCGATGTGGCCAGCACCACTCAAATTTTATGCCTTTTGTTTAAAAGGATGTCATTTTAATTGAAAAACATCAACTGGCATACGGAAAACTGACCAAAAGCATTCGGATTGTGTCGATACTTTAGTACAACGATCCATGGATCATATGTGACGTGTACGAGTCGACCCCTCCTTAATCTGAGGCGTGGTGTGGCTGCCACCACTCAAAGTTTCTGTCTTTTTTTTTAAATGGAAAACATTTTAAGTACATACGGAAAACTGACCAAACTCTTTTGGTTTTTGTTGAAACATTAGGAGAATGATTCATGGGTCATATGTGACATGTAATAATCAACCCCGCCTCAATCTGAGATGCGGTGTGGATGGAACCACTCAAAGTGTCTGCCTTCTGTTTCAAAAAGAAGGTCATTTTAATTGAAAAACATCAACTAGCATACGGAAAACTGACCAAACGCATTCGGATTGTTTCGATACATTAGCATAACAATCCATGGGTCATATGTGACATGTACGAGTCATCCTCGCATCAATATGAGGTGTGTTGTGGCCGCCACCACTCAATGTGTCTGCCTTTTGTTTCAAAAGGACGTCATTTTAATTGAAAAAACATCAACTGGCATACGGAAAACCAAAAAACGCATTCGGATTGTGTCAATACTTTAGCACAAAGATCCATGGGTCTTATGTGACACGTATGAGTCAACCCCACCTCAATCCGAGGTGTGGTGTGGCCGCCACCACTCAAAGTGTTTGTCTTTTGTTTCAAAAGGACGTCATTTTAAGTGAAAAATATCAACTGGAAAACGGAAAAGCGACCAAACGCATTTGGATTGTGTCGATACTTTAGAACAATGATCCCTGGGTCATATGTGACGTTTACAAGTCAACCCCGCCTTAATATGAGGCACAATGTGGCTGGAATCACTCTAATGGATCTCTTTTGTTTAAAATGGACAACATTTTAAGTACATACGAAAAACCGACCAAACGCATTTCATTTTCGTTAAAACTTTAGGAGAACGATTCATGGGTCATATGTGACATGTAAGAATAGACCCCGCTTTAATATGAGATGCGGTGTGGCTGACACCACTCAAACTGTCTGCCTTTTGTTTCAAAAGGACGTCATTTTAATTGAAAATCATCAACTGGCATACGGAAAACTGACCAAACGCATTTGTATTGTGTTGATAATTTAGCACAATGATCCATGGGTCATATGTGATATGTACGTGTCAACCCCGCCTCAATATGAGGCGCTGTGTGGCCACCACCACTCAAAGTGTCTGTCTTTTGTTTGAAAAGGACGTCATTTTAAGTGAAAAACATCAACTGGCATACAGAAAACTGACCAAATGCATTCGGATTGTGTCGATACTCTAGCACAATGATGCATGGGTCATATGTGATGTGTACGAGTCAAACCTGCCTTAATTGGAGGCACGGTGTGGCCAGAATCACTCTAACTGCCTCTCTTTTGTTTAAAATGGACAACCTTTTAAGTACCAATGGAAAGCCGACCAAACACATTCAGTTTCCATTTAAAATTTATGAGAATGATTCATGGGTCAAATTTGAAGTGTAAGAATCAACCCCGCCGTAATATTAGACGTGGTGTGGCTGCACCACTCAAAGTGTCTGCCTTTTGTTTCAAAAGGACGTCATTTTAATTTAAAAACACCAACTGGCATACGGAAAACCAACCAAACACATTTGGATTGTGTCAATACATTAGAACAATGATACATGGGTCATATTTGGCATGTACGAGTCAACCCCGCCTCAATACTAGGTGTGTTGTGGCCTCCACCACTCAAAGTGTCTTCATTTTGTTTCAAAAGGACGTCATTTTAATTGAAAAAACATCAACTGCCATACAGAAAACCAACCAAATGCATTCGGATTGTGTCGATACTTTAGAAAAATGATCCATGGGTCCTATGGGATGTGTACAAGTCAACCCGCCTCAATCCGAGGCAGGGTGTGGCCGTCACCACTCAAAGTGTATGTCGTTTGTTTCAAAAAAAACATCATTTTAAGTGAAAAATATCAACGGGCATACGGAAAAGTGACCAAACGCATTTGGATTGTGTCTATACTTTATCAAAACGATCCATGGGTCATATGTGACATGTACGAGTCTACCCCACCTTAATCAGAGGCACATTGTGGCCGAAATCACTCTAAGTGGCTCTCTTTTGTTTAAAATGGACAACATTTTAAGTACATACAGAAAACCGACCAAGCGCATTCGGTTTCCATTGAAACTTTAGAAGAATGATTCATGGGTCATATTTGATGTTTATGAATCAACCCCGCCTTAATCTGAGACGTGTTGTGGCTGGAACCACTCAAAGTGTCTGCCTTTTGTTTCAAAAGGACGTCATTTTAATTGAAAAACATCAACTAACATACGGAAAACTGACCAAACGCATTCAGATTGTGTCGATAATTTAGGAAAATGATTTATGGGTCATGTGTGACGTGTATGAGTCAACCCCGCCTCAATAAGAGGTGTGGTGTGGCTGCCACCACTCAAAGTGTCTGTCTTTTGTATCAAAAAGACGTCATTTTAAGTGAAAAACATCAACTGACATACGGAAAACTAACCAAATGCATTCGGATTGTGTCGATACTTTAGAAAAATGATACATGGGTCATATGTGACATGTAAGAGTCAACTCTGCCTTAATCGGAGGCATGGTGTGTCAGAAATCACTCTAATTGTCTCTCTTTTGTTTAAAATGGACAACATTTTAAGTATATACGGAAAACCGACCAAACTCATTCGGTTTCTATTGAAACTTTAGGAGAGCTATCCATGGGTCATATGTGACGTGTAAGAATCAACCCCGCCTCAATCTGAGATGCGGTGTGGCTGGAACCACTCAAAATGTCTGCCTTTTCTTTCAAAAGGATGTCATTTTAATTGAAAAACATCAATTGGCATATGGAAAACTGACCAAACGCATTCGTATTGTGTCGATACTTTAGCACAACGATCCATGGGTCATATGTGATGCATACGAGTCAACTCTGCCTCAATCTGAGGCGTGGTGTGGCCAGTAGCACTCCATGTGTATGTATTTTTTTTTAAATGGACATCATTTCAGGTAAAAATATATAGTATACAAAAAACCGATCAAATTATAAATTGACTTCCGGATTTCACATATAGTTTTCATCTAAATATTAAGTTGAATTATAAATGATTTATGTATGTTTATAATTACGTTATGAATTCTAATTTAATTATAGATGTGTATTGTTCCAGCATTATATGTTAAATGTGTATTAATTTGTTCTCTATATGTATGTGTTTGTTGGTTATTGAAGGTACAATAATTGTATATGTGTGTGTTAGTTTATTATAGGTAAAATAATTTGATTGAGTTTGGGAGGGCAGAAAATGAGGCCTGCTGTGCAAATTGCAGACCTGCTGTACAAATTGCAGGCTGCTGTGCAATTTGCACACCATAGGCTATGCCAACAGTTCAAAACCGTTGGAATACCATCTTGGTTCCTTTTTTTACCAACAGTTCATTGAAACATTGGTGAAAATCCTTTCCCAATGGTTCAATGAACCGTTGGGAAAGAGGGGAACCCTTGGGATTTCCCAACGGTTCAAGCCAAACCGTTGGGAAAAACTATCCCAACGGTTTGGCACAACCGTTGGGATAGGTTAGGCATTCTCCACCCTATCCCAATGGTTCACAGTAAACTGTTGGGAAAACCTTTCCCAACGGCTTACATCCCTACGGTTTGCAAAACCGTTGGTAGAACATATACCAACAGTTCTGCAGCCATTCCCAATGGTTCTGAACCATTGGGAAAGTCTGTATTTCTAGTAGTGCTTATCGAGTAGCCTCCAGAGTCAGGATGGTACCATGTTGACGATATTCCTTAACCAATGCATTTGAGACCCAGCGTTGAAGATGCTGAGTAGGTGATGTCATCCTCAGAGCGGACGAGGATCCAGTAGGAGTAGCGGCCAAAGAATTCATAGGTGTGAACTTTAAAGAGTCCATTCTATGTTGTATTGAGATCATGGAGAAGAGTGTCTATTTGATATAGTAGACATAATCAAGATAAGTCTTGTCAGACTACATCTTTTCGATGAGTGATTATGTTATTGACTGCTTTGCTGGCCCTCATATTGAGTTAAATAGGGGCCTAAAAAATAAGTAAAACTTCATTTTAACTTGGCTAAGTATTGACATCGGGTTCACCATTTTTATTTCTTCATGAAATTGGTATGAACCTTGTTTGTTTAAGGTTCAAACATTCCAATCAGTTTCTAACGGGTTTATTCATACAACCGGAAACATCCAATTATTCTATATCAATTTGGACCTACTTTCCAATGGTAGGTGCTCATTAGTTGTGGACCGATGAGGCTTAATAATTTTCATTGGTCGATAGGATAGAATGTCAGGATCATCACACCTTTTGGCGGGGAATTATTACCTACTCCGGGACTCTCTTATAGATTTAAGTCATGTTCATGAATCCTTATTAATTCACCAAGTATAAAAATGATTTTTCCATTAGATTTAGCAATCCATGGTTGATATGTAGGAGATTTAGAGAATCTTTTATATGTATTTGAGGTTCGTCATCGATGGAGAATCATCCATGTGTATTAGAGATTCTTAGTCAATGTAATCCTTTAATACATATTATAGAAATATCATGGTCATTATGAGGACCATACTAGTTTTAAATCCCCTCATTGGGGCACTTGAAGTTTATTGTACTTCAAAAAGATGTGGATTATTTTGGAGTTGGGAACATACACAGAGTTGGGCTACCTACATATATTTGTTAAAAAGGAATCAAAACCCACATAGTTTGATTAGAAGGATATATTTTAATGTCATATGGGATGGAAAATAATTAATGAGATATGGGCTTGAACCATATAAAGTCTTCCTACATACTCTACATTTAAGGAAGAGATCAAAGTCCACGTAGTTCGGGTAAATAAAAATGGGGTTTATACATGGTTAATGGACTAGAAAGAAATGTCGTGATTACTTTCACACTCTAAGCTCACATGAGTCTTGCTCTATGTGAGAAAAAAGAAGTATTAATAAGCTTGACGATGGTTCCATAAAATATTTAGTTATGAGAAATGATGCGGGGCTTACGTATGTATGACTGCCCAAGAAAATTAAGACCAAGACATAGGAAAGAAGCCCAAGAAGAATGGTCCATAAAGGTATTGTTATTTTATGGAGATTTGGAATTTTAACCCAGGAATTACTCCTGAAAAGGAAGCCTAATTTAAGAGGGACTTATGATTGAGTGTTATTCCTGATAAGGAAACCCAAATCAAAATAATTAAGATTGGGTCTTACTCCTGAGGAGGTTGCCCAATGGTTAAAGAAACTATGATTGGGGCTTATTCCTGAGAAGGAGGCCCAGGTTAAAAGAGACTATGACGGGGGCTTACTCTTTAGAAGGAGGCCCAGGATAAAGGGATTTGTAACCTTGGGCATACTCTTGAGAAGGAGGCCCAGATTAAAGGAAATTATGACTGGGAATTACTCCTAAGAATGAGGCCCAAATCAAAAGATCGTATCATCTCAGAGGATGAGGTTATATAAGAAACCCATAACCATGGTGACATAAAGCTTTTAAGTCATGTGGTTTTAGGAGAGGTTCTTACAAAACTCCTTTTATACAAGGGGGCCAAAAACGTAACTATGCCATAAATGACTTTGAAGAGGGTTTTGAAGGCTGTATCTTGAAGAGGAGAGGTGGATTTGAGGAAAGAGGTGAATAGGAAGGAGGCATGAAAGTATTGTTCTGGCACACAAGTCATGGTCACGCAAGTAGACTTATGAGACATGAGTCACCTTGGACGACGAATAATCCATAGTGTGATACTTGGGGGAATTGGAACTCAAGCCCTTGGTATCATCCCTAGAGGCTTCCAGATGTGTGGTGCGCAAGTTCCCTTGAGAGGGAAAGGTGGCGCGCAAGTGTCTTCATTTCCCTTAAGGGGTAGACACTTAGGCGTTCAAGTTTTGATGAATTCTAACACTTAGGCTTTATTCTTCCTCTTCATAGCTTCTATTCTAGGTAAATAATTACCTTATAAGTGTTCAGAAGACGTCAGAAAAAGACTTGGTTGACTAGAGCTTGAATCTGAGTTTTGGAAAATTCATCCTCCAATTGGGTGGTCCACGGGGGTTATTTATAGGTCACTAGGCACCTTGGATGAAAAGAGAAATAGGGCACACAAGTGACTTTCATGACCCATATATGGCATGCAAGTGACTTGCGCGACCATAAGAAAACTTGCGAGCCTCCTTCCTAAAGGGTTCCTTGTTCATGCCTTCGTCAATTTTTGATGTTCTTCAAAGGATGACTCTCTTTCTACTTGAGGTATTCTACTTTGACATTCGTTGGACTCTATGACGAAAAGGGTTGTCAACAAAGGGGGAATAATATGGTCCAAATATGAATAATATTTTCATCTTTTGTACAGTTGTAGGAGAGGATTCATTAGAGAAGGAGAATAATAACATTTATATATCTAGTTTATAAATAAAGAATTCAATATTATAAATCTAATTTAGAATTATCCTCATCTAGAAGAAGGAATTTATTCTTATTTTATATCATGATGGAAAAATATTATCCCCCACCACAATATGGTGTTAATATCATTATTAAATGAAGAAGAATGATTGTAGTGATGTGAATTAAAAAGAATCATCAAATCAAGAGTCATGATTCAAGTGCATCCAAACACCAAAAAAATAGACCAATAGGTCCTTAAACTTTTGAAGAAGGAATGAAATTCTACAAACTATACAGGGCTTATACCAAATTAGTTTTGAAAATATATAGGAAATGAAATTTCCATTGGATCAACAATGTTCCTTTCCAAAAATATTCATGACACATTTAATGTGTAGTTCTATATTCTGGAATGGTTTCACACTATCAATGTATTCTCTTCTAATTATCCCATAGTAGGGAACCAAGTAAAATCACTATATCCTACATACTTTATATTCTACATCATCATTTACTATATATTGTGTTTAGTATCATATTGGAATAAAAATGAGATATTCGAAATTCCCCTGTAAACATAGGGGAAAGATCCATATGGCTAAAATGATCAATTTAAAAAGGAAATGTTTTAATCATTTAAAACCCTGATTGACCCATCCCCACTATAAGGGTGCTTTAGGTCTACTTGGTCTTAAAAAATATCATGACTAGTAAGATCCCCCATGTTATCCTTATGGTATTTGTTCATATATATGATATTTCTACCTCAAACTCTTATAAATATAGAAGGTAAACATTATCTTAATCTGGAGAAATTTTTCTGAGGTAGTTTAAGGTCACTATTAGGGTTGTATTCTCCCTATTATTTTTTTGTTAAGGCATCATCCATAATTGTTTTAACACTTCTAAACTTGTGTGAGTGATCTCTAATATTGGTATGATTCCATTATGAGGGTGATATTTTATTGTGGAATTCACCAATAAGATTTTAAGGTATTCATTGGATGATTAGAATTCATTGGGGGTTAATAAATAAGGATTTCATGTAATTATTAGTGTACATTCAAGGTATCATTGTGTTGGGAAAAAATACCTCAAGGTATCATTGAATAATTTCTGATCTTATTATATTTGTTGGACAAGTAGGCCTCCTGATGTGTTTATTGACAAAGCAGACCACGATGATCATTTTTGTTGAAAAAGGGGGTTTACATGGTGAGGTGTCAATTTCAAGATACATTGTTGACAATACATGATTTAAAGAAATAACCTTGACAATGGATTTGATGATTTTGTGGTGGTACAAAAATATCAGATAAGAGGTGGCACCGTTTTCCAGTGTTTGTCAAATTTTTGGGCCTCAAAATCGACAAATAGAGAAAAGTGTTTTTGGAGAAGGGACTTGCACGCCAATGTCTTAGTGGCTTTGAAATTTGTATGCCATATTTTTTTCAAGATCAGAACATCAAAATATGGCAATGGAAAGAGGGGCGCCCAATTTTTGGTTTGGGCTCACAAGGTGACAAGGGCGATAGAGATTAGGGTGTTTGGACTTGTGCACTAGGAGGAGACTTGAGCACGGAGCTCAGGGTACCCAAAATGCCAATAAATATAAGGCTACCCCCCCCCCCCTCATTTGTGTGTGAGTTCAAAACTTATAGAAAATTAGAGCACCATTCACGGATTTGTTTTGGGCATGCAAGTGGTGGTGTGGCCATGTATGTATAAGGTTATTCAGAAGTTGTACGCCAGTTGATAGTTACGTGCCAATATTGTCTTGGGAATAAAAGGGTGTGAGTATCCCATGTTATAAGTCAGATAAGGGAGTGTCGTGCAAGTGGTTAGGTCAAACATTTAAATGAGGCTTGGAGAAGCGTGCCAAAGCATAGAGAAGCATGCAAGGCATAGAGAAGTGTGCCACTCATTCTAGGGTTTTGTGAAAGTTGGAATATTTCTTAGTACACTCGTGGTAAAGGTGTATTCATTAGTGGATGAAATTGGAACTTCAATAGAGCTGATACATGCAGAAGAAGATTCATTCATTTCTGATAATGAAGGGACCTACAAGCCTTTAAACTATGAGTGAATCTTTTAAAGATTCAGTGAGAAAACTTCAGTTGAGAGCACAATGAACTTTTATATTATGAGTGGTTGTAAACTTGGAGGGATAGTGAGTCAGCTCCAACTATTGTAAATAGAAATGCGCTTTTAGTGGATTTGGAACATCATAACATCCTCAGTGTGCGCTCCTTCGACGTAACCCAGTGAGTGTGAACCAAGTAAAAATTGTTATGTCCTATGCATGATTTAATTTCTATTTATAATTTGATAGAGGAACGAGATAGAAGAGATTTTTTTTAACAGTGAAACAAGATCAATAGGGGAGGTTGTTTTAATCATTCATACCCTAATTCACCCCCCTCTCAGGGTATCTAATCTAGTGTACCTAACACATTGAATATTGGTTCATCAAAACCTAGGAAATTATATATTTTCCCTCTTATTTTATGGGGATCTTAACTCCTTTCAATATATTATTCATGTACATTATTTTAAATATAAGGGAGAAATAAAAAAAATATACCCATCAGTTTAGTCTCACAAATGATAATTAATGGCCAGTAAATATCTTTTACAGGAAAAATATTTCACATCAAGTTCACTAATTTTGTTTTTGTGTATTTGATCATCACTGGACCCATTAGATATTTCCCTGGAATGGTGAATATTAGGGTTGAGTGGATGTGTGTTTTTATCATACTATTGATCATCGTATTGTCTACTTTGAGACTCAATTATATATTTATGTCATGGTTGTGAAATCATTAAAAATAATAATATTAGTTATCCTTATTTTAAAATTATTGATTGATTCCATGAATTTTTTAAAACACTACATTAGGGGTTATTTATTATCCCTTTCTTATTAATTATGATTTAGTTTAAATATATATAGTTTTTAACTCTAGAATTTACCACCACCTATGTAGTTTTTAGGTGTTTTTGATTCATCATTGGGCCCATGTGAGGGGATTCCTATATTTCCCTATAAAGCGAATTAAAAAAATGTAGTTTGGTTCCTATAAAGAGGTAAATCATACTATTTTAATGTCATGTGGTAAGGACTAATTTGTTTTATTTTAAGTTTGTAAAACCACAAAAATTATGTGTTATAGTTTATGTTCATATGATTACGACCAAATCCATGATTCGAAAAGTTATATAGAATGGATTAATAGTCACCAGTTCCTGACACTAGTTTAGTGTAGGAATTATGCATGAATGATCGTTTCTAATTTTACCAGAATGATTAGTCTAGTGAATGTATAAATGGGTTTTACACAGAGTTGGAGGATCTATTTTTGTCTTTGGATCATTGATTGGACCACGATAAGTTGACTAGGGAGGTTGATCAGGTGCATGGTAAACATGGGGATGTTTAAAACAACCAAGATAGGCAGGCTAGAAAAAAGTTCCATTGTTTATCTATAAGGAGATATCCTCTTTATCATGGGAATACATGATTCACTATAAAATAAGGATCTTATCATTTAGTGAGGGAAAATAGGGGAATATTCATTATCAAAGGAATATATAATCACAAGAACCATATAAAATATGGAGAGTGAAATGGTCATCTATATCGGGTGGCTAAGGTATAGATTGGGTAAAGATGGATCTTGGAGGGATATCCTGGAAAAATGGTTCCACTAAGGTCTAATAGTCTTGGAGGGTAAAAGGGTCAATTTTACCACATGTAGTTAAATTTAGTGAATATATCACCTAGTTCAACCACTTGAGGCTAGGCATATATACTATAAATAAATTATAAAATGATCCATAGTTGAATACCATTAAAGGTTGAGTGTAACTCCAGAAGGAACTCTATGATTGATGAGAACCCAGATGACTCCTTTGAGTGCTAGGTATAGATCTATAAGGTGGGATAGAAACCATATGGTTTTACCCATTTTACATGAGTTTACTTCTTAGAATGAGTATTTCTACATATCTTGAGTAGAGTCTTGGGTTAAATGGTCTTTTATAAAGGTTCTGAGTATCAAAACATTATGTTGACCCAAATAAACATAGTTTCTATACTTTATCTTAATTCATTGGCTTAAAATTCACCAAATAGAATTTTTAGAAAGCATGGGAATATAGGAAGAAGCTTTTTAGTCTCTAGTTAATCTTGTCCTGACCTTTTAGTTCCTTTTATCAAATACGAGAGGTTTGGGTTCCTTTTATATAAAAATAAATCTAGGGACCATAATTTTTCAAGTTAATTTCTTATAACCACTTGGGTGACCTGGTGGAACTTCAAACATGAACATTATCAGTGAGTAATATACTCAATAGTGTCTAAAAACATGGATATTTTATGGACCAAAATCATAAACATTATAAGGTGTGAAATAATGGGTATGATTAGACACATGAATTCATACATGGGGTAAGGCCTCAAGTTTAGTGCTTGGCCACTCCATTTCCTTTCACATTTTCTAAATCCCTAATGAAACACCTTGGAGTTGTGTTTGAAAAAAAAATTGATTTCCAACACTAGTAAAGTGATGGAGATCATTGGAGCTAAATGAAGACTATTTATTTTAAATGTTCAAATTCTAAAACAATATATTAAACAATATTTACATGGAGTATATAATTTTATCAATCCGAAAAAGACAAAGTCAAATATGATTGGATGAAAAAATTAAACTCATCACTAATGGGATGAAATCCAGTATTATTATTATTATATTTTCTTTTCTTATGTGTTTTTCTTTATTTTAATCACCCCCTATATCCTAAATTAATTTAGTTGTAAAATCGTACACATTCTATATTGAATAATTGTTGGTATTTACCCAAAATATTATACATTTTTATATTTTTGGTTTGTTGGAGGTATTGGTAGAGTCCTTGAGTTAGAATTTAAGTTTTTATACTATTCTCAAGCTATAATTCTCTATAGGTTGAAGGTTATACCATAGTATTGGGTATTTTCATGTGGGGAGATCTATATAATTTTATCCTTTAGTGTAAGTGGTTGTTCACACTATAATGGATGGAGATTTAATCATAAATCCTAGATGAATGGGGGTCTTGTGTCGTGATGAATATGGTCACAACACCATGTGAACTTAGGATGAGATGGTCATGATTTCTATTTAGAGCATGGAATAGGGAATATTTGTTGGGAAAAATCCATGAAGGTAACATTGCAACATTTTTTGGGTTGGTTGTGTTTGTTTACAATGCACGTTTCCATGGTGAATTGTCTAGTTCCAGACATGTTGTTGACAATACATGTTGACAAAGAACCATGAAAAAGTAATGGATGACCTGGAGGTGGTACAAAAAGAGAAGATACAAGGTGGCACTGTTTTCTAGTGTTTGACGAATTTTTGTGGTCCAAAAATTTGAATTTGGTGAGCATTGGGATATATGGATTTCTTTGAATATCTCATAAAAATATAGAATATGAATGAGTTTTGTGAATATGAGATTCTTAATGTGGATTTCACGAAGATATTAATAAAGGTGACAATGTTCTTTGTGATTACGACGACCATAGAGAATGAGAGAGATTATGGGAAATGCAAGGGAGATTTGTAGCAGCGGTGCAAAGGAATTGACCGAATGCTCCATGGTTATGACAAGATTCACGATCTGAAAATTGATGTGGTGCTTCGCGATATAGAGATAACATCGATGGAAATTTCGGAGCTTTGTGATTTGAGCTGACATGGCACTGGATTCATGTGGAAGATTAGAGGGTCGGTGGAATCACCTATAAATACACCTCGACCCCCTCAGGGAAAAGAGAGAGTTTTCCAAGAAAATATTGTTTCTCTCAAATCGCGAAGGAGGTTCGTAGAGTTTGTGTGCTTCATGAAAGACAGGAGCATCATGGCAGGTAATCTAGCTCCGTGAAATTGGTGTGTTCCATGTTGGCTTAGTGATATTTGTGAAGGAAGTCTCTTTGTGATATCTTGATCTATGAGATGGACTAAGCTCCATGAAGGATTAATCTTTGTGAATTTTTGAGCTTTGCAAAGTAGTGTGAACTAAGAGGCAGTGAGCTCTGAAAAGTTGTGTGCTTCACGAAGATGCAGGGACTTCGTGAAGGCTTTTTTGAGCTTCGAAAAATTTGGAGCTTCATGAATTAGGGTGATTTGAGAAGGTATTTCCAAAGGGTGTTTCCCAGTGATCAGTGAAATAGTTGTATTCATTATTGTATAAAATTTGGACTTCAATTGAGCATCTACATATAGTGGAGGATGCATTCGTTAGTGATAATGAAGATACCTACAGGTCTATAAACTATGAGTGGATCTTTTGAAAAAGTAGTGAGGTAACTTAAGTTGAGAGAGCGGTGAGTTATAAAATTGTGAGTGGTTGTAAACCAGGAGGGACATTGAGTCCTCTTCCAACTTGTAAACAACTGTGCACTTTTAGTGGATTTGGAACATCTGCACATTGCCAGTGTACGCTCCTTGGATGTAGCTGAGTGATGGTGAACCAATTAAAATTTTTGTGTCCTGTGCATAATTTAAGATTCATTCATACTCTAAAATGGTAAGGATACATATAAGATATTTTTTTCTAACATCAAAACAAGATCATAAGGGGTAGTTGTTTTTATTTTTCAAACCCTTATTCACCCCCCTCTTATGGTATCTATCCTATTCGACCTAACAATTTTACTAGGACCAAAAGGATTATGTTGAAATGTGTCTTTAATAGAGGCATTGCATTTTGACCTATGTGTCCACACAACAACAACCCCCATGTGTTATTTTTTTACAAAAACTATTAAATTCTATTAAAATTTTAAAACTTAATAATAATGTTCCCAACCACCCTCACAACTCAATTTCCAAATATCATTTCCTCTACTCATCAATTCCTCATCCCCTCTATTAGTGATTTCTCCCCAGTTTGTTCTTATATTCAAGAATATTCTATCCTGGTAAATCCCTTATGGTAAGTATTCACTCCCCTACCATATTTTCTTCACTTTTTTTATCAATTTTAGTTTTATTTACTAGTTATTCCAAAATTAAGGGGTTTTGTTATATTTTGGTAAATCCAACAATTATTTATAATTCATATAATGATCTTGGACTAGAGGGGATCTTTTAAGTCAAGTTAGGTAGTGCATAATCATTAAAAAAAATTGGTACAAGGTTTCATGAAACATGTGATATGCGATCATTCCAACCATGTGATTTTGACCTAAACCATATATTAATTTTTTAATTTTTCCCTATATTAGTAGGTTAAGGATATGTAAGTCTGAAATGGGCCCTCAGTGTATTATGATTTTATTCCATGGCTATTTATTAACATAATTATGAGTTAAAGTATATTGAATCACATTTTGGGAACCTAGTAACACATTATTGAGTTATATATTAATGTAGTAAACCTTATAATGTTTTTTTATTTATTAGAGAAGGGTATGTGTGCATTTCACTAAGTGAGTATCCCCAAGTTTCTTTATAATTTACATGTGAGTTTTATATAGACATAATGAATGGTTAACATGCATAAAGAGTTAGGATATACCTCTTTTATATTTTTTTATGCTGGGTGCAGTGTTTATCACACCCTACTGCTGGAAAGTGGTTCATGGGTGAGTAACAAGATTGTTATAAATATAAAATGTGTTAGATAAAATGGATAATTTTGATTTATAATCTATGATGTTTATATGTAAATATTTGAAGGGTTAATATGAATTGGTCAGTATTCCTTGAGTTTAGAGGGACATAGACTAGGGACACATTTCCCGTTTATCTTCACATAGATATTTCAAGATCTATATGCCTTAGGGATGAGGTCATTATAAACATGGGGATTCCCTTCCCAAGATATTTGTACCACTAGGAGATAGATCAAGATGATATTGAACTAATACCATTAAATACATGAGACCAATATTCCTCATTATCATTACGTTGTATGACAAAAGATCAAGATTCATGGGGAATAAGATCATCACAAACAAGAGAAGCCTTCCCAATTGTATTAATGTTTATATAAAGGAGTTAGTATTATTGAGGTATGATATTTTTATATCTGTGGAATTATTTCCCATTGGTAGTATATTAATTTGATGTATGACTAATATTCCTTTGGGATAAGTTCATATAGGTAGGGTTTACTTCAACCAATGTCCTCATATAATTTTAAAGGATTGAGATTCTATAGTACAGAGATTGATATAGACATGGGGATGCTTATCCCATTATCATCCCATTATTATACATGGTGGTTAAAATTTAGTATGTGATGAGAACATTATAGGCTTGGTAATGGACAACCCCATTGGTCATATGGTTTTATTATAATATATTTAGATTCATTTCAATATTACATGTGGAATGTATGGTCACTCCCAAAGTAGCTAGTTTAATACATGAAGTTGTAAGATTTATTGTTTTTATATTTTTCTTATTATTATTAGAATGTTACATTGTGTATTTTCATGTATATTATATATTGGATTAGGGACATCATTGGAGATGACCTATTGAGTTGTACTCACACACTGCATTATAATATCAGTGTATGAGAGAATTTCACTATTCATACAACTTGAAAAGGATAGGGGATACAGTGGATGGTTGGGTTGTTGATATTTGGTCATAGTTATGAGATAGAATCAAATAGATACTCAAGTATAGTTTTGTAACTTTCTCTAGTATTCTGTATTCTATTATAAAGTATATATTAAAACGATGAGTGATCTTGTTTCTTGTGTACGCCTTTTGTGACATTAAAATTATTTATTTTTTATAACATGGGATATGTTATTTTCTTATGGTTTCTATAGATATAATATCTTTATTTATATTCCATATTATGATTGGATATTATTATTATTTTTTCCACATTGATATAAGGTTACCTATGGTAGATGGGGTATAATATCCCCTTGATTTTCATTGTAACACCCTGACCCCACAAGGCTAGAGCTGGTGAATTACTTGTGATATTGGAATGGTTAGAAGGAATAAAAATCCCAATGGAATGATCATATTAGTAGTCTTGATGAAACTATATACATATATGTTACTCAAATTACATTGGAAAAGTTTACTAAGTAAAATACATAACAAAACTAAAAATTGGAACCACACGAACTCAATAAATGATCTCCTCTTTGTCACCTGTTGAAAGTAAACAATGAAAGGGGTGAGCTAAAATGCTCAGTAAGGGTTTCAAATAGCGGAATCATGAGTACAATAATAATTTAATCACAATCAATCTTACATAATTAATATTTCATAGTGAATAAATGAATAACTAATGCCATTAATAAACTGACAATGAAATTACATCCATAGATTTTTTCATAGTGAAAACCTCTAGGGATAATAATAATAACTGATAATGAATAAAGAGAATAATTATTAATTGGATGTCATGTATCTAGGACATGAAATCATAATACTATAAAAATGGTTTAGTTCTATGGGTAGAAACCTATTTGATTTTAGGAAACAAAATCAATGGGTTTGTCGCCAACTGATTTGTCCCATGAGACCTACCAATTCATAGAAGGGATATTGAGGGCCCCACCCCCCACTGAATTTCCAAATATTTATTTATACATTGATTCAATACTATTGAAATATGCCTTTTCAATATCCTTATAGAGTAGAGTATACAGATTCATCAATATTTCCATAATTAAAATAACATTCCAAAAAAACACCGTATGTAAAATAGTATATGGTTTAAGAAAAAAAACATATTCATGATATGAGATTATGGATATTTAATATAAATATAAATTCAAATGAAAATTTATATCAAAGGGGCAGTAGTTACACCACATAAGGATTATTAGATGCACAATACAAAATTAGTCACAACTAAATAGTAGTTGAGAGAAAGTCTCTTACCACAATGTAATCGGTCGAATCATATGACCAGAACTTAATAACCCTCAAATTAATCATTAAATAACATTAATATAAAAAGAATGATGTTTTTATATATCAAATTCTAGAACACATATACGACATACAATATATATGTGGTGAACAATGAAAATCTCACATAAATGAAAGTGAGATGAGAATCCCCATACAAACATTTCGGCATGGAAACAAATGTTATTGCGAAAGATTATTTAGAGGTAAAGTGGTATTACATTATTTATATGTGAAAATTGAAGTATGGGGGAGGTGAAAAATCATACCCCATCATTTGGAATTAAAAATAAAAGGGCACAACATAGGGGATATTCTTGAACAAAAGTGGGAGAGAGGATCCCTTACAAAGATTGTGTCATTAGAGTGACGATAAATCAATGAAATATTTATGTGTAACAAATAAAAATCCAACAAATATAATTAGATTTATAGTATAAAACAATAATAGGTCATTCACACATATTCTTGGAGCAATGTAACCAATGAAATAGATGTTTAACTCAAAGAATGAAAATTGAGTTAAGCAATCCCTTACAAAGATTGTATCATTAGGGTGAGGATAAATCAATGAAATATTTATGTGTGAAAAATAAAAATCCACAAGATATAAGTGGATATAAAATATTAAACAATCAGAGGTCATTCACATATATTATTGGAAAGATAAAACCAATTACCTATATGTGTAACTCAATAAATGGAAATTGTGTTTAGATATCCCTTACCTTATGCTTGAAGGTGTTCATGACTTGTTATTTAAGACCTGAATAAACAAATTATGATTATTAATTCATAATTCCATAACCTCTTCTATATGTAAATGATTTATTATAACTCTTTTTAGTTCATTCAAGGCATTTTTGATTTGTTAAAAGGCTCAATTTCATTGTTTGGGCTCGTTTGTTTACTTGGTTTAAATGGTCGGTTCACTTATATTCAAGTTTTCATAAATATATAAGATGGATGTGGTTGTACAGAAATGAAGTTATATTCTATTAGTGAAAATACAGAAGATTAAATGGTTTAAATTTTTTTTTTACTTAGATTGAAGTCGAATTATTATATATATAACCTTAGTGACAACCGTTTTGGCTAAACCATGGGTTTGATTACAATGAACATGTTTTACTTTATAACATTATAACATTTGTAAAAAAGGATTACAGAACAAAAAATATGATATATTACATATAAATAATCTGTTTCAACCATAACACAAATGGTTTCATGACCATAATTAAAGATTACAGTAGAAATAGATAAACTGTTGTCCTTGAATGTGCTAAATTAGCACATCTCATACGGTGCTTTCATTTCTTTCATATAAATGGTGGGGAAAGGAGAGAAGGTAATTAAATATAACATTAGAATGAAACAATTCCATAACATGTATGTTATTGGATTTATCATACTACTATGGTGTGGAAAGAAGCAAAAAGAAAAGAACTTAAAAGAATTGAATGAATTGGAAACATGAATTACCTCGTGAGACTTCCTCCTTTGAGAACCTCTTAAGGGGAAGAAGTTTTGGTATTTTAAAGATTCTAGGAGATTTTGGACGTGGGGTAGGATCTTGGGGAGATAATTGGGAAGAATAATGTCAAGGCACAAGGCTTGAGTGGTGAGAGAGGAAGAGGGGGTGAGGGTGCTTTATATACTGGAGGGGAGATGAGTTTCCTTAATATTATAATCATTAATTTATTATTTCCTCTCAATTCAACCTATAGTGAGTATTACATGAAAAATAACAATAATATTTGCATGTGACTTCGAACCAATTGGGCTTACATCAGCAGATCATCATCAATGGCCCAATTAATCCGTTATTTATCATTTATTGTGAATTATCGGATTTTACTATTCATCCAAAATTTATGTATTTCAGAAAAATCCCAAAAATTCACCCTAACCATTTTTTGATGTGTAGAATCCAAAAATGAAGTCCATTTTTCAAAAATAATTTTCTAAATATTATTAATTAAATATTTTATTAAAATCATTATTTAATCAAAAAAATATAAACACTTAAAATATTCAACTTCATTTTTAAGGTGCCCAGATTCATTTATACACTCAAGGGTATAATACAATTCATAAGAGTCATATTACTATTCATAAGGGTAAGTTACTATTCATAAGGGTATGTTACTATTCATAATGGTAGGTTACTATTCACTGAAAATTATGTTAATTCTATCAGACTCTAAATATCATCTTGAACACAACCTTGTATGTCATATTTTTAAAATTCCAATCACAGAGTTGCAATATTTAAGTTTAATGGATAGGTTATGGATATCTCTTATATGTAACCATGTTTTGTTCCATATAGGCTCAGTGATTCATGAAATATAGGATATAACTAGAATTTATTTAAGAGAAACATACCATAAAATATTTGGGATGTTACATTATTCCCTCTACAAAATAATTGCATCCTCACAATTCTATAATGCACATACACAAACCCCAACAACACTAGACACACGTCACTCCCGAAGTCCCTTTACCGAAAACACCACTGATGCTAGAGTGCTAACGACCTCAGGTGGATCCCTAAGGTAGTATTCCACAGCCCGATTTTCTTAACCTAGGAACACTGCGAACAACTAGGTTCGAATCTGTGCCTAAATCACTCATCCATCCATAGAGATGGACAAGCAGTGTGGAGGTTAGAAATTTTAGTGTGGACTAAATCCCTATAATTCTCACACACCATTTCATCCTTTAAGATATTGATATCGTAATGGTCTCCATACATACTAAAACTCAGGACCAAGAATAGGTAGGTCGCTCGATGGTCACCATCCAAAGAAGCTTCTAGGTATTTACCCACAACTCGGTAGTTATCAGCCAAAGTGAAACATAGAAAAAGAGCTTCATGATACTTCCCTCTTTTCTTATATGTAGAAAATTGTGCATATGAAATACAGTAATAGACCAGATTTCTTCCTTGGTAAAGATGAATACTGTTTGGACAATTTGATACCCGATGGAGTAGTTTACAAGTCAGACATAAGTAGTCATAGGGATGGTCCTCTTCAGAGCATGTCTTGACAATTATATTCTCCAACAGCTTAGTAGGTAGTGATAAAATATTGTTTGGTTGACTCATATCTTTTATCTAAAATGTTTTAGTAAATCAACTTTCAGTATGGAAAATATATTTTAAACAAAGTTATTTTTTTATATAAAAACATATCAAAATAGAGAATACAACATCATTCATTTAGACATTATTTATAAAACTCAAGAAATAACACAATCTCTTGATCCCTTTCACAAAGCACTAGTATGGACTTCCTGACGTCCTCGAAGACGACTCCTTATAGATTCCACCAATTTTGGGGATTTCCCCAGTTTTCAGACAAACATATCCCTAAAGGGATTCTAAATTCCACTATCTCCTTGGTCCAGATGCAACATGTGAAACTAGGGTCAACTATGTGTGGACATCTGGAATTCAGATTGAGATAAGCAGGTCAGTTATCAAGTTGATATACATTAGTATGAACTTGATGCCGATAATTCAAATGGGCAGTCTCGTTCTCAAGGGATTCAAAGTCCACAACTCGACTATGGAGACAGTAGGTCAAAATATTACATAGATATGTTGCCTGTAGGTCGCCCTCTTGTGCAGCCTCCTCAAAGTCCTCAAGAGAAAAGAAATTATTGGCTAGGGTAAAAAATTTAAAGAAATACTTGAGGTATTTTCCTTGACATACACAGAATAGGAATTTTGTGCTCATCATGAGGTAATAGACGAAACCTGCTCCATGGTTAAGTTGCAGTACACGAGGAGAGTTGGATACTCGGTAGAGGGTTTTTCATGATAAATGAATATTTTCAAAAGTCTCATATCTTTCCACTCATGATTTTCTAACTATAGTCTCTAATAATTCTGTTGGAAGAGGCAAAAGACATGTACTTTCGTTTTCCATCTGAAAATTAAGAAAACATCATTCTTAGTTTTGCTTAAGTATGTTTTCCATTGTTCAATTCTGGTTTTCCAGAGTTATCCAAACTGATACCTCTGAGGAAAATATACATTAAACTCTTTCATAATGGATTGTAATGAAAATATAAATTATCCTAAGAATATCCTATGGGAATGTCGTAACCCTGAGAGCATCAAGGCCCGTTTTTGTGTACCAGGATACCCCGGGTCAAGCCCAAAACACCTTGTTAGAGCTTTCACTCTTAGGTACCTCTATGCCAGAGCCACCTCTACATGATCGTATCCATATAGGGATGTATTTTCTAGAAGGATTAACATAATATTTTCCTTACCAAAATACCAGGACATTCTTGTACGTTTATCCTCAAATACTACCTTAGGTATTTGTTCCCCACTATACATTTCCTACTCTAGTTTCCAATTTTTCTACTAAACTTCCTCTGATACCAACTATAACACCCCAACCCCACTAGGCTAGATCCAGTGCTTTACTTGTGATATTGGCATGGTTATAAGGAATGAAAATCCCGAATTAACGATCAGTTTAGTAGTCTTGAAGAACTAGATACATAAATGTTACTCAAATTACATTGGAAAAGTTTAAAAAGTAGAATACATAACCAAACTAAAAACTAACACCACACGAACTCAATAAATAATCTCCTCTTGGTCACTTGTTGAAATTAAACAATGAAAGGGGTGAGCTCGAACACTTAGTAAGGTTTAAAAATAGTGGAAGCATGAGTACAATAATAAGTGAATCACAATCAATCTTACATAATCTATACAGATTAGTGAATAAAGAATAACTAATGCCATTAATAAACTGAGAATGAAACTGCATCCACATATTTTTTCATAGTGAAAACCTCATTGATAATAATAATAACTAATAATAAATAAGGAGAATCCTTATTAATTCGACGTCATGTATCTGGCACATGAAACCATAACACTGTAAAAACGGTTTAGTTCTATGTGTAGAAACCATTCTGATTTTTGGAAACGAACTTGAATGGTTTGTTGCCAACTAATTTGTCTCATGAGACATACCAATGAATCGAGGGGATATATCCATCCCCACCCACCACTGTTTGTCCAAATAATTCTTTATACATTGATTCAACACAATATCAATATACCTTTTCAATATCCGTATAGAGTAGAGTATATAGATTCATCAATATTTCCATAATTAAAATAATTCTCCAAATAAACACCGTGAGTAAAATAGTATGTGGTTTAGTCGAAAAACATATCCATGATATGAGATTATGGATATTTAATATATATATAGAAATTCAAATGAAAAGTGATATCAAATGGGTAGTAGTTACACCACATAAAGATTATTAGGTGCACAATACAAAATTAGTCACAACAAAATAGTAGTTCAGAAAAAGTCTCTTACCACAATGTAATCGGTCGAATCATATGACCAGAACATAATAACCCTCAAATGAATCATTGAATAACATGAATATAAAAAGAATCATGTTATTATATATCAAATGGTCATACATATATACCACATACAATATATAAGTGGTGAATAATGGAAATCTCACAGAATTGAAAGTGAGATGAAAAAGCCCTTAAAAACATTTCGGCATGGAAACGAGTGTTATTGCGATGGATTGTTTAGAAGTAAAGGGATATTAAATTATTTATATGTCACAAGTACAGTATGTGGGATTTAAGAAATCATACCCCATCATTAGTAATTAAAAATAAATGGGCACAATATAGGGGAGATTCTTCAACAAAAGTGAGAGAGAGGATCACTTAAAAAGATTGTGTCATTAGAGTGACGATAAGTCAATGAAATATTTATGTGTGACAAAACAATCCAAAAAATATAATTGGGTATACATTATAAAACAATAATAGGTCATTCACACATATTTTGGGAGCAATGTAACCAATGAAATAGATGTTTAACTCAAAGAATGAAAATTGAGTTAAGCAATCCCTTACAAAGATTGTATCATTAGAGTGAGGATAAATCGATGAAATATTTATGTGTGACAAATAAAAATCCACAAGATATAATTGGATATACATTATTAAACAATCAAAGGTCATTCAAACATGTGATTGGAAAGACAAAACCAATGTCATAGATGTGTAAATCAATAAATGGAAATTGAGTTAAGATATCCCTTACCTTATGCTTGAAGGTGTTCTTGACTTGTTATTTAAGACTTGAATAAACAAATTAGTCTTATTAATTCATAATTCGAAAACCTCTTCTATATGTAAATGATTTTTTATAACCCTTTTTAGTTCATTCAATTCCTTTTCTATTAGTTATAAGGTTCAATTTCAATGTTCGGTCTCGTTTGTTTACTTGGTTTTAAATAATCAGTTCACTTATATTCAAGTTCAGATAAATATATAAGATGGATGTGGTTGTCCAGAAATGAAGATATATTCTATTAGTGAAAATACAAGATATTACATGGTTTTAAATTTAATTTGGTTAGTTAGAGTGAAGTCGCATTATTATATATATAACCTTAGTGATAACCGTTTTGGCTAAATGTAGGGTTTGATTACAATAAACATGTTTTAATTTATTACTTAATACCATTTGTACAAAAGGATTATAGAACTAAAAATGGGATAAATTACATATATAATAATTTATTTCAACCATAACACAAATTTTTTCATGACCAGAATTAAATATAATAATAGAAATTGATAAACGGTTGTCCTTGAACGTGCTAAATTAGCACATCTCAAATGGTGCGTTCATTTCTCTCAAATAAATGGTAGGGAAAGGAGAGAAGTTAACGAAATATAACATTAGCATGAAAAAATTCCAGAACATTTATGTTACTGGATTTATCATACTATTATGTTGAGGAAAGAAACAAAAAGAAAGGAACTTAAAATAATTTAAGAAATTAGAAAGTGGAATTTACCTCTTGAGACTTCCTCCTTTGATAACCTCTTAAATGGAGAGGTTTTGGTATTTTGAAGAGGCTAGTAGCTTTTGGATGTGGGGGGGGATCTTGGGGAGAGACTTGGGCAGAATATTGGCAAGGCACAAGGCTTGAGTGGTGTGAGAGGAAGAGGGTGTGAGGGGTGCTTTATATAGTGGAGGGGAGAGGAGTTTTCTTAATATTATAATCATTAATTTATTATTTCCTCTAAAGACAACCAATAGTGAGTATTCCATGACCAAGAATAGTAATATATGCATGTGAATTTGAAACAATTGGGCTTACATCAGCAGATCATCATCAATGACTCAATTAATCCATTTTTTAGCATTTATTGTGAATTATCGGATTTTACTATTAATCAAAAATTTAAGTATTTTAGAGAAATCCCAAAAATTTACCCTAACCATATTTCGATGTGTAGAATCCAAAAATGAAGCCCATTTTTCAAAAATAATTTTATACATATGATTAATTAAATATTTAGTTAAAATCATTATTTAATCTAAAAATATAAACACTTAAAATATTCATCTTCATTTTTAAGGTGTCCAAATCCATTTATACACTCAAGGTTATAAATACAATTTATCAGAGTCATATTACTATTCATAAGGGTACGTTACTATTCATAAGGGTATGTTACTATTCATAAGGGTAGGTTACTATTCATTGAAAATTATGTTAATTTTATCAGACTCTAAATGTCATCTTGAACACAACCGTGTGTGCCGGATTTTTAAAATTCAAATCGCAGAGTTGGAATATTTATGTTTAATTGATAGGTTATGGATATCTCCTATAAGTAACCATGTTTTGTTCCATATAGGCTTAGTTATTCATGAAATATAGGCTATAACTAGAATTTATTTAAGAGAAACATACCATAAAATGTTTGGGGTGTTACATACATATACTATTATCATTGTTTGGTGGGCTCTTGCATATAGGGAGGCACAATTGAGGTATATGGTGCTCTAGTTTAGACAGAGTGGAGGTGAACTAGGGTTGGTATGATGAAAAGTTGTAACAAATCCTTATATTTTTTTTACTAATATATGGGATATAGTAGATGGATGTAAGATGTTTATACGGACCATTTCCATTGGAGTAGCTAACCCATATATTTGGAAATTCTATGTTACTAGGGATCGGATGGTTTTTCTTAGTTTTTGAGAGTTATAATTCAATAATTTTTAGGAATATGATGTGTGATTTATGGTTTTATAATTTTTCTCTTAGCCTAGTGTGATAAGATAACATTCATTAATGCATCATTTTTGGGGCATGGGATTCTCATTACATTCATGTTCTTGTTTTTAGTTGAGCACCTTGGTTATGATATAGAGGTTGGTTCTTTAAAGATCTAGTAGTGACTTATATCATTATTTCTAATATAACATGATTGTGGAATTCTATATGAATAATCCATGATTTTTATTACACTATTATTATCTATTGGTTGAATATATATATATATATATATATATTATGTTTATTATTAACATCTATGGGAGTATGTAGTTATGAATAAAGTTGGTTCCCGAGCTAGGTTAGACCCTTGCATGTCAAGGAATGAATATATATTATAGTATGATATACTACCAATTTATAATTATAATATTTTTTATATTAAAAATGATTATAAAAGTGTGTTTCAAAGTCAATACTTTAGAATTATAGTGACATACCTTTGATACAACCACGTGTTGAGTGCTAGGAGGGTGGGGACAAGAATTCCCCACCAATGGTTGATCTGAACCCCCCTTACTGTTACAATAAGACCTATTATTAGATAGAATATTCATGAGAGTATTTTATTATTATATAGTATATGGGATATGAATATCAAATAGGAAAGAAATCCATGTTAGGTATGATTATAGAGTATTAGTTAGAACATCCACCATTATTTACTAATAAGTGTGGACTAAAAACTACAGCTTTCTAAGTTGAGTTTATATAGAATATTTCTAACCAAATTAAGACACACCCTGATAAGTGAGTGAATGTAACTATTTATATGTTATGGGGACCAAAAAATGGTTATAGGATGTCCTTTTCTAGGAAGGTCATCATGTAGGTATGCCCTTCAAGGACATTCAAGATTGTTTCATTAAGTAATTTTTTCTGAAGACATTAAGGGATAATATGGATCATGATTTTATTCATATAATTTAAGGGATCATGTTAGTGATGGACTATGGTGATCATTTCACTAATTTACTTCATTTTTTCAAAGGTTATAAAGTGAACAGATTTTTAGGGTTCACTATTTTGAGGATGGTATGAACCTTTCTATATGAGTTCTAGTGAACGTTTTCAACAGGAAAATTCCAGCTAATGTGGTGAACCAGATATTCATTTCTGAGAGGAACTTGGTAGGTGGATATATTCCAAGGTATTCTATCTCATATTATAGATTGGGGAGTGGATACATTGGTGGTAAGATGTATTTATATAATGATTCATGTTATAGTGTTGATGATAAAGATTGTTTGTGTCATGTATCATCTTCATCCAAGTGTTTAAGGCCTCATTCAGTATGTTATTTGGGTGGTAGATTGGTTAATAAACAACCATAGTGCTAGATAAAACCTATTGAGTATCAATAATGTTTGTATATGGGGTATATATAGTATTTTTATTTTATTTTATCTTCACTGTTCAATAGTTCTATACATAGATCGACTCATGGATCTGGTATAGGATCAGATTATTTACCATTGGGTAGTAGTTTGAGTAACTCTATCCTATGACAATGTGGATGCGGTCATTGTGATCAAGGTAAATAGAGGTAAGTATGGTGCCCCACTAGAAAGAAATATGACAAGAGGATAAGGTATATTGTTAAAGGATACCCAACTTTATGTTATTGAACAAACTTTTATTGATTAAAATAATAGACTATATCTTTTTTGATGGATTATCTTAGTAACATCAACCTTACTATCTATTATATTTGTTATGGGTGTATCAAAAATGTTTATATGTGATTATATGGTTAACAATATAGAGTTGAGTATAGAGTAACTATATGAGGTGTTGATAATTAATACAGCCTTAAGGATATGATTTGAGTGTATTAATGGATTTCCATAGTGTTTTGTCATAATCAGTGGGTATAGAATTCTCTTTGATATATTTATATTGAGATTCATAGTTTTTATGTGATCTCTATAATGGATTGGCTATCCGGATATCGATCACACATCTACATCTATTATCAATGGTTATCTTTATGTTTATTGAGCATGATTGTTATAGACTAGGATTTATTTGTAGGATGGTCAAGACCTAACCATACGTGGTTGGGGATGATTTTTAGAAAGTTTTCTAGTGTTTTTTAGGGACTATGAGGCGTGTAAATCTATCTTTCCCCCCATTATTCACTAGTTACAAGGAATATTTCTTGATTAATTCTTAGGGTTTTTACCTTATAGAAATAACATGTTTATAATAGATAAAATTCTAGGAATGGAGCCCATATATATTTTTACATGTAGGATAAATTCTGAAAATCATAGAGGTGTGAAGGATCAGCTAGATTAACTTGAGTTCAAGGGATTAATTTTCTTGTTTATATCCCCATGGGGTTATTCTATTTTATTTAAAAATAATCGTGATAATTTATTATGATAATATATGTATTGTAAAATTTTGAACCATGTGAAAATCAATAATTCATATCTTCTTCCTTATATAGATTGTTTTTTAGCACTTGAAGGTATTTAAGTGGTTCTACAAGATCTTATTGAACATGGGTTAACACTAATTGTGTGTGAGGCTTTCTAACATTTCCCAAGATCTATTGAGGATTGGGTATGGTCTATATGAGTCCCTTGTGTTGTTATTTAGATATAAAAAATCCTTAATTTTGATTACATCCCTGATGAATCAGGTTCTCCTTATATATATAGATTCATTATTTTCTATCTTTGTCAATGATATCCTAGTGTAACCCCTATAATTAGAGGATAATGCTTGATATATTGATATTTTCATGAGTACAATAATCGAGCATTGAATATATTTTAATATTTCTAATTTTTAGTTCTAGACCAGTGATGTTTTCTTCTTGGGGTGCATGATATATGGGGTTGGTATATCAATAGAACTTGAGAACATAGAGGCCATGGATTCCTAGGAGTAATGTAACAATATCCTTGAGATTCATAACATCCTATGATTTATGGGATACTATATAATACTCAATAATGGATTCCCTAAGTTTTTAGTACTAATTATGTACTTGACTAAGAAGGGGTGGTGTTTGAGAGGTCTGGTCCATGTGCAGAATCCTTATAGAAACTAAAAGGGATATTTGCATATATACTGATTCTGACCATATTAAATATGAGTAAGGAGTATACCATGTATTTTGATACATTATCTGTTGATATTGGAGATTTTTTATATAGGATGGATGAGAATTCACTTATGGGTCTAGGTAATTAAGTCCATATGAATGAAATTACATGAATCATTATATACAGTTCATTGAGGTAGTGAAAACATTGAGATGTTAGCCTCACTATATATTTTTCCATAAGATCCTTCAATAATCATTACCCAAGGGGACCTAAAAATTTGATATATAAGGTGGTTTGGGTATCTATAGTCATTTTATTTCTATATAGAGTATTCCTCCACGAAAGGGAATGCTATGGCAGACAAATTGATTTGTAACACACAACCTCAAGTTGTTCACATGGTTATAAGTGAGTGGAAGTTGATAATTCACTTTTTAGAGATATATATTAATATTAAAAAGTATCAAGGTAAGGATGTTATCCCTACATTGATCGTTAACTTCTTAATCATGTAGACAGTGAAGGATAATCATATGTATTATTCATATTTTATTGTGATGGGGGATAATATATATAGTGGAGATCCCCCACATGATTTGTCACTAGATTTTGATGAGTTCCTTTATCCATGAGGTTTTTTATAGTCTCTATGATCTATCATGAGGATGTTATGCAATATTAACTCTAATCAAGATAACATAATAAACTGGGGATTACCAAGATGTTTCATGATATATTTAGGTATTATTACTGTCCTATGATGAATAAGGATGATGTGCTTAATTTTCATTACATGTTTGATGCATCATTTTCATGAAAATATTAATTTTTTGATGATGAAATGTTACTTAATTAATAATATTTAAAATATTGGATAATTTTTAGTATAAATTGAAATTAGTTAAAATTTTAAGTGAAAATGAGATTTATTATTCTTAAATGATCAAATGTTATTTGATTTTATTTTCACGTGTTTCAAGAATAAATTATTTTGGTTTCTTGGTGGAATATTTACTGAAATATTATTCATATGTTTTTATAGTTTTGAATTTTGGGTTTAGTATTTCTAATGTTTTATGTTTATTAATTTTTTTGATTTGTGGAATAAATTCTAATTTTAATTTTAATTTTTTTATTAATTTTATATTATATTTTTATGTTTAATTTTTCATTCTGAATTGATAAATCTCTTTGGTGCTTAATTTTCTGGGTAGTTTTGTGAAGCATAAATGAATATTGTGTTTCATAGAATCTATATAAGGGAATTTCCATGGTGTATCACTTGTTTAATAGTCATTAAGACCTCATATTAAGGTAAATTACACACTTTGGTGATCATTTAAAGGTAATCATCCATCAAACCCAACTAATATAAGGGTATATATAATTCATTATAGATTTTATTCGATGTTATATTGAGTTTTTGAATATTATTAAAGGTAGAATACGAATGAAACTGAGTTACATGAGAGTATAACTAAGTACCTAGGAACCTATATAACGATGCATCAGAAGTTTAACCACATTGAATAATGTTTAGAAATAAAAAAAGGAGTATCACGTGGAGAATATATTCTCAAAAATAATTTAAACATTGGGGGAGAGAGACACTGGGTTTGTGTTTGTAGAGAAAAAATTAAGATGATATCAATAATGTAGCTTATTAAGTTAGCCTTTTCATTAATAATCAAGAAACTTTGTGTGAAATGACAGTCACGGGTGTGGAGAAGCTTAAGTTACCGGTTAAAGATAATGAATTGTGATGTTAAATATATGGATACCAAGGATTCAAGATTGATGTTGTTTTCTATTAGTATTTAGGATTATAGTTCCATCATAAGGTGTAAGAATTCATTTTAAAAATGGGGTTCATTTATGGAATTAGGAGAAAAATAATAGGCATGGGGTAGAATCTGAGAAATGGTGTATGAAACTGGTGCGGGAGAGTGGGGAACCAACATGATATAGAATACCCTTTTCCATTTTATTCTTTTTGTATGTATATTCCAATGTATTTCATGAATATTTTTTTTGTTTATGAACACTTATAACTAAATACATTTTAGGGTAAATAGTTTGATATTAATTCTATTCTTTTTCTTGCTCTAATTTGGATTTCATAAGGTCTTTTCACCAGTGTTCTCATTTTCTCTTTTTCAAATGAATTTTTATACACTGCCTCATGAATCGACAATTAATAAATAGTGGGTACATAGACATTTGAGTCTCAAATGGTGTAATTTAAATGTTAATGCTTCATTGTAGACATTATTTATAAATAATTATCTGTATATTGATTCCTGATAGTCATATTAACTTTAATAGAGTTCACTTGGTCTAGGTTAATCAATAAATATAATTTGGTGCTTTAATTACTTTTTTCACAGTTGTAGAATAACTATATTAATATTAATAAAAAATAATATTTTTTATAAAATTAGTTTATCTAGTTTACCCTATATTAATCCCTTGTTCATTCTTTTTCACTTTTCCTCCATCATCAGAGTTATTGTACTTTACCTCCACCATCACATCACCATTCATCATCATCTCTTTCAATATTTTTCATTCCATATTGGTTTTCTTCTTTATATATTTTTTTCTATTTCACACAAAATTTTAATTCCATGTGGTTCAAACCTTCTTACCATAGTGATTCTAGATTTTAGGTTTTATAAATAATAATTTTGATATATTTAAATGAAATTATCTTCAAAAACTGTTTTCGTTGTTGGGTAAAGTTATGTGTTTCCAAAAAACAAAAACAAAAACAAAAAATGTATTTAATTTGAAAAAAATGGAGTATTTAGGGGAATAACTATCTAAAATACCAATGTGAATCCCATTTAATACCAGTATAGGAATAATGTTATTAAGAGGCCTAAACATTGATGTTTTTAGTTCTCTATCATTTACATAAATCTGTCTTTTATTATGATTTCTCGAAGATCTAGAAACTATGAACTCAAGAAATCATGCATGAAATATTTTTCCATCATTCTTACGATTGCTAAATGAAGACACTTTGTCTTTCTTAAAATATTTATGTCAATAACTGATAATCTTTACTAAATTAAATTACATGATATGTTTATAAATTTTTACTTGAACATTCACCTTGTGAGGCCTTAAAAAATACTAACATATGTTAAATTTATCAAAAGTTTTTTTACCAGTAAAAGAAGATATATCAACTGTAAGTTTAATAGAGGAATGTAATTATTTACTAAAAAATAATTTACTTCCTAAATTGAAAGACCCTATAATCATTGTTATATCAGAAAAAATAAGATAAGAAGAGGATGAAATTTTATTTTGTGACTTAGATTCTAGTTTCACCATGACTCCTTACTCATTATTTAAAAATTTATATCTAAGGGAGTATAAATTCACATATGTGTCACCACAGTTGGATTATTGGTCAATCACTCATCCCATTGGAAGGCTGGTTTCTAAATTATTAAATTTTTGGAATCTCACATTATCTAATGATTTCCCATTTCATTATATGGAGTTTGAAAAAAAAGGTTCCTATAATTTTGAGAAGTCCATTATTAGTTATAAGATGTGAAATTATAGATGTTTCTTTGGGAAAATAACCTTTTAATGTTAGTGATGACCAAGAATAATTCAATTTTTTAAGGGTTCTATACTAAAGGTCAGTTGAAAGTCGATTGATTTTCATGAATTGGTGTTTAGGTATAATATTATGAAGGGTTCCCATGACCCATTTATATATACTATTGGAATATTATTTAGTGAAAAATTTAGAGTCAATTTTTTTGAAACTAAATCCAATCAATAACTTGAAATACCAAGGATAATTTAGAGAAAAATATGGGGAACTCAATACTAAAGATAAAAAAGTAATTCCCTATGAACAAAACTATTGTCATTATAATTATTCTATTGTTTTTTTTCCAAAACTCACAATATTTTTTTTGTGAATAAATTATATCCCTTAATCCCAATTTGGATTAAAATCCTTCCACTACTAATATTGTGCTTCATATGTTTATTTAATTAGGTTTTTTATCTTATAATGAATTTTTCAAGGGTGTGGAAAATTTTGAGAATATTGTTTCAATTTTGAAATTGAAAATAATTCATCTCAGCCCCTAAATATTTTCAACAATAAGATTGTAGGAAAAAATATAGATAAGGATAACAGATCTATTCCTATTTGTAAGAGATATTTTGAGTATTAATTTTATATATTTCAGTTTTAGGATGTTTTGCGATAGCTCAAAGATGGTTCGCATACATCTGATTGTGAATTTAACTTTTTTTTATATTAGTGATAATGAGTAAGTTTCATAATAAATTTCACCTATTTTAGGATATTTGGATGCCTCAATTTTGTTGGGAAATTGGAGAATGATTTTACATAATTTTGTGATTTCTCTAGGATATTTTCATTAATATTTGGTTATGTTTGTGTGATTTGGGTCATGGAAACAACAATTTACAAGACCCTCATTCTCAGTGCCTTGGAATAATTTGGGAAAATCATGAAATATGCTAGTTTTCATGAAATGTTTAGAGAACATGATAATGTTTCCTAAAAAATAAGTGAATTAAAAATCATTGTAAAATCATACCCCCTAAGTGATCATGGATAGACTTTAGAAATAATTTATAGTTGAAGACTCAAAACGTAGTGTGTCATGGGTGGATACCAATAGTTTTTTGTTTTTATTTTTTTTCCAATAAATGCTCCTAATTTTTATTTTATTCAACTAAAATTATTTCTAATTTTTCAACACTTATTACCCTAGATTATTCTAAAATTATTTCATTTAGATTTTATAGTTTCATTGAACACTCACCATTATTTTCTTGGTTTTTATATATTTATTATCAATGATTGGGATTTATTGATGATCAATTATTTTCTTTAGGTGATTGACTAGAATAATCCAAGAACATATTGAAGTTTTTAAGTTGATAGATTTTAGGCTTATGTGTGAAGTCAAATAAAAATTATCATTGTAATGTTTTTATTAATTTTATTGAAATTTGAATATTTTATGTTAGTTTAAACTATTATAAAATTTATGAAAAACTTTTCTACAATTTTATGCTACCATTATTTTGAAATATATTTTGTAGTAAAATTTTAGTGTGGTGGAGGAAATACTGATATCATAAAGTACTATTGACTACTGTTTGAAATTCAGTTATAATAATTACATTCTAAATATATGTTTCACTGAAGGGTGTTATGATTTTTTAATCATTTTTTACAGAAAATATTTTTTGAATTATTTATTAAATCTAGTATTAGAACCCTTAAAACAACGTGAACTATTTGAGAGTGCTAGAAATTTGTTCACAATGCTTTTTTCCATTTGAATAATTTATGAACATGTTTCATTATGAGCTGAATTTAAAATATATTTCTCTATACATTGAGAGAAATCTTTTCCATTTTTAATTGTGTCATTTCAAAAAAAAATTATATTGAGACAACATTTTGGGTTGAACATAATTACTAATTCAAACATTATTTTAAAATATTTAATTGTAAAACCGCATTGAACTCAACTATTTTAAATTATTCTTGCATCTCGAGGTTCAACATTAAATAAATTTATGAATTTTTAGTATATGGGACTTTCATCAAGTCGGTTAAGATATATTTCATTGAGAACACATTAAAATTCCATTATACAATTAAAAAAATCATAGTTTTTCGTCATTCAATTTTCATTTTAGTTTGTTGTGAATTTTTCATAGGTCTTAGGATTTTTTTGCTACATTAGGTGATTAAGAATTTCTATCGTACCATGTGGTAAATCTTGTAACATAATTTACATTAATCTATTTAAAAATATCCTTTTTATAAAACCTTTAGAGTAATAATTATAATCATAATAACTGTTGAACATTTTTATTTGATTTTAAAATCACATTTTGTACATTTAAATGGTCTATGAAATGATCTCTTAGTCCTTGTAAACTTTTTATTCTTTAAGATAAAACAATTATATCTATTAACTATTTTTCCTTTTAATTATTAAAAAATCTCATTCATTGGATGTGTATAATTATTCTACGTGATATTATATGAGTTTTCTCACATGAAAAATAGATAATTTTGGAAGAAAATTTAAATAAAAATTTATGTTTATTTAAATATTTTTAAAATATTGAAGGTCAATAATTTTTTTATAAATTAAAACCATGTTTTGGATAAAAACTATTTTTTAGAATAGAAATAATACATACCTACTTGATAGTGTTCCTGGGTTGAAATTTTAAATCATAACTTCGTGCGGTGGATCTGAGCCCACGGTGGAGGGCGGACGGGTCGAGGGTGGTTGCCAATAAGAAGAAGTCCTTCAAGGAGGCACTCTGTGGTTGACAGTCTTCATAGGCACATGAAGGAGGTGGGCATTATGGTCATCTTTGTGCCCCTATAGTTGAGATTGACCCCAGGCTGGTCAGTAAGGTGGATGGCTTCCCTGTCCTAGAACTGACGGAGAAAAATCTTCAAGATGCATCGAATTTCCATGATCTTACGTTGGTTTCTCGGTTTGGCTTCATCAAACATCTGTTGAACGTTTTTATAGCGTTCATCAACTCTTGGGGCCTTAGCCGCTCCGTGCCTATGTCTATTTTCTCTAGGGTTGCGTTTAGTATCCAATTGTATTCCTTTGAAGATTTTGTGAGGGCTTGGGACAGGGAAGATTGTGGGTGTGGATCGTGGCACTTCTCCCTCTCCAACTGGTCTTGGGACCATCACCATGGCATAAAAACCCCCTCGGTGGCCATATGGGTCTGCATGACGGGTCTCCCGTTACCGCTCCACAATACAGGGGTTTTGAAATCAGTGGGAAATGCCTTGGGTTTATTTCTATGCTCTGATGAAGACACAAATCACTACATATCTACGGCTTGCGCGAGAATTCTGAATAACCCTTTCATCTAGATTTGCTGGAAATAGTCAGTTAAGGTGGAGCTGGTTAGCATTTTGTCCTAGTGCATTCATGACAAAATATTCTTTGATGGGGGAGAGATGATTTTTTTCATTTATCTATTCTAGCAATGACATTACCAAGAGATTGGATCTATGGAGATTCTTGAGTTTAGTTCAGATAGATTCACTCCCGTGGTTTGTGGGAGGAGACTTCAACATGATCACTGAACCTTCGAAGAATAAAGGAGGTGTTTTAGGTAATTTTGGGGGGATTCATGACTTCATGGATTTTATCTCTTCAGTGGGGCTTTTCGATCTCGGTTTCAAAGGCAATCGCTTTACCTAGTGCAATAACCATAGGGGAGATAGTCGAATATGGAGCCGGCTTGATAGGTGTTTTATGAACCTGTAAGGCCTCGATTCCTTCAAGTCGATGTAGGTAACACACCTCCCTCGTACATTGTCCAACCATGCTCCACTACTTGTGGAATTTCATAGGGACTTATCGGGTCATGGGGCTTTTCATTACTCCGTTAAATGGAAATAGGAGAGTGATTTCATGACTATGGTTGGAAACTCGTGGGTACATGATGTAGATGGAAGGGGATGGACTGATCTTACGTCCAGGCTTAAAAGGATAAAAAAGGATCTTCTGGATTGGACCATGCAAGGAAACATCGATGGTTCGGGAGTGGATAACATACAGGCAGATATTGAGAAACTGGAGGAGGAATTGCAGATTTCTTGTGATGAGAACAAGTTCATGTTACTATGTGATAAATGTGTTTTCCTCTCAGATAAGCTCCTTGATATTGAGAAAGATTACATGTTGAGATCTCATGTAAGATGGTTGAAAGAGGGAGATAGAAACAGTGCCTACTTCCATGCCTGCCTGAAGGAGAAGAACAGCATGAGATTCAACCTTAGTTTTGGTAATGGGGTTTACACATCATACGTGGAGGCTGTTGGTCGCCTAGATTTAGAACACTTTGATAACCTCTTGGTCGGGACAGTGAGTACAAGATACGAGGATAATCAAGGGCCTGAAGAGATGGAGGAGTTTTGGGAGGGGATTCCCAGGATGGTGAGGAACTATGACAATGAGACTATGTTAGCCTTACCGGATGAAGAGGAGATTAAGGGTTCAGTTCTAGCCATACCCCATGGTAGCACCCTTGGACCAGACAGTTTCCCTAGTGAATTCTATGTGGCTGCATGGGAGGTGGTGAAAAGGCCGGTGGTGGAGTCCATACAAGATTTATTACGGGGTGGGGAATTAAACAGATCGGTGAGTTCTTCCAGGGTGGTACCCATCCCAAAGGTTAAAGACCCCACTTCCATTGGGCAATTCAGACCGATTTGCCTTTTTAATGTGTCATACAAAATTATGGCCTGCTTTATTGCAAGAAGGATGGGTGGGATTATTCCGCGGCTTTTTTCAGGCGAACAACATGGTATTATCAGAGGGAGAAGCATACAAGGGGCAGTTGGAATTGATAGAAAACTTGTAAATGATATTAATAGGAAGGTGGTTGGGTCTAATGTCATTTTACAAGTGGACATGAATAAAGCATATGAAAAGTTGGAATGGAGTTTTATCATCCATGTGATGCATAAATTTGGCTTCCAGGAATGGGTTTTCGATCTTTTTTTTTTGATGTTATGCATCCCCGTGGGTCTCCATATCCCTTAAAGGAAAGTTTTTTGGTTTCTTCAAATCAGTTCAGGGTGTTCGTCGAGGTGATCCTTTGTACCCTTCTCTCTTTATTTTGGCACAGGACTCTCTCTCTCTTGGAATCTCCACAAGAGAATGATAAATGGGAATCTTGAACCATTCTTTGGAAGGAAAGGAAGGGAGTCAATCTCACATTTTATGTTTGTCGATGACATCCTAATTTTTACGAATGGTAAAAGAAGATCCTTTACCGAACTCATTGGTATTCTCTTGGTTTACTGCTTTCTGAGTGGGAAGAATATTAATGCAGGTAAGGGTCATGTTTTCCTCTCCAACCGGTTCCCAGGAATACGCTGCAAAAATATTCAAGAGATATTGGGATACCAGAGAAGAAAAATACCTTTGATCTATCTTGGGGTTCCACTCTCCACTAGATGTGTTAGGAAAATATTTTTTGAAGATATCACAAATCAGATTCTCGAACGAATCCTGAATTGAGAAAGAAAATCTCTTTCATTCAGATGGAATGTAACACTTATTAACATCGTGCTGACCTCCATTTCGTTTCATATATTGGAGATTATCAAACCACTGAATAGAACTATTTCAAGGATAGAAAAGTTGATGTCCGCTTTTCTGTGGGACACCAACTAGAATGGTCACTGTCATTGGGCTTATTGGGAGCGTATGGAACGGACAGTGGAGGAGGTTGGCGTAGGACTACATGATATTATAGAAAGGAAGCAAGGAACGCATGATAGACTTGCATGGGACATCATAGTGGGGAAATCGATGTGGGCTTCTTTCTTGAGGGGCAGATACGGTGATCACCAGAATGACATAGGAACGAGAAAGGCAGGCCAGTCTAGACTGTCATGGTGCATGTTTGACAACATGGATGAGCTATCTGGTTCTATTCGGTTGATTATAGGAAGAGGAGATAGTGGTTTTTGCGACGAAAATTGGGTGGGGCTAAGTATCGTATTCCCACACTGCCCTGCACCTAAGATCTCCTTCAAAGAAGAAAGAAATTACCCTTCATTTATTGAGGCAGTTATGAGTGAGGAACATAAGGTAGTGTTGGATAGTATTAGCTTGGTCGAAGAGGAGGATAGATTTTGTTTCACAAGTTCGAGTCTGGGAACCTTCTCCATCTGTGAGATTTGAAGAAGCAGACATGCAGGGGTTAGTTCAGAGGAGGGGGATGGAAACTATTGGTGTAAAGAGATCCCCACAAAAATTCCCTTTCTTGTTTGGCGCATCAAAATAAGGCTTTACCTATGGACAAAAATATACAGAGGAAGGGTATTCACTTAGCCTCACATTGCTTCTGTTGTGCGTCCTCAAGGAGGGAATCCACTGATCATCATTTTATTCAGAGTGACAGGGTGGCTGAACTATGGTCGCTCTGTTACCCAAAGACATGGGTTAATATTCACTAGTATCTCTTCCAAATACTCATAACCTCATGGTTTCAGTGTGTGGAGGGAAATATCATGGAATGTAAAGTCTGGTCCATCATCCTTGCATCCATCTGTTGGAAAATTTGGGAGGCTAGGAATCAAACACGGTTGGGTTCTAGTGTCTCAACTTCATTACTTTGTATGAGGGAAAGGTCCCTGATCAACGATCTGCTCTCACTGCTGAAAGGGTGTTAGTAATCAGCCCTAATTTGCAATATCCTTAACAGACCTATTTTGCTCAGAGGTTCGGGAGGAAAATGGGTCGGTTAAAACCCACCTTCCAACGGGCTGAAACTCAACGTGGGTGGTTCTTTTAGAAATGGATCCATGAGAGGTGGAAGATTACTACGCGATGCATACAGTTTTCTTATTGTGGTTTTCATATCCTTTTATGGCCCGGGTTCTTCCCTAGGGGCGGAGGCTTAGGCATTGCTTAATGGTATCCATGTTTTCAGGGCGCATGGTCTCGTGCTTTCTGATGTTGAGTCAGAATCTGAAACACTGGTGAAGATGGTACAAGGAAGACATGAGATCCAATGGGAGCTAATTTACATTATTAGAAGGTGTGTACAAGGAATTTCTTCAGAACACATCATCCGTTATAGCTAGAGGGATACCAATTTTGTTGTGGAATCCCTTGCTAGACTCGGCCACTCAAGAGATGGAGTAACCATATTTTACGGTTTGTGGTCTCTTCCGTGGGAGTGTCAAGTCTTTGTGAAAAAATATTCACTTGGACTATATTACTTCTTCCACCCCCCCCTTGAGGACTCTTTGTAACGAAGGTACTAGACCTTATCCTAGATGATAATAAAAAAAAATTACTTTTCAGTCAGGACAAGACATTCATTTTTGAGATGAAATTACTTCTTTTGGAATTGATAAATTGAATTATTGAGGAAAATAAATGATTTATTCATGGGGAGATTTGATGTTTCCTATTTTTATTTGATGTTTCTCTCATCATTTTCTTGAAAATACCAATATTTTCATGTGAAAATATTTCTTAATTGAAAATTGCTTAAAAATTGGATAATTTTTAGTTGAAATTGAAATTAATTTTAATACTTAAATGAAAATTTTATTTTTGTGGCTTAAATAAAAAATGATTTTTGTCTTAATTTTCATGTGTTTTAAGAACACATTAATTTTGTAGTTTAGTGGAATATTAATTGAAATAATGTTATGAAATGATTTATTGGTTTTGATTTTGGGATTTTATATGTCTAAAGTTCCATGTTCAGTAATTTTTTATGATCTATTATATTCATTTAAATATTCATTTTAAGGTTTTTGATTCACTATGTATTCTATTATGACGTAAAAAATTCCATTTTGAATTTATAAATCTCACAGGCGTTTAATTTTTTGTATAAATTTTTTTTGTATAAAGGTATCATGTGTTTACAAAAAATACATAAGGGTAATTTCATGATATATCACTCATGTAAGTGTTAGGCCATGTGACTCATCGGACATTCACTCCAAGATTTTATTCCATAAACACGTACCTTACATACTAACATTAATAAGAGTTGTAAAGGCCTATATATACCTATCCTTAATTAAAAAATCAATAATGATTATTTTATCTCATACATACCAAGGATATTTTTAGTTTATATATTTTTAGAATAAGGAAAAAATAATAACTAACATAGCCTATGTTCATTGTATAAAACAGATATTTGTTTATATTATATATAAAAATACTTAATCTATAACAGGTCATTAACATCTCCCACAAATTCACCAAAAAATATATCCTATTATACATATCATGTCTAAGTGTTTTCTTTATAACCTAGGTAAATGGAATAATAATAAAGGGTGATATAAAATTCTAAGTAAGGGAAACATGGAACTGAAGATATCAAAACATAATCATGGAGTACATAATATGGTTGGAGTAAATGAACTGAATAATTCCATAATAAATTGAAAATGAGATCATGAAATATCAATAATAATAATTGAAAACATGGATATCAATAATTATAGATCTCATATAGGTGGAATTAATATATGTTTTCAAGGCCTTGTTCCAAGACAATATATTTATATGAGGAGAGGTATACACCAAAAACCAAGATGATTAGATTCATGAGACCTATTAATGAATTGCTGGGATATATAAGTGTAGGCCCCACCCATACCTTGGTTAAGTCTAATGTGTTCCAAATAATATTCAACGAGACATTTCATACCATTTCCTATGGAACCTATAGCTCAAAAAAATGGTTATCCATATGAGAAAAAATAAGGAATTTTAATACAAATCATACTATGTGGGAAATAAATAGTCATCAATAATGTCAATAATTTTCTCGAAGTCTTGAAAATAGACAACATGATGTTAACTCATCTAGATAAAGAAGGTGTATGATAAAATAATACATAGTCAAGTTCCTAATAATCATCCATATTGGAATAATAATATACATAACTCTAATAATTTTTTCCATGTAAATAGATGGGATAGCATGATCATAACCCATCTATAAGAATAATGGATTTTTAAAATGAGAATAACCCTAATTAAAAAGAGGGAAACATAGAATAGTGTTCACATAAATGAAAAATACCTTCACAAAAGAATGCTTCAAATAGTATCACAAAAGAAGGGGTCAAGAATCAAATTGTTTTATATCATGATTTTAATCCCCCAAATGATAAATATAAATATTAGGGGATAAATCATCAAACCTAAACCCAATTAAGGTAAATAATTTTGAAAATTATAAGATTAATGGAAGTGAAAACTTAAAATATCATTTAGAAAACTATTTTATCATTTACTTATAACGAAAATTTACATGTCATTTTCAAATGTAACTTTTAAAAATGTGACATGAAAGATTTTGAAAACCATTAATTTGAAAATAGTTACCAATAATGGGTTCTTCAAGATACATAAATTTTCTTTTGGAGAAATGAGTATAGAAAGAAAAACATGTTATTGTTAAAGGAAAAAATTCTTTTTTTATTATTTTCAAAATAGCTTTGTCAAAATTAAAATTATAAGAAGAGTAAAAAAATCATGTGAATTAAAACTTCATTTTCCCAATTATTATTATAAAAAACTATATAGTTTAAAATTATTTTGGGAGAACCCAAGAATTGTAACTAAATTTTCAAAATTATCATTTATAACACAATGAAATGTGACTTGAGTTATAAATATCGCTTATGGGAAACATAATCCATAAAGCATGAAATAATTTAAAAGATGTTTATATGGTAAATATTTTGCCATTAATATAATAACAGATAATAAAATAAAATGGAATTATTTATCCAAATTATTTGATTTAATTTTATGTAAATTATCCGAACTAAAGGAATGAAAATTGAGTTACCAAAAACTTTGATGACTCGGGGAACACATGAGTAAAAATACATTTAGAGAAAATAACATGATTGGATTATTTTATCATATTATTTAAAAGAAAATAATTTATATAACCTTAATGGGATAGTAAATCAATAGAACACTTTACAATTGAATCATGGTGCATAACATGTATCATATCCCAATGAATTAGAATTGTGACCAAGAAAACCCTTATGACTTGATTAAAACATTAATCAAAACCAATTGAAAAATTGTCCTTGTAATTGAACTTACCCCCCAAATATCCCAAAGGCCTTATTTTTATTGATTTTTGATACCCCCCCCCTAATTCAAGGGATGGGGTGAACCCTTACAAGGCCCGTAGGCTTAGAGATTACATGGCCCATAGGCTTAAGAGATATTACATGACCCGAAGGTCTTAGGGAATTAAACTAGAGTATAACTACAAGGAACATCTCCTCCCTGTAATTTGCATCATGATGGTAGCTCTCTACCTTTTTATGGTAGTCCGACTAAGCTTCCTGTGCAAGCACAGGCTAGTCCTGATGGTATTGTCATACCCTCTCATTCTTCTAAATCCATTGTCCCTACACTGGTGGGTGTGCCTGCTCTGAATCCTATTATGGGGATGCTCCATTTTCATAGAGTCTTTCTGGGGAAACTACATTAATCATGTGGCCCAATGTTCTTCAGGTGTCCTAAAGGTATTGTGGTGGCCTGAAAGCCTTACTGGCCTAAAGGCCTTTGGTGGCCTGAAGGACTTAAAGGTCCTGGAGACCAAACCGATGGCCTGAAGTGCCAAACGGGTGAATAGTTTCAACTAATAAAGTTCTAAATAGTAACTTATATAGTGAATACTATATTAACCACTATATTAACTACTGTAGTACTTCTACTGTTCTTGGAAATTATCTCTCGGGTTGGTTTTGATCGTGATTCTCTTGGATGCACATGTTGTGTCCTAACCAACTTGGTTGAGGCTCTTGTGCATTGTCATTTAACTTAAAATTTCATTATTAAAAAATTATTAATGATCTTATATCTAAAATAGGAAATATATAAACCATATTAATGAAATTAGGTTCATAATATCAATATTGTCTCAAAGAGGAGGATTTGAGATGAAAACACTTACCTTGGTCCTGATTCATTCTCCACTTGAACCAAATGTACTAAATAATTAAATTAATTTCTTAAAATACATACCTATGAACCTTAATAATAAATATAATAATTTATAATCTTCATATATAATCAATCTATACATATGAAAATTAGTTTTTTTAGCAATTTCAAACACTAGGTGTAAGTAATCTTTAGCGATTTGAACTACTTTTGTAAAATAGGTGTCAGTATTTATTCTTTTTCCAAATTAAATCTCTATTATATCATCTAAGATATTAGAATATATGTTTTAATATATATTTTAAGGATATAATTTTAATTTCATGGAAGTTTTTGTTGTGATCAATGCAGTTGAAATTGTTGAAGAGCATGTTTCAGCATTTCGCAATGAACGAAGGGTGATTTATTAATTAATGAGAAAAATAATCATATTAACTTACCAAAAACCAAAAAACATTACTTAAATATTTACACTATATTATAAAAATAATTATTTTCTCATATTAATCCATGATATAAATTTATAGTATTGTTCAAGTAGGTGGTCAAACAGACAAAGACATAAATCTATCTTGATTTATGGATGATTATGAGGTTGTTTAGATGTAAAATCACTATAAAAAATATCTTTTTAAGTGATTATTAGTGTGTTATATTTTAATTGGAAATAATTATAAATAAAATATTTTTTTTATAAATTCATTATTTATAAATAAGTGATCATTTTCCTTTTAATTCACTTCTTTTAAAAGACTGAATTAATAATAGTTGTTTGTCGATCATATCATTAATAGGTTATAAAATTTTTCATTACATAAACTTAATGAAATTAGAAACATAATATTTATACTTTAATCACATCATAATCATTGTACATTCATGTCAGTGGTCAAAAGAAAAGTGAAAATTAATTGTTCTATGGAGGTAGTAGTCCACACGTATGCATGGTTGACAATTTCTTTTTTCCATAGAACATGAGAAATAATTAATACGGTTTATTATTTAAGAATAATAAAAATGATATTGAAATAATTATTAGTTATTAAATTCTCCTTTTATAATGTCCTTTAATGGTGGTGAAGGAAAATGAAACATGTTGTGTCGTGGGGGCGATAGTTTTCAAAACACACAAATAACGATTTCAATTATTATAAATAAAAAAGGAAAATGGTTATGAATGATTATTATCATAGAATAATAAATTAATTATATAACCATTATTTATTTATTTACATATGTAATTGAAAATTATAATTTTAATTAAAAAATAGATAATAGCGATGTTAAGTAAAAATGATTACTTGTATTGAGGAATTTGAGATTTCCCTGAAAATCCCTTGGAAAATGATGGAATAGATTATTAAATTGTGACCAGGAGCTCAAGAGAGTAAAATATTATTCTATTGTATGGAAAATGGGTAATGTTTCATGAGTAAACTTAATTTTTAGGATTTCATTGAAGGGGTTTTGAGAGGACACTTTTATAAGTGGTCAGAATTCCATTTTTTAAAATATCTCAACTTTATATAGTGAGAGAACATGTTAAACATGTCAAGTGTCTTAAATATTTACGAATAATAGAGTTTATATGGTATAATGTTGATAAAAACCTCATAAAATCAATAATAGAAAAAAATTTATCCTGTTTCAATCCCTTTACCCCTTGAATTATTACTTTTATCATTTCATCTTTTACTGTGGTAACTAGTTTTTACCTAATGTAACATAATCATTATGCCTAAAAATAAAGTTCTACTTAATATATAATTTAGACCCAATGGTTATAAAATTTAAATTCATTTAATTTTATTTAATTTAATAAAGTGATGAAAATTAATTTCTAAATAGAAATGTATTATATATTAAAAACAATTTTTGAGAAAATATTACTTTTGTTCTAAAATAAAAAATTTGTATTTGTAGATTAAAAAAAATTTAAAATTAAAAATACAGATATAAAATAAATATTTGGTTTAAGAATAATGTTTCATGAATTTAAATTTATACTTATAAATTTAAAATTTCATAAATGTAATGTTAGTCTAAAAAAGAAATATTTTACCCTATTCATCTTAAAATCATTCTTTCTAGAAAACGCCAAAAATTTATTCTTAAGAAAATATTACATTGATGAATAAAAAAATAATGTTCATTTTATTGAATTCAAAAACTAGATTTTATAAATTTTACTTTCAAATAAAATGTGATATATAATGAAAAACAATTTTTATTGGATAAATACTTTTTTTAGAATACTAGCCATTCTAATTCATATTTACAATCATTTACTAATTAAATTAGTATTAACCAATTATTCATATAAAATATATTTTATCATTATTAATCACAAGTATCTTGAAAATTCAATTCATATTGAACAGAAATGAAATATTAAGACAAATACATTTATAATTATAAAATGATCTTATTGGTCATTTTAGCTATACCAATTAAATTTTATTCATATTAAAAGTAGATTTTATTATATTTATATATATATAAATATTCCATAAAGTGGTTATTAGTAGTAATTAATTACAATTCAATATCTATTTTTAATGATCCTATATAATATTTATATTTTTATGAAAATATATCATATGTTCATTTTATGTCGATGTTGTGTGTGGAGAAATTTATAAAACACATTAAATTTTTTAATGTTAATAATATATTAAAATTTTAGGTTATTATATTATACCCCCTTAAATAAACAGAATCTTTATAATTTTACTCATAGGATCATATTAATTTCTATAGGGAACTCATAGTTAGCCATACACTAATATATAATCATTGGTTTATTTAGGATGTGGAATGAGACTTATTGATATGAAAAAAATTTATAAGTTCTTTATAATTTGATAAAAACCCATTTCTAATTTCATGTAGTATTATACTAAGGGGATAATGTATAAATCCATAAGAAATAACTTCGCACAGGATTTGAAAATGATTTATATGATATTAATTCCATTATGTGTTTTTATTTATAACTCAATATCTACTAGTTGGTGAAAACATACATGACATTAGACACTATAAAATATAGATTGAAAACTCACTCTCTAAAAAATTTGTAGTAGTTTCATAGGATTTTCCTTTCGTTCATGGTTTTTTTGAATATTTCCATCATTGTCCCTTATATTATGACATTTAGTCGCGTAATTACAAACCCTATTGAAATTGATGCAATCAATTTTTGTATCTAATTTATTTACCTGACACTTGTAGTTTGATGAACTTCATATTCATACTTATATAATTTACAGATCCAATTAAGAAAATTTCCCCTACTTCTTCACACATTTCTGACATATTTGAAATTGAATCTTATTTCATTCATCATCTCTTCCACCTGATCTTTCAGGAGACTCCATATTTATTTTATTTAGTGTGTTTGGGACTTCAACTATGTACAAATTGATAATAATATTTCATAATATATATATTTTGGAATAATCATAAAGTTTCTCACTCCAGATCTCACGTCAATGGCTTCTTCATTGTGGTAATTTATACATCATCCCTTACAGCAATGGTTTCTTCTAGTTTCAACCATTACTAAAATAAAAAGGGGTTTATATGTGTGAAAAAGAATTAATATTATGGGGGTATTAGCATAATCAATTATATAAAAGGTATTTCACCTTAAAACCTTTTACCATTATTATCATGTTAGCCAATAATTAATTATGTATAACCCACATCAATCTTAGACCAACCTTGGTTAAATTAAGTTCGTTTATACAATATTTCTAAACCAAATATTCAAAATACATATCCAATAATACCAAAAAACATTCTTAAATTTTTCTAAACCCAAAATCATTGAAATATATGCTCTCAAAATACAACGTTTCATTTATCCAGAAAGTCACAAATGATTTAATATATACATTTTCTTATGAATATATATGTTTCAATATATGTCATCCATAGTAACTTTCCAATTAGGATTTCTAACCTAAAAATATTCAAATCCCTCATAATGTATCATAATGTGAAGGTGAATTAAAAAAATCTTATCCCGTGGGAGTCTCAAACTAGGCATGCAGTTAGGACTATTTTTAAGGCACTAGGTTTTAGTTGAGTTGTTACCAAATCCTCCCTTTTCAAGGTTATCACCCCTAGGTACATCTTTATCAATACATGAATATAGTTGTTGTATCTAGATAGGTATGTAATTACTATGAAACCCATAAAATAATTAATTTACCAAAACATCAGGATATTATCCTGTACTTAGATTTCTTTCTTGGACTTTCCCTAGGGTTTTCAATAAATATTTATCATCCCAGTACCCAAATAAAAAGACAATTATTACATTAATACCAAATCATATACTATAAAAAAGAGTTTTATATACCTTTTAAATTATTATCAACCCTAAATTATAAACTCTTAAATTATCTTCAGTAGATATCCTAGCCTATAAAGTTATCTAGACCCTCCTCTGATACCAATTGTGATTACCTGGACCCACACTCTAGAATCTGATGCCCTAAATTCATACTTTACATGTTCACTCTGATACCTATTGTAAAACACTAGATATAATTATCAATATTTACAAAATCAATAATAATTTTTACATATCAATCATAGATCATTACATTCTAAAGTAGTTAATCCACAACAATTCTTTAACATCTCCCAAATATTATTCACACATGTTATTTTGTTAGACCATCCAACATTAAGAAATTTTTATTCAAGAAATAGGTAGAGAGTACTAGTAATGTTAGGGATATTTAAAATTATGAATATCCAGTGTGTCAGCACATACTAGACTAACAAACACTAGGAGAAGCGATCCAGTAGAAGTAAAGATGATACATCCACTATTAGAGGAGGCCTATGAGTCCAAGAAGTCTGACAACTTGTTACCCTCTCTCCATGTGTCAGCGCGCTTCATGAGAATGTTAAGAATACATTTAATTTTATGAACATTGTATGAGATCTCCCATTAGATGAGGATATCCCTATGGATGGCCTTGAGAATAATGGATGAGTCTATCTCCACCCAGTCCAACTAGAGTCTATGAGAATGGCATAACTCCATCTCCAAAAGGAGGGATGAGGCCTCAGATGTGAGGGAGTCCCCCATACATAGAACATTATGAAATTCAGATACAACGAACTAGACTAATCATGCACAACTCCTACACCCCACATTACACTATTATTACATTACATATAAATGTTCAGTTTAAGTATAGTATCAAGGGGAATACATTGAATCCATTTTACATGCATCATCAACCTTTTCCTTATCTGTTTAGAACTCTAGCCCTCCTTGAGGGACCGTAATTAAGGGGGTATCTTCCACTTCCTTAAAATAAGGATAATATCTACTACCATTTACCTCTCTCTAACCATAAGAGCCCTGCATGAACTTTTTGAACCCTCGTGTCATGACCTGTTTCATGCATTCCATATTCATTAACAGCCATCCACCATAAATAGTTCTCTCACCTTTCAGTCATAAATATAATATTCTATAATAAGAAACAAATGATGATGTAAATAATCACCATAAATCCCTTTAAAATCAATACAATTAAAAACATTTAACTTATCCAAACTGAGGAATCCCACTCACATTTGAAGAACATATGGGAGGATGACTCATCCTTGGACCTGTTATTGTATGAACACCTTGAAATGATGAAAACCCCCTTGTGAAGAACTTCATCATCATTATAAAGAATATAGTTTTTTATTCTATAGATAATAATGTTCATATTTGTAAGAAGCTATTTTTTCCAAAAGATATCTCCCCAGGGATTGTTATTTTATTTTTCATGGAGAATCGGATGGTACACCTTCATAAAAACAAATTAGACAAGTAACTCATGAATATGATCTTATTTGGATCAGATTTGATTGAAATAACATTGAATACCTTGATCTATTTTTTAATAATAATTTCTATAATATATTAGGGATACCTACTGGCATGAGTGAAGGATATATTAGGTGCCAGACATCCAAGGAAACCTAGCACACTACCGTCTAAATTATCACCCCAAAAGTCATTTGTGCTTCTTCCCAAAATCCATCTTGAATGATCACATAGAACTGGAATGTGAATGTAGATTGAATTCCATGTTTTGGATCTTCTCCCTCCCAATCCATTCAAATGAATCTCATATTATTTTTCAATGGACCTTTCCCACTGGGAACTGCCTTCCATGAAATCCCATGCTTTCTTCACTTGTATAAAATTCATAGTTATATATACACTTATGCAATTTATACCTCCATCCTCCATAATATTATAAACAAAAGGTGTAATTATTTTCTTCATAATTTGGGGAATTATAAAAATAAAAATGTATGGTATCAAATACTTTGTATGAAAAACATGTAACTGAATATGTTAAAACATAAGCATGATTTACATAATATGGAAGAGGTAAATGATATGAATATTGTCATGATCAACTAAAACTGATATCATACTATATCAATGATAATAAATATAAATATGGATATCAATAATTACTAATATTATACTTATTCAGCTCATACTTTCATATATTAAAAACTTATTATCAAGGACTTGTACTATGACACTATACTAATATAGGGAGAGGTATACACCAAAACACAAGCTATTTTGTCTGATGGGAACAATCGATGCATTTAAGGGATATATAATGTTGTACCCTGCCATTAATACATTAAGTCAAATTCATTACATGTATGATTTTACAATACATTACATAATGTTCCATAGAAACCTCTGGTTAAATAAAAATATGGCTATCAATATAATAAAGAATATGGAATTTTAATTTATAATCATCATGAGTTAGTGATAAATAATTATAATGAATTTCGATATTTTCCCTAACTTTATAAATGGGAAAACATGGTGATAAATCATCTATAGAAATAATTTGGATGTTCAAAAAATATATAGAAAACATTCCAATAATTATCCATATTGGAATCGTGATATACATAATGTCAATACTTTTATCATGTCAATGAAAGGGATAACATGATCATAACCCATCATGATTAATAATGGATGGTTTCAAAATAATATAACCATAGTGAAATAAAGGAAACATAGTGGGTTTTTATATAAATGAAAAAAAACCATAAAAATTTGTTTTTTAATGGTATCAAAATATATGGGATAAAAAATATAATTGTTTGATACCATGAGTTCGATCGCCCAAATGATAAATCTATATAATTCAGGAAAAATCATGAAACAAAAACTCCATTGTGTTAAATCCTTTTAAAAATGATAATCTAAATGGAGTCAAAAACCTGAAATATATTTTATAAAACATTTTTAACATTAACATAAAATAAAAATTTACACATTGTTTTCGATGGTAACTTTTGAAAAGGTGAAGTGAAATATTTTGAAAGTCTTTATATTAAAAAATCTACAATAATTGATCCTTGATGAGTTATTAATTTTATGTTGGAGAAATGATTAAATGAAGGAATTACATATTAATATTAAAGGAAATTCCCTTTTAATTATTTTCAAAATACCTTTGTATAAACTCACATTATAAGAAGAGTAAAAAACATTCATTTTATTAAAACATCATTTTCCTAAATAAGAATATGATGTACTATATAATAAAATATTCGGGTGTGAGAACCCAATTATAGAAAATAAATTTTCATGATGAAACATTTTAACTCAAAAAAGACTTTTGAGTTATGTTATCAATTCCATCCTGATGTATTTGCTGAAAATAAGGTTAGTCAATGTTGACAAAAAATAATCATGTTCAAGGTTGATAGAAAATATTTGTGCTGGTATCTCAACTAAGAGAGTTGTATTTGTTGAAAATAGCATTGTTGAAAAATACATTGAAGATGATGAAAGTGTTTAAGTGTTTCTTGGTATATTGATAGATCAAAAAGATGTTGGCCAAGGTATGTTGTTGACATCAAGAATTATGTATTTTTGAACAATGTGATGATTGGATAAGTGGAGATTTTTTAGGCCTGTGAGAAGTGAACCCAATAGACCATGACATAGTGGTGGTCATGGTGAGAGTTTTGTGAATGGACTTCATCTAGATTCACTATAAATATCATTATCTGTATTGTAGAGGTGATATCAGAGAGTGGACTATACCTTAGTGCATTAAAATACACCATATATGATATGTTGGATACACTTTCTATTGTTGATGGATATGCCACAAGGATATATGGAAGGATGGAAAAAAAGTCCAACATTGCCTACCAATCCAAGAAATCTCAACCCTACATGTGTGGAATAATGCCCAACCACTCAGGGGAACATGTTAGTCCATTCATCAATGATGAAACTAGGAGTCTAGTGAGACCGCATGTGGAAAAGCGTGAATGCATGGAAGTAGTGGTAAGCGGTGTAGGGAGTCTGAGTGAAGTTAGTGGTCCATGCTATAGGAAGAAAATGTGGATGATTCTAGGAGCGGACCACATTAATCATCATCAGCGAGTCATGGGAGGTGATTTATTATATGATGTGAGAATTCTATATTAATTTTCTAATGTGGGATGTGGAGATCATAGGGTACACCACATCGAGGTACACCACAACACATGACCCGAGGCATATAGGTAAACTATCCCACAAGTAATGGTAATATATTATCACTATTCTCATATAAGGATAATAATGATCTCACATAAGGGTATCAACCACTGGAGTATTGGAATTTTCTATTCCATATGAGATAAGAATACACTGGAATCCCCTTAGAGAAGAATATGTCCAAACTCTTGTAATTCCTTCTGTTGTGGGCAGTCCAAATTCAGTATAATTAATTAATTTGGTGGTCTATATTCCAATAAAAGACCAACCCATAGTGATGTGCTCACACCACATTCAATTATATGTGAGAATCAGTTTGAGGAGATCGTTCCATATATCCTGTTTGAGTTATGGAGATGTTAATGGATGAGTCTGGTGGATCCAGTCAATGAGATATTTCCATGTCGTAGTACTTTGGACCATGCCTTAGTGATGTGAAGACTGCGTTATTGTAGAATTGAAAACACCATTGAATTGAAAAAATGGGAGGTTTACTACCATAGTACATCAAACCACCCCACCTCCAAGTAGTGTTTACTCAACTGGTAATTTCTCTAGAGACTGAAAAAAATGATTTTTTTTCAGGACTCTAAATAATTCAACCTGGATTCAAAGGATCATTATTATCCCATTAAAAATAAGGGATACTTGGAATGATCTTTGTTAAAAGTATATTCATTCACAAACATTATATTGAATGGAGATAGAGGAATTATATATAAAACTTCATGTAGTCGTTCTATATAAAACCAAGATATGTGCATATAGAATATATTTCTATATGTGTTTCTTATATATAAAGGAGAGTTTTTATAGTGATTGATGTGATTATTGAATAATTGAAAATATTTGAAGATCTATCCAAAGTAGAATAAGGTTTCTATTGTGTATATAGGAAAGTTAATCTTGTTAAAAAGGTATTCTAGAAAGAATAAGATGTTGTATTCAGGTATTTTTACCAGATGTGAAGAAGAGTCCAATTAGGACTTCAACAGAGTATCTATCTACATTGAATGATTCAGTTCGTACATGTAATGCTGGAGAAGGGGACTTCATGTCTATAAACTATGTGAAGGTATTCCTTTCCTTAGGTAGTGATCCATTGACGGAACATCTTAGGAAATAATCCTTAGGAAGTAGTGGGTTGATCATAAGCTTGTATGGTAGTGAGCCTGGGCATATGAATAACCATTCCCAAATAGTTGTAAGTAGTGAGCTTTATAATTATCTTAGTTCATTGTACAATACCAATGCATTCCCTTTGGAAATAGATCAGTAAAGGTGATTCATGTAAATACTTGTGTCTATATTTATTTTATACATGAACTCCAAAAGATATCAAGAATTACAGATAATATTAGGTTAAATAGAATAAAAATTCAACCTCAAGGGTCAAAGTTTTAATTATCATTGATAGGGAATACCCTGAATCACCCCCACCCCGCCCCCATTAGGGTAATATCAGGTTGAGTCCCTTGGTCAAGTCTAGCAAGTGGTATCAAAGAGAGGTTCGGTTTTTGATTTATTATTTATCTAAATTGATTCTATTTTTCACTGAAGATTGCATCCATAGTGAAGGACCCTTTGTTTAATGGTTAAAATTTCAAATCATAGAAAAGGAGTTCATTTTTTTATGGAACCCTTTAAGAGCTTCCCATGAATTTTTATAAGATGTAATTATTATGTTAATTCAATATAGGGTCATATTTGAAAAAAAAGAAAAATTGTAATTTATTCTTTGGGAAAAGAGGTATTAAAGGATGATCTAAAGGAAAACATTCACAAATAGGTGATTCATTTAATGTTCTCTAAATACATGTGGATGAAAAAGGAAGGTTTTTTTGTACAATAACACAACACAAGTGAGTAGTGCCTTATGAAAAATGAAAATAATAAGATTAGAAATAATAATTCATCCCAAATGTTTTTCTCTCTAGCCGAGGTAAAATATGAACCTAATAATTATTGTTCTAACACTCCTTGTGGAAAAAGGATGTGAAATTTCAGAATCTCTCTTATATATAAAAAGGATATTTCATTTTGGTGATAAATAAGCATAATTATAAATTAAGGTATTGGTGATGGTTCAATTTTGATGGGATCCTATCACAATATGTCAATTGAAATGGGATCCCATTACAATTGACTTGTTGTTGAAAATCACATCATGGAATATTTTATTTCAATAGACCATCCCAAAAAATCTATAGAAACATTTCCCACCATAAATAGTTTCATTCTGTATATAGATTTAATTATCCTTTATGATGGAATAGTATTTCCATCATAATAGTTAATTAGTGATGGAAATCCATATCTATTGCAAATAACCAATTATGATGGAAATACTATTTGGTTATAAAAATTTATAGAAATGAAATAAAATAACATAAATAACATCCAGAAAAATAAAAAAAAATATATAAAACTATAGAAATTTTAATTAATTACCATACTACAAATAATATGTTCATCAAAAACTCATCGTAATATGTTTTTCAACAAAATATATCATCAGTCATTAGGGATGTGGTGGATCATATAGAGGACTAGGTAGGGGAAATTTATCCATATACCATATGAAATTCATTGCATGTACTCCATCATCTACTCATACTACTGCTTCTTTCATCGATGTTGTTACTCCAACTACTGTCAGTGTCAGTAAATATACTTTTTCTCTCTACACATTCTATCTATTACCTCATTTTGATCCTAAAACTTACCTTCATACTCTGAGGATGACGATGAAGACCCTACAAAAGTCACCCTCAAGATGGATGATGACCATGTTGTAATTTCATAATAACTGAAATATTTCAATCAATAATTGATACCAACCAATCAGATTTTATTGACACTATATTGTGTCACCTACATCTAAGATTCCTAAACAAATTCCTAATCATTATTTTCTAAACCCACAATCTTGGCCATACACTAATTATGGATTTGAGATGTTTCATCTTCATATACCTCCATCAAATTTAATTTGTAATTAAATTAGTTAAAATATTAATTTTAGTTTATTTTAAAAATAAAAAACATTATAATGACCACTATCGGATGTTGGAACTCACCAATAATCTTTTTAGTTGTAGGATTGGCATATATATTCTTTAAAACATCAAACCCTATAGCATCTAGATACTAAAATTACTATATGAATATAAAATAAAAATGTTAAATTTATTGTATGTATAAATTATTAAATAAAATCACTTACCATATGTGTTCAATTAATACTAAATGTTTCACCACTAGCTCTATGAATGACCTCCTATTTCCCATGGTTTTTTCAGACTAATGATGATCCCTTCTGAAATATATATCATATATAATGGGATAAAAATCTATCCTAAACATAAGATTATATGTGATCATGTCAATTTATATGACAAGACTGATCAAAATCTATGTCTCTATCTTTCTCTTTGACTCTCTTTTTCATATGGTGAAAAACCTTATGATAATGACCAGGCATACAGATCTCCCATGACTCTCAGATGTCGGCTCTCATGCTATCATTGATTAGCTAACATAAACCCCAAAAATAATTAATATTATAAATTTAATAATTAAATTAATTAAAAATAAGTTTTATTTATTTATGTACTATATAATGGTCAAACATGTGATGAAAATCGTCAAGGGGAATCTAATATCACACGACCCATGGCTTAGAAAAATATGTATATAAAATTGTACCCCATATCCAACAACTATATGTGAAAACATGTGATAAAATATAAAAAATAATCAAAAAATTAGTTCATAAAAAAATTAATGATATATAATGATAATTAATGAAAAATAACTAAAATACACACGTCCACAAACAATCACATATGTGGAAAAAAATCAAAAGGTTGATGCCACTCAGGAATAGGTTCATAAATCATGAATAAACCTAAACCAAGACCACTCCAAGTTGATGATGATGTTGTGTCAGTAACCTATGGGTTGGATGATGAGTCATTGGTTTGATCACCAGGATTCACAACACCTATGAGTTTACAGAAGATCTCATCAATATCATTTATAACTAGCAAAAAAAAATAATGTTGTTTATAAATAATTGAAAACATTAATTACCTATTAATTATCACTATGACTATAATTATTTGAATAATTCTTTATCTTCACCCTCTTCTTTATATATGATGGTGTAAATATCATCATATTCCCCCTTATAATCATCAATTTTTATAGGATATTTGGCTTCATCATTTCTTTCTATTTCAAATTTATTTGTTACATCATCAATATTATAAACACCATTAGCCTATAAATGTGGGGTTTCATCATTGATATTTTTATCTCTTCATATAAAATATTTATTTGGTGTTTTATGATGAAAAATATTAATTCATTTTACTTTATCAAAATAAATTTCATTTTGCATAAATTGATTCTCATGAGATATAATTTTTATTATACTCCAACAGTCAAGTAAATATCTTGAAGCAGCATAAAAAAATTTATAATATATTTTATGTTATTGATGACATAGAAGAAATGGATTATTTATTATAATAAGGATTTTATATTTATTTTCAATGATCCAATGTCATGTATAAACATTCAAGCCTCTATTAGTATAAAACCAATAACATTTAAACAATATTACATAATTGTTCCCAAAAAACACAACCTGATTATTTTATCCAACATTCCATAAAATTAAACTTCCATTTTTATATGATGAGATACATTCAAGGAAACACCAATATTAGTTTTTTTGATGACCATATTCCTATTTCTGAAATAACATTACATTAACCACATATATACTATAATATTTAAATAATTGAATGGTAGGGTACTAAATACACCTAATGGATTATCAATTTTACATACAAGTTTTGATACATAAAAAATATAAAAAAATACTTACTAATATAAAAAATGATAAATTGATTTCATATATTCAACTATAAAATGTTTATTTTACCTATATTTGAAACTTATGGGAAAAATTTCATTACCAACGTTCTTCAAGACAAGGTAGTGTAATTTATGTGAACTATTTCTTGATATGATCATTATATAATCTAAAAATTTATTAATATTATATTACAGTTAAAAAATATTTAAATAATAGGTTAAAGTATCTCTCACTATAAAAATAATGTCATTTCTTCATAATTGAGAACAAGATATTTATGATCATTGTGTTCTTCATCCTCTCTAATCCATTTCTCATGAAATCCACCGAAGAAAATATTTGTATGAATAAAAATTAACAACTAATTGTTTATTTAATTATCAAAATTTATCCCATTACAACTCATTTGATTATTTTTTGAAGGATATACATCTAGTAAAAACGAGACAATAAAAACAAATTTTCCTCTTTCAAATGTGATTCATAAATTAACCCTTCAGTTGATTCTTTATTATAAACCTTTTTCTTTAATTTAAATATTCATCTCTAATATGGGAAAATCCATTGGATCTATACTTGTCCTCCAAGTTTTTCTTTGTATGGAAAATTTAAAATTTAATATTTCATTAAAGCAAAGAAAGTCAGTGGAATGTTTTCCCAATTTACATAAAATTTAAACAACAACTTGTTGTATCCTACTCATTACATCGTATTTTGTGGTATCTATACTAATGGATTATGAAAAATTTGATATTTCTATAATCACATCCCAAATCGAAGAATTTAATTAACCTCTAAGCTCAATTGGTAGTATACTTTCCATTATAACCTCACAATCATTAATTTTTAATCCACGAATATGACCATTTCAAAAAAATATTTCCAAATTATAAATATAACCATCTGGTAAACTTAGATCCACAATTCAGTTATATAATAAAAATATATTTTATTTAGAAATTATTTAAGATCCTTTTCGATTCATTAACTTCTTTGATCTTCCATTTCAAAAAAAAAGTCAAGTTTTGGATGCCATCAAATTTTCGAAAGATTTAATTATGACTTTATATTATATTTAGTTTTACAAGGTGTGTCTATGTTTTTATAAAATATGTTATCAAAATAGTTCTTATAGATATGCATGACATCTAACATGTGATGGATCAAAAAATTGAACCAATATAGAAGATCCCAAAAAATAATCTATTTTATCCAATTGTGTTCTTTCCCAAATTCATCTATTTTTTGTTACTTTATAGTTAGAAAAAAGGAGATAAATGAAAATTAAGAAATAATATATTTTAAATAAATAGTTATGGTCATTTCTTGTGGTCTATATCTTTCAATTTTACCTTTTTTGAAATTATTTATGTTCTTGTGGAATGGATGGTTTGTAGGAATAAATTTACCTGAAATTTTAAAAAACAATCATTTCTTTCACTAAAAAATCATAAATGCCTTTCTCTGACTCATAAAATATAGAAATAAATTGTACCATGTGCACTATAGAAAAATAATATGTCATACACTATAAAGTCATTAATTTTTCACATTAATGTAGCTCTCATTATTAATTATCTTTATAACTAAATCATATATACTGAAACATTATTCCATTATAAATTCAACTCATTAATCAATGAATTCAAATAAAAATAAATATTATTTTTTATATTCCCTAAAATTTGTAATGTCAAAAATATATATTATTCATGAAACATTATATCACCACTCATAAGGTATGGCTTGTCCCTTGTTTTTGGTTTTTTGTTTTTCTAAAGAATCTTGATTTTCTACTGTGTAATGGGGGATTACATACTATGTATTAATTTTACACGATGTGTATCTATCTCCAAGAACATGTCATGAAGTTATATTAGGAATGAAAAGTTACACACTATGTACATGGAAATTGTGGTGTCTAAAAAATGAATTTTATTAAAAAGGTGATGTATTTTTTTCATCCTTTAATGATAACACAATGTGTAATAAGATTACACACCTTTTAATTATCTTAAGTCAATTTTTTTAGGGTTTTATAAAATTGGTTTATATTAAATTCGAACATTTATCCTTCCTCTGCCAACCTAGAGACTTCCTTATGAGATTTTGTAGATATCATATCCTTATGAAACATTCGTTTAGTGATTGATCATTTTTGTGGTTGTGGTTCCACCTTCTAGGTATATATATCTTCTCCCATGTGTTTTCTTCTTGTATATCTTTCTCTCATCCTTATATTTTTCTATTAGCATTTGATTTATGGATGTAAAATGAATTTTTTGAATCATAATTCTATGTTCTGTTTCATGATCTTACATTCCTTTTTTCTTTGTTGGTGAATCCCTTTGCAGGTTTTCTTTTATAGATATTTGATTTAAAGATCGGTGGATCAATAATTATTTTATTTATGATTTCAACCTTGAGTCTCATGGTTAAAATGAAATGAGTTTTTAATTTATTAAGAAACATGGATTTCAGATGATTAGATATTTGGTTTTAAATGGGTATGGAAATTTATAAAAACCCCAATTTCAATAGTATTTAAATTTTGGGTTGGATTTATGAAAAAGTATGGCTTGATATAGACATCCTTTTGATGAAATTAGTTGATAATGATATTCATAAAATTGATTAAATTGTTTTGTGATTTGAAATGACATGAAATAATGAAAACCATTGACTTGGTTTTTAAATTAGAGGACACGTTTACAACTAAAATTGGGAAATTATATTTTAAATGTTTTCAAATGATTTATTTCTAATTTTATTTATTGATTATTTGAAGCACATTTTAGCCTGGGTAATTAGTGGTAACTGGGAAAGGAATGCATGGACCATAACTCTGTATAATTGGATTGATGATGAAAATTATTAATAAAACAACTATGGATAGACTACCCGTTATGGGTTTCCCTATTTGGGTGTAGACTGCCCTTATTGGGTTCCCCTGTTGGGATATTTATTTTGAACACCAGAACAGAGCTGATATCACTATGAGATATGTAAGGATCCTATTACCTGATGAACTGAACTACCATCGGGATTTCTAAATTTGTTCTTTGACTTTATTTGTAACATGATTATACATTCTATTGATTATTTAACTTTTTTATTCATGCCAAATAATTTATGTAAACTATTTAATATAATATTTCAATTAATCCTATTTTAATTTTTTATATATATCTTACATCATTTTAAATGAACAGATGCTTTAATTTAACATATGAAAATGTGATTCCATGACTTGTTTTATCTAAAATGATATCATAAATTTTAAATTGTTATGGTATTAATTATGGAATACTTAGTGAGACCCTACAAGGATTAATATATAACACCCTACCTTTTTCATTGGTATTTTTAATAATTTCTTATTATAGGTCTGAGAAAAAGGGAAATCACCACTTGGAGGTGGTGGATGATCATGATCCTTTGGACCGGGGAGTGTTAATAGTGACTAGTGGAGATATTGTCCTCGTATTACATAGGGTTTCAAATAATGTTTTCTAGTGGGACTTGTAGGTTCTTTTATTATTTTTATCTTCTTCTAAGTACTTTGACGATGCACTGTTTTGGGTTGGGTTATACCCATTTTTTTGATACATTATCCTTTTGGGGTATTGATGAAACTAAATTTTATCTTTTACCTTCCACTATTATGTGGAGACATTGTTCCCTCTTGATGTAGTATGATTCTAGGTGATAGTCACAAACCCTTGGGGATCTAGAGCACCATTTTGAATATGTCAGTGTCAGATCAGGAATCTGGGTACCAGGATATCCAGGTTTGGTTCATGATAGAGCGGTATTAGAGGTGCATGTTAAGAATACTTCATTGATGTTAGTATTGAAGGACCCTAGACCACCCTAAGAGGGGGAGTGAATCTAGATGTTAACTTTTTCTATTCTTTTCTAGATCTTATTCCCACATTGGTAGGAACTTCTTTAGACATGTATGATGGATATGTGCAGTAATTAAAAAATTCACATATAGAAGAAAAAAACAACACTTCTTAATTGGTTCAGCACTAAGGGATATATCCAAGGTGCATATGCTGACATGTTTATGGTCTTACCAAATTCCACTAATCTTCACTCGCTATGTATTACAAAGTTTCGACAGAGTCGTTATGTCCCAGGAGAACCGCCTTTATAAAGGTTTAGGGATATCCCACTACTTCCCTTAGATCACTTCTGGATCACTACCTTGGGAGAGGTCTCACTCATTTTATCGACATGGAGGCCACTTCATCAAATTATAATGAAAATTATTTTCTTCTATTCAACATGAGACACTGCTTGCATTAATGTCCTAAATTGATGCTCTTTTATTTTCAGTTTTCTCTGTTAGTGAAATTACTCAATGAACTAGAACATATTCCACCTTTTTCGAGAATAAAAAAAAAATCCCTTTTTGATGTTTTTCATTTTGATAAACTCTCCCTAATTTTGAAGAGTATCTCGGATCTACGTACACGACTACTCTACATAGAGCCTCTACTCTGTATACCGCCCCTATTCTACATATCGCACCTGCTCTATGTACCGAACATGCTCCCTAATCCGTGTACCACGCCTTCTTCACGTACCTCACATGCTATACACACCGTGCTTGCTTCAAACACTACCTCTGCATACCACCTCTTCTTACTGCCTTCACGTACCACCTTTGTGTACCCCCTTTATGCACCACCTTCTCATATCACCTCTGCGTACGGCCTCTGCATACTGCCTCTGCGTACCACCTTTGAGTACAACCTTCGTGTACCACCTCTTCTCCACATATCATGACTACATATAGGCTCTGCATACCTCCTCTACATACTGCCTCTACGTACTGTTTCTTCCTTTTGTGGGCCTCTTCTTAAAATTCTACGAATTATTTCATCTCCTATATACTACATTTTCCTATGCAAAATCTCTTTCTCAGAATTCTCCTTCCAATTTGACGAACCGTTTCTTCTTTCGTATACCACTTCATCCTACACAGAATGTCTCCCATATACCACTTTTGGACTTAGCTGAGTTCTTCCACAACGATGATATTTTCTTATCAAATTCGATCTATCTCTTAATGATGGGATTAAAACTCCTTATATATGAAAATAACTCTAAAAATTTATCTAATTTGATTTAACCAAATTTTCAATGTGGGAAAAATGCCACTACATACTGGACTCCATCCGTGTAGAGTAATCATCCACCGTGTACTGAGACCCTCTTACTAACTATGAACCTTTACCAGGTACCGTGTGTCTATTGGTCCACATACTGCATCTCATTCTCCAACTATGATCCATTCCACGTTCCAAAAATCCTTCTGCGGAGAACTATTTTCATCCCTTGTAACACACACCTTCACCGTGTACTATATTTGAAAACCATTTTTGGTTTTGCGCACCACATTGCATACTGTTTCTGCTACTATGTATGCAGTCACGATCCATTCCTAGAACATGGTATATTGTCCATGTTTTGAGGTACCTGGTTTTTGTGCTTTTCCAATTTACTTCGTTGTTCTACATCTTGTTCACTTTTATGCATAAATCCTTCCATTTCCAAAAACATAATCCCAATTTTGAGGCCCAATAATTTGGAAAACACTGGGAAATTGCATTTCCTTAAATATTTGTTTTGTCAAGAACATCCTTGCTTATTAATTATAATATTTCTTTTTCAACAATAATATTATTTAATCACGAACCTTATCTATCATGATATATAATCCTTGACAAAACACATTTATCATTGTCATATTTCTCTAGGGAAAGTACTAAAACTTCTCTATCTTCTAGAAACATCCTTATTTCTAGTCAACATTGAATATTAATAGCATCATCTTCTCAGATTTGTATGATCATTCTTAAATATTCAAATATCCACATGATCCCCCATGCGATGATGCATGTATCTTCAGGTAGGCTCTTTCATGGTCTCTTTCAACAGTGATATGTCACATGATCACTTTATAACATGAAGCCCTTCAACACTCTCTAATATGGTTTCATTGTTGTATACAATGTATCACTTTTGATTAATTTATTTTGAACTTAAGATCTATTCAACAATCATCAGAATTCCAACTCTCAATAACTTTGGAGTTCTTCATCATCTCCTTCTTCATTTTGATCTTTATTGACAACTATTGTAAACAAATATTACCTTATACACAAAGTGGTCCCAAAAATCTCCCCCTTTGTATTTTGTTTTCAATACTATAATTTCTACTCAAATGAATGATCAAAATGAGAATCTTCTCTCTCCCATTTTTATTTTTCATTATCTCTCACTTTTCGATCATTAATTTAACTTTCTCCCCCGTTATTGAAAATAAATACAATGTTCATGGGAAAAGGGTATCAGTCCTTTCTTAAGCAATGAGCCATTAATCATTTCACTATATGTTTACTTGAGAAATGAAAGGTGTAGAAAAAAAGTGTATTTGATTTAGACAACATGGTTATCCATTATTCACTGATCTGGATACCTCGTGTAACACCCCAGGTAAATAAAGAATAGAAATTTTCATATTTATCCATATTTTTGAATAAAGTATTAATATTACTTTAAAGGGTTGCTATGTTCGATAGCGTACCCGATACACAACAAAGAGTTTCATTGAAATCTTACGTTGCACTCTAATAATAAAATAATATTATTTCAAATGGTAGTTAACATGTAGCCATTGTATTGGCGGGAATGGATAGAAATAACTAAAATATTATTATATATGTTTTTTAATGTTTTTACATTTATACAATAAAAGATAAAGGCTTAAAATACAGAAAGAATTCAATTTTAGGCGTATATGCCCTAGTTTTCACTAAAGGTTCACTTATCGCCTTTTGATGGAAAAACGACATTAAATATAGTTTTGATCACTCTTATACATTCTTTTGGACCAAATAAAACTCTTATTGAGAATCGGGACCTCAAATTTTACTTTGTGTAAATTTTTGGTATCTTTCCGATAAAGTTCATTTTTTTAATGAATAGTGTAAAATGTTGTATTTTAATTCAAAACCACTTTTTAATATAATTTATTTATATGATTAGATTATCTATTGAATTGGTTTTAAAGTGAAATTAGAAAATATTTTAACCATTAAATTCAATAGTGTTTGTTGGAATTAATTTCACTTTGAAATCGGACTTAAACTAGTGTCAATCTTTTGATACTTATTGTTTCATAAAAACACGCTATTTGCTCTGACAGCGGGAATTAATTATTAAATTAATTAATGTGGATTATATGTTTTTAATTTTGTAAAATGGAATTCATTTTTGAATTCGGAATATCAAATATAGCTTAGGGTGAAGTTTTGGGATTTTTCTGAAAAACTTCAATTTTTGATGAATAGTGAAACCACTAAGTGGTACATATAAAAACTGATTTTTCCGTTTAAATGAAATTTTTCCATCTTTGTGTTTTGAATTTTGAAAATCCGACATACATGGTTGTCATTATTATGTAAAATGTGGTTCAATGGGATGAAAATAATTTTTTGGTGAATAGTAACTTTTTTTCATTAATCGCGATTAGAGGTAATTAGTGTAGTTTAAGGTAAAAATAAAGTTTTAATAATATGAAATGAACATGACACGTGTCCTAACCTCATTGGATGTGTAATGGCCAACCAAGACAAGCCATGGGTCAACTTGGGGACCCCATGGAGCCACTTTGGTTGGGAAATGACATAAATAACTTTTTATTTAATGTAAAAGTAAAAATGACACAAACATGATATGTTTTACTAAAACAATTTTTAAGTGAGGTTATACAAGTCATCTTTTTGATTATAAATAGTCATCTGAAAGATAAAAATATTTCCTACATCATAATATTTTTTTATAATTTTTAGACATTAAATAAATTAAATTATTTATGACATAATAATGATGCAGCGATGACATCATTATTTGACGACTTAAATAAAATGGAAAGATAATGTAAAATCTATGAACTAAACATGTCCAAAACTTATTGGATGGGTGGATTTCGAACCCCTATCACCTTATCCACGAATTATATCAATTTGGGACCTTTTTAAACTGAAACCCATTTTCAAATAAAGTAATATTTCATGATTTCCAAAAGTGCCCCTCCTCTCCTCTTATAAAAGGCCCCCACCTCTACCTCATTTCACACACTCCTCAAGCCTTTGGCTCGGCCAAAACCTACCCATTTACTCTATCCACATCCCTCTCCTCATCCTAGAGGATTCCCTTTGGACAGAATACTTTAAAAGGAAGCCATTAGGCTCAAATCAAAAGGAGTTACACTTTTAAAGGTAATTCATTCTCTCATGTTCATTTGTTTTATTTTTCTTCTCCAACCCCATAAACTCTTTTTATTTATTTATTTTGTTACAAAAACAGTATCTTAAATATACTAGGATGTTTTTATAAGATTTATTCGAGCTACACTCTCACACAACTACATCAAATGGTTAAAGAACATACGGTTTCCGTGGATGGCGAATTTCTGCCTCCCGAAACGATGATTGTTCAACATTCTCTTAACACCTTCAAAGGTGGCCATTAAGATGTAACTATATTCATATATGATATATTATATGTTTATGTTTTACTTATCCTTCTGTATTTTTCATTTTTGTCTTACCTTTATGGCTTCCATTATGGGTACACGCGATATCTTCATTTTAGGAAGTGCGGACTACCGCCCCCTCAAAGTGATGTGATTCGTTAATGCCATATGTGGGACATATAAAGGATGGATTTAATGTTATTATATATGATTTTATACTGTAATTATTATATACATCTATATCATTATTATTTCTTTCTATTAAAGTATGATATAGAAATGAAAGTAGCATTCATGCGTACGTACGGCTTACCGTCTCCATGAACGGTGCATTTCATTTCTTATCCCCAAATGTAATGTACTATTAAAAGTACATGTATATAATGGATATATATAATGAATGATACATATAAATGATGAATATAATTCTTTAATTAAAATATACATACCTCTCATCTAATTTTAATTCCATTAATATGAGAATGAAATGAAAGTAGCGTTCATGCGTACGTACGGCTTACCATCTCCATGAACGGCGCATTTCATTTCTTACCTCTAGATGATTATGTAATATTATAAATACATGTATATGCTGGATATATATGATATGTATGATATCCAAATCAGGAATTTCATTCTGGATATAAAGAACCTTTGACCACACGAACAACATGTAATTGTAAGAAGTCCACTTTCGACTTAAGAACCAAATATCGACAAAACAATCATTATTAACTTAATGATTACATAATGTTTATAACATGGAAATAAGTGATATAAAAGGAATAATAAGCTTGAAAAAGGTTCTTAATCAAGTAGAAATTAACTCAAGTTTATTATTCAGGAGATTAAAGAACGATCGAGTCAAGTCGGACCCGAGGTAAGGGATCCTACTCCTCTCTTTCTTTTTAAGTACACACTTTTATGTCATTCCTTTTAAAGCTCATCTATCTTGTTATTGGGATGATATTTTATATTACAATTACTGTAATTTTTATGTTCATGTGATGAGATACCCTATTCTCTCTCATCAATCCATTTTGGATGTTTTGAGTGGAGCCGTTAGGCTGCCGAACATTCATAAGATATCTAACCTCTCTCTTTCTTTTTAAGTACTCTCCTTTATGTCACTTCTTTTAAGCTCCTCTTTGTAATGTTGGGGGATGTTCTTTTATATTCCTCTTTCTGTACATTATATTTTAATGTGATGAGATACCCTATTTGATCTCATCAATCCATATTCGGATGTTTTATGTGGTGCCGTTAGGCTGCCGAGTTTTCGTGAGGGATTTTTCATCTCACTTTTATTCTCGTGAGATTTATGCTACATTTTCCACAAATTCCATTGAGTGGTGTATGTACTGCCCATTATTCTACTCTTTGTGTAATATAATTTCGTTTATGAGTATTTACATCAATGATCTATTGTCCTTCTTTCATGGGGTGTATGTTTTGAAAGATACCCAAGTCGGTAAGGGAACCTTTCACCCTCCTCCTTTTTAAAAGGCTTATTTGTTTGGGTCTTTTAATTTACATATTGTTATGTTGGGATATATTCTCATATATCCTTATTGATGTAAATTTTATGTCCAAGTGATGAGATACACTTTTTATCTCTCATCAACTCATTTTGATGTGATGTCATTAGGCTGTCAAGGGAACTTTTTAACCCAATTTCGATTTCTTTGGGTTCAACATGTAGTCATTGAATATTTCATCCATTGAATATGTGTGAATGACCTTTTATTGTTTTACACTTAATATCCACTTATATTGGGTGTATTTATATTTTTCACACATATTTTTGAGATTGATTTGTCCTTAATTTAAGGATACCTTCTTTATAAGGGATTTCATCACATTTGACATTTCTATTGAGAGTTCATTGTTGTTATGCACCAATTCACTCTTATATGGTGTATATACTGTCCTTTGGAGTATTATATCATGAATCCATTTATTCTCATGATATTATAAAGTTCTGACTAAATGTTATCCCTCAATTATTGTATTCAAGTGTCTCTAATTTTGGTAAAACCCCTTTAACCAAAATATCGTTTTATATGTTTTAATTATTTGTTCTTATTAATATACATGTTTTCAAAATGGTTTTAAGGATTTATTTATATGGATATTAATGGTTTAAAATCTTAAAAGCTTCAAGGTGGTATGGGACACTTTGATTCAAAAATCTCTTTATTAAATGTTTTAAATGGTTTTGGAAATGGTTTCTTTTTGAATGGATTCATTATTTCAATATACTAAAATGTTATATTGTGATTGAAATGTGGAAATGTTATGTTTCCTTTATGCATGTTTTTTGTGATACATTTATGTTATGGTTCTTGGGCATTGTTATGAAAACGGGTGGTTATGTGATAAACTAAGGGCGGGTGAGCCCGATATAGCTCTCCATTGCATTGGGTAACGCGAAGGAGTGAAACGTTAAGGTTTCTCCGAAGAGATTTAGGGAATATACTGTGATGGGTATTCCAAACGTAACCAAGAGGGTTACTCCCTACGTAAGAATGTTATGAATTCCTCAAGTTCCTTTATGTCTTATGTTTTCTATGATTTATTCATGATTTGATATGCCTATGTTTTATGGGTAAAGTGTGATTTCATTCTAATGTATATATGAACTCATGTTTCCTTTCCATATTTTTATAACTCTTACTGAGCTTTTTATGCTCATCCCAATTTTTTGAAATGTTTTTCACAGGTCAAGGGAAAGGTACATGATGTGATGATAGTGTCAAGGATGTGTCAAGAAAGAACCCATGTTTTATTTTAAATATGTTTCCGTTCATGGGAAGAATGAATACTATCTTTTATGTAACCACTTTGTTTAAATGTGGAATGTAATGCAAGTTTCATGATCTAATTCTCTAAAACTCTAAACCTGAAAATATCCTCAATGTGTAATCTTGTAATAACTCAATATTAAGTTAGGTTTAAGGCTGGGGCCTTATAGTTGGTATCAGAGGTCGGTTTAGATAACTTTAGAGGTTAGGGTATTCTTTAAGCATAAGTGACATTACCATAATGGATAGGATTTCAGAAAGAGTCCTAGTTTTAGATAAAGTGAATGTGTAAGTATATCTTAGTGTTTATCTTCCTCATTAGTACATGATGGTTATGTTGTTATACTCACACTGACCTTTCTGTTTTTATTGAATGGATGGATCTAGCAGGAACCAAAGAGACAACAGGTTTGAAGGAAACTGTTGTGGTTCTCTGATTAAGATACTAGATAAAATGGAGGATTCGATGAGGAAACTCGTGGTTGTTCTAAACCAAATATCAAGAAGTCATGATCAACAACTTGAACCTTTGTATGATCTTTAATGCATCATGTACGAGATGACCAATCCATGTGGAAGTTCAGGTAATAATAATAAAGGTAACCATTAGAGTTTATATGATCCTTACTTTTGAAGTAATTATGGGTTATTATATGATATGCTGGAAAATGAAAAGCAAGAGATAAACTTGAGGTTAAAATATTTTATGATCATTTTTGATGATTTTATCTCTTTTTGGGGAATGATTTAAGAATTATATAGTTTTGGAAAAAGGACAACACGCAGACCGTGTGACAACCCGTCGCGTCGGACAAAGCTGCGGGAATCAAACCCACAACCAAAGTGCGACTGGTATTTATCGCCTACCACTGGACTACGTGAAGTCTCTGGTTAGTTTGACTGATTCTTTTTAGTTATATGATTTTATTAATTAAGAGTAAGTTTATTTTGGGTTATTTAGGAAAATGATTAACCTATCATGGAGGATATGTGATTAAGTTAATTACTTTTCAATATGGGACTTTAGAAGCAACTGATGTTGTTTGGAGATAAATGTTACGATTTAACTTGGAAGACTATGTGACTAAATCCTTCAAATATTTGGGTTTCAATCTTATATTGGTTTACTTTGAAGAATTTTATGGACAAATTGTTTATCGGATGATCCTTGTTGAACTTTGGGATTTGTTTGACAAATTTTAGAGATTAAGAATAGATTTTCTTTTTATAAAGGGTTATCCTTTTCTGGATTATCTGACCTTGTACTAACCTTTTTGGTTTTGGTTATGGTTAAGGTCTAAAGATATGGGAAGTATATAGTTCTCTTTTGTGGATTAGGTGATTCTATAGAAGTTGATTATAGTACTCTTAATGCGAACAAGTCTCCCTAAATACTCATCTTTTGGAAAAAATATGAGTTTGACTAAGGAATCTAGTAAAAGTTGAAAGTCAACATGATAAGTGATTATGCTTCCTTATGAATAAATTCCTCAATAAAAAGTAACTTAAAACAAAAATGTTGTCTATTAACTTTTCCTACTGGGGAACCCAACACCGTTTAACCCATCACAAGTTTGTGATTTTCTTATTGTTAACTTTCTCCTAAACATGTTTTCTATCAATCTCCATCAGAACATGACCCTATGTTTCCTCCTCCATGTCCATATTTTCATACTTGGAATCCTAGTATGGGCTAACTCGGGTGACCTCTGTACTTATCTTTCTTTATTTTAAAGTGATTGTTTTACCGACTCTTGTTCCGATGTGGGACTTTCAAGGATGTTTCCAAGCGCAATTTTAAAATTGCGAGGACGCAATTCCCAAAAAGGGGGGAAGGATGTAACACCCCAGGTAAATAAAGAAAAGAAATTTTCATATTTATCCATATTTGTGAATAAAGTATTAATATTACTTTAAAGGGTTGCTATGTTCGATAGCGTACCTGATACACAACAAAGAGTTTCATTGAAATCTTACTTTGCACTCTAATAGTAAAATAATATTATTTCAAATGGTTGTTAACATGTAGCCATTGTATTGGAGGGAATGGATAGAAATAACTAAAATATGATTATATATGTTTTTTAATGTTTTTACATTTATACAATAAAAGATAAAGGCTTAAAATACGGAAAGAATTCAATTTTAGGCGTATATGCCCTAGTTTTCACTAAAGGTTCACTTATCGCCTTTTGATGGCGAACCGTCATTAAATATAGTTTTGATCACTCTTATACATTCTTTTGGACCAAATAAAACTCTTATTAAGAATCGAGACCTCAAATTTTACTTTGTGTAAATTTTTGGTATCTTTTCGATAAAGTTCATTTTTTTAATGAATAGTGTAAAATGTTGTATTTTAATTCAAAACCACTTTTTAATATAATTTATTTATATGATTAGATTATCTTTTGAATTGGTTTTAAAGTGAAATTAGAAAATATTTTAACCATTAAATCCAATAGTGTTCGTTGGAATTAATTTCACTTTGAAATCGGACTTAAATTAGTGTCAATCTTTTGATACTTATTATTTCATAAAAACACGCTATTTTCTCTGACAGCGGGAATTAATTATTAAATTAATTAATGTGACTTATATGTTTTTAATTTTGAAAAATGGAATTCATTTTTGAATTCGGAATATCAAATATATCTTAGGGTTAATTGTTCGGATTTTTCTGAAAAACTTCAATTTTTGATGAATAGTGAAACCACTAAGTGGTACATATAAAAACTGATTTTTCCGTTTAAATGAAATTTTACCATCTTTGTGTTTTGAATTTTGAAAATCCGACATACATGGTTGTCATTAGTATGTAAAATGTGGTTCAATGAAATGAAAATAATTTTTTGGTGAATAGTAACTTTTTTTCATTAATCGCGATTAGAGGTAATTAGTGTAGTTTAAGGTAAAAATAATCTTTTAATAATATGAAATGAACTTGACACATGTCCTAACCTAATTGGATGTGTAATGGACGACCAAGACAAGCCATGGGTCAACTTGGGGACCCCATGGAGCCACTTTGGTTGGGAAATGACATAAATAACTTTTTATTTAATGTAAAAGTAAAAATGACACAAACATGATATGTTTTACTAAAAAAAAATTTAAGTGGGGTTATACAAGTCATATTTTTTATTATAAATAGTAATTGGAAAGCTAAAAATATTTCCTACATCATAATATTTTTTTTATAATTTTTAGACATTAAATAAATTAAATTATTTATGACATAATAATGATGCAGCGATGACATCATTATTTGACGATTTAAATAAAATGGAAAGATAATGTAAAATATATGAACTACACATGTCCAAAACTTATTGGATGGGTGGATTTCGAACCCTTATCACCTTATCCACGAATTATATCAATTTGGGACCATTTAAAACCGAAACACATTTTCAAATAAAGTAATATTTCATGATTTCCAAAAGTGCCCCTCCTCTCCTCTTATAAAAGGCCCCCACCTCTACCTCATTTCACACACTCCTCAAGCATTTGGCTCGGCCAAACCCTACCCATTTACTCTCTCCACATCCCTATCCTCATCCTAGAGGATTCCCTTTGGGAATAATACTTTCAAAGGAAGCCTTTATGCTCAAATCAAAAGGAGTTACACTTTTAAAGGTAATTCATTCTCTCATGTTCATTTGATTTATTTTGCTTCTCCAACCCCCTAAACTCTTTTTATTTATTTATTTTGTAACAACACAAGTATCTTAAATTTACTAGGATGTTTTTATAAGATTTATTCGAGCTACACTCTCACACAACTACATCAAATGGTTAAAGAACATACGGTTTCCGTGGATGGCGAATTTCTGCCTCCCGAAACGATGATTGTTCAACATTCTCTTAACACCTTCAAAGGTGGCCATTAATATGTCACTATATTCATATATGATATATTATATGTTTATTTTTTACTTATCCTTCTGTATTTTTCATTTGTGTCTTAACTTTATGGCTTCCATTATGGGTATACGCGATATCTTCATTTTAGGAAGTGCGGACTACCGCACCCTCAAAGTGATGTGATTCGTTAATGCCATATGTGGGACGTATAAAGGATGAATTTAATGTTATTATATATGATATTATAATGGAATTATTATATACCTCTATATCATTATTATTTTTTTCCATTAAAGTATGATATAGAAATGAAAGTAGCGTTCATGCGTACGTACGGCTTACCGTCTCCATGAACGGTGCATTTCATTTCTTATCCCCAAATGTAATGTACTATTAAAAGTACATGTATATAATGGATATATATAATGAATTATACATCTAAATTATGAATATAATTATGTAATTAAAATATACATACCTCTCATTTAATTTTAATTCCATTAATATAAGAAAGAAATGAAAGTAGCGTTCATGCGTACGTACGGCTTACCGTCTCCATGAACGGTGCATTTCATTTCTTACCTCTAGATGATTATGTAATATTATAAATAAATGTATATGCTGGATATATATGATATGTATGATATCCAAATCAGGAATTTCATTCTGGATATAAAGAACCTTTGACCACACAAACAACATGTAATTGTAAGAAGTCCACTTTCGACTTAAGAACCAAATATCGACAAAACAATCATTATTAACTTAATGATTACATAATGTTTATAACATGGAAATAAGTGATATAAAAGGAATAATAAGCTTGAAAAAGGTTCTTAATCAAGTAGAAATTAACTCAGGTTTATTATTCAGGAGATTAAAGAACGATCGAGTCAAGTCGGACCCGAGGTAAGGGATCCTACTCCTCTCTTTCTTTTTAAGTACACACTTTTTTGTCCTTCCTTTTAAAGCTCATATTTCTTGTTATTGGGATGATATTTTATATTACACATACTGTAATTTTTATTTTCATGTGATGAGAGACCCTATTCTCTCTCATCAATCTATTTTGGAAGTTTTGAGTGGCACCGTTAGGCTGCCGAACTTTCGTAAGATATCTAACCTCTCTCTTTCTTTTTAAGTACTCTCCTTTATGTCACTTATTTTAAGCTCCTCTTTGTAATGTTGGGGGATGTTATTTTATATTCCTCTTTCTGTACATTATATTGTAATGCGATGAGATACCCTATTTGATCTCATCAATCCATATTTGGAAGTTTTATGTGGCGTCGTTAGGCTGCCGAGTTTTCATGAGGGATTTTTCATCTCACTTTTATTCCCGTGAGATTTCTGCTACATTTGCGACAAATTCCATTGAGTGGTGTATGTAATGCCCATTATTCTACTCTTTTTGTAATATAATTTCGTTTATGAGTATTTACATCAATGATATATTGTCCTTCTTTCATGGGGTGTATGTTTTGAAAGATACCCAAGTCGGTAGGGGAACCTTTCACCCTCCTCCTTTTTAAAAGACTTCTTTGTTTGGGTATTTTAATTTACATATTGTTATATTGGGATATGTTCTCATATATCCTTATTGATGTAAATTTTATGTCCAAGTGATGATATACACTTTTTATCTCTCATCAACTCATTTTGATGTGATGCCGTTAGGCTGTCAAGGGAACTTTTTAACCCAATTTCGATTTCTTTGGGTTCAACATGTAGTAATTGAATATGTCACCCATTGAATATGTTTGAATGACCTTTTATTGTTTTACACTTAATATCCACTTATATTGGGTGTATTTATATTTGTCACACATATTTTTGAGATTGATTTGTCCTTAATTTAAGGATACCTTCTTTATAAGGGATTTCATCACATTTGACATTTCTATTAAGAGTTCATTGTTGTTATGCACCAATTCACTCTTATATGGTGTATATACAATCCTTTGGAGTATTATATCATGAATCCATTTATTCTCATGATATTATAAAGTTCTGACTAAATGTTATTCCTCAATTATTGTATTCAAGTGTCTCTAATTTTGGTTAAACCCCTTTAACCAAAATATCGTTTTATATGTTTTAATTATTTGTTCTTATTAATATCCATGTTTTCAAAATGGTTTTAAGGATTTATTTATATGGATATTAATGGTTTAAAATCTTAAAAGCTTCAAGGTGGTATGGGACACTTTGATTCAAAAATCTCTTTATTAAATGTTTTAAATGGTTTTGGAAATGGTATCTTTTTGAATGGATTCATTATTTCAATATACTAAAATGTTATATTGTGATTGAAATGTGGAAATGTTATGTTTTCTTTATGCATGTTTTATGTGATACATTTATGTTATGGTTCTTGGTCATTGTTATGAAAACGGGTGGTTCCGTGATAAACTAAGGGCAGGTGAGCCCGATATAGCTCTCCAATGCATTGGGTAACGCGAAGGAGTGAAATGTTAAGGTTTCTCCGAAGAGATTTAGGGAATATACTGTGATGGGTATTCCAAACGTAACCAAGAGGGTTACTCCCTACGTAAGAATGCTATGAATGCCTCAAGTTACCTTTATGTCTTATGTTTTCTATGATTTATTCATGATTTGATATGCCTATGTTTTATGGGTAAAGTGTGATTTCATTCTAATGTATATATGAACTCATGTTTCCTTTCCATATTTTTATAACTCTTACTGAGCTTTTTATGCTCATCCCAAGTTTTTGAAATGTTTTTCACAGGTCAAGGGAAAGTTACATGATGTGATGATAGTGTCAAGGATGTGTCAAGAAAGAACCCATGTTTTATTTTAAATATGTTTCCGTTGATGGGAAGAATGAATACTGTCTTTTATGTAACCACTTTGTTTAAATGTGGAATGTAATGAAAGTTTCATGATCTAATTCTCTAAAACTCTAAACCTGAAAAGATCATCAATGTGTAATCTTGTAATAACTCAAGATTAAGTAAGGTTTAAGGCTGGGGCCTTATACCTCGTGAGATGATAACTCATATAGTTTGTCTTCAAGGTGTTTCCACTTTCATTCCAGGCTGAAAAAATTGAATGTGATAGGTAATAATCAACCTGAAACTCCTGTACTCACTTAAAAAACAGAACAAAAAAATTCAAGTGAAATTGGTAGGATATGTGGCCTTGGGTCACTTCCATTCTTTTTATGTAACAAGATTAATTCAGTTACTCCCCCTTTGTAAAATTATCTTCATTTTCAGTAACAAAGGATGATATATTGATAAATGACATATCCTTTCCAATGACATGTTCCTCAAGGAATTTCTAGAGTAATTTAATTTAAAACCAACTTAAGTTGATACTGACTGAAATAATAATTTCGGAAGCTTATTAATTTGTCTCCCCCTCAATGGAAACACTCATAATCATCTTCATATAGGGTTATTATTCTTCATTATAATCATTTAATATCAATTTAATAATATTCCATTTATGGAATCTTTGTTAGATTAGATATCAAAAGTTGACAGGATTCACTACTTTTAATGTTCTCCCCCTGAGAGCATGATTCAACTTCAATTCTTGGCACTAGCTGCACAAATAGAATACAAAAACTATTAAGGGAATAAGGTGGTTCCTCCTTGCTTCTTCAATATGAGGAGAAAGGATGAGATGGTTTTCTCAACCAAGATGCTCCATTTTCTCCAGTCATCATGCTTTTATATATGAACATATGTTCTGATATGTATTGATGTGACATGGATCTCTTCACATTCACTTCTAATTTGTGTGGATAATTATTCTTATTAATAGACATAAGAAATTATACATTATTACTCCTCTTAAGGACTGCCTCTTTCTCTAGTATTAAGGTTATAAAACCTTTTGCAATTTGACCATATTTCGTACATCTCTCACACAAAACTTCTTTAAAAAATGTGTTTCTATTGGTTTGAAATATCTCATTCACTTTATATTCATCTCGTGAAAGTTTTTCTTTTCCTTCACCACCATTATTGGCCTGTTCATTTTCAAGTTACCTCATTCTTTCCAAATCATCTAGCCAGATGACCAACATGTCATTTGAAATTTATGTAGCATGTCTACATCTTACACACAAGTTTATCTTAGTGTTATACCTCTTAGTTTCTCTCTTGGATGAATTTCCCTTCAATTTCAGGGATCTAAAATATCGGGTCGTTTCAGCTTCCCTACATGATATCTTCTTAGGGAAATGTGTGTTCAAAATATTCTTCTGATTTTTTCCCAAGGTAGATGATGAATACTTATTTGGCATCGAAGGTCTTATTTTCTTATCAACAATGAATGCCTGTTGAGATGATGATGTACTTAACTTGTGACCACTTCCATTTCATACAACACATATGTTATCAATCATTCCAAATATTTTTGTAGTAAATAGGTGCTTCTGGACCTATGGATGTTGCATCTTCTTCTCTGGATTTCTTTCCTTTGATATAGAATTTATCTATGATTTTTCATTAAGGGATTGTACCGAAAATCCAATACATAATGAAAAAAATATTTTACAGCACCAACATTGACCCACAAATCTAGTTTTCTTTGTATTAGGTTGTTGGGCCATCTTCTTGACATGTTTTGTTCTTTGGGGAGAACCACCTTCTACGTTATTCTTCTTATTCACACCAAACATGTTGATATGTAAATCGTCACCTTTCCTCATCTATACTTGTATTTAATTTATCTTCTAGCCTGCACTCCTTGAGTAAACATACATCAATGCATTATTACGAGATATTTTTGATGGACCCTTATTATTCTAAGCTACTTGTGATAGATCAATGATTGAAGCCATGATATTCTTATCACATGTTGGAGGTATTTTGATAGTAGAAATCCACAGAGAACATTGATTACTAAAAGAAATTATTTTATTCTTTTGTGAAGTCTCAATATGTGTCTCCACAATATGGTCAACTGAGAATCCAATTCTAGAAATTATCTATTGAGAATGAACTTCTGATCTTCAATCATAATTATCTTCTCTTCACAAGCCTCTATCATTCCAACAAATTCTTCCTCATGCATCATCATTTTATTCTGAATCAAAGATTCATGTTCCTTGATCTTCTTGGATATCCCCTAAAATTGTAGACCCTTGACATCAGTGTAGTTTTCAGTTTCGATTTAAGAATATAGATATTTTCTTCAAGATCCTTTCTGAATCTCTCTTACTCTTCAGCTTTATTGAACCATTTTGATGTATTTATTTCATATTTCTTCCTAATTTCATCAAAGGATTCAATCTATCTAGAGATCTTATAACATTATGATATTTTTCTTACCAATCCTTCCTCTATAGAATCTGATTATTTTGTTATCTGGGTGATTTCCTCCTACATGCATTGAAATAATCTAAAAATATTGACAACTCAATCTTTAGTATTATCATGTAGATAGGTTCTTAGTTTCTCTTGATCACTTGAATATGAGATAAAAGTGTCTTCCTTTCCTTTGATAGAAACCTAAGACATATTTTCTTTACATTCCATGCCTGATATTTCATCAATATTGGATGGGAATGGATAACAATATGTTGAATCTTCTTTGGTAATGATATAATTTTCTAACTGCTTATTCTCTTTATTTTTCCTATTTGTTATGGTCTTGCTGGATGTATACTTTTTCTTAAAGATGACTAAATCTTCATCAATATTGCACTTCATTGTTGACTTAGAAAGGAAAACTAAAATACTCTTTTGAATAGAATTATTTTAGTGTATCCAACATATGTAAAAAATTTCCCTCTAATACCAATCGAAGGACCCTAGACCACCCTAAGAGGGGGGTGAATCAAGGTGTCAAATATTTCTCTTATTTTCTAGATATTGTTCCCAAGTTGGTAAGAACTTTTATAAACCTATATGATGGATAAGTGAAGTAATTAAAACATTCACATGTAGAAAGAAAAAACAAAACTTTTTACTTGGTACACCAGTAAGGGCTACGTCCGAGGAGCATACGCCAACAGGTTTTCGGTCGTACCAAATTCCACTAGACTTCACTGTATTTTGATTACAAAGTTTTAGGAATAGTCACTCTATCCCAGGCACACTGCCATTACAAAGCTTCAGAAATAGCTCACTGATTCCCTTGAATCAATTCCATTGACTCTCCCTGGCTCACTTCCATGGGAGAGGTCTCACTCATTTTATCGACATGAAGGTCACTTCATTAGATTGGAATGAAAATTCTTTGTCTCTATTCCACATGAGACACTGCTTGTATCAAATTCTTGAATTGATTCTCTTTTATTTTCAATGTTACCCTTTAGTGCAATTACTAAATGCACTAGATCTTATTCACCCTTTTTTCTAGAATTACAAACTCCCTTTATAATTTTTTTTTGTTTTCGAAAACATACCTTGATTTTTCAGACTGTCATTGATCTGTATACCAAGCCTGCTCTATATACCACCTCTGCTCTGTATAACACACATGTTCCATGTACCGTGCCTACTATGTGTACCATGCCTACTCCAAACTCCACTTACTTCTCCTGCTCTATGTACCTCACCTGCTCTATGCATCATGCATGCATGGCGCACTGCCTCTGCATACCACCTCCGTGTACTAAATTTGTGTGTCACCTATGCGTACGAGCTCTATGTACTGCACCTTCATACCATCTTTTCATACTGCTTCAACATACCAACTCTTCTCCCTGTATTGAGCCTATATACAACATCTATGTACTACCTCTACATACCATTTCTTCCTACTGTGGGCTTCTTCTTCAAATTCAGGGAATTATTTCATCTATTACATACCATATTTTCCTAGACAAAATATCTTCTATGGACTGCTCCTTCCTATTTTTTGAACCATCTCTTCTTTCGTGTAACAGTTCGTCCTATGCAGAATGTCTCCCATGTACCAATTTCAAACTTAGCCAAGTTCTTCCACAGCGATGATATTTTCTTATCAAATTCTACTTATCTCTTAATGATGGGATTAAAAATCATTATATAAGAAAATAACTCTACAAATTATGCTAATCCAATTTACCCAAATTTTCAATGTGGGATAAACATCACCGCATACTGAACTCCATTTGCATACAGTATTCCTTAACCGCGTACTAACACCCTCCTACGAACTTTGAACCTTCACCATGTACCACATGTATGCTGGTCCATGTACTACATCTCCTCTTCCAACTATGATCCATTCCATGTACCACAACTCCTTCTACAATGAACCATTTTCATCTCTCATACCGTACGCCTTGACCGCGTACCGTCGTTGAAAACCGTTTTTGGTTCTGTGAAACACTCTGCGTACTGTTTCTGCTTTTAGGTATGCATCTGCGAACCATTCCTGGAACATGGTATGTGTTCCATGTTCCAAGGTTCATGGTTTTCTTCCTTTACCAATTTACTTCTCTGCTTATATTATTGTTCCATGCTATACAGAAATCCTTCCATTTCCAAAAAAAATCCCAATTTTGTGGTTCAATATTTTTGAAAACACTAGGAAATGGCACTACCTTAAATATCTACTTCAGTAAGAACATCCATCCTAATTAATTATCATATTTCTTTTTCACCAATCATATTATTTCATCATGAACCTTATCTATCGTGAATTGTAATCCTTGATCGATCACCTTTAGCATCATCATATTTTCCTTGGGAAAGTACTGCGACTTCCTTATCTTCCAGCAACAACAGTATTTATAGTCAACACTGAATATGAATGGCATAATCTTCTCAGATTGGTATGATCATTCTTAAATATTCAAATCTCTACATGATCCCTCATGCAATGAGGAATGTCTCTTCAGGTAGGCTCTTTTAGGGTCTCTGAACAGTGAGATGTTGCATGATCACTTTATAACTTGAAGCCCTTCAACACTCTCTGAGATGGTTTCATTTTTGTATTCAATGTATCACCATTGATACATTTATTTTGAACTTAATATATGTTCAACAATCATATAAATTTCTACTCTCAATAACATTAGAGTTCTTCGTCATCCCCTTCTTCATTTTGATCTTCACAGAAGACTGTTGATAACAAATACAACCTTATACAAAAATTGGTTCCAACAATCTCTCCCTTTGTATTTTTTTCAATACCATAAAGTCCTCCTCAAATAAATGATCAAAATTAGAATATTTTCTCTCCCCTTTTTATTTTTCCTTATCTCTCACTTTTCGATTTTTCATTTCACTTTCTCTCCCCCTTTTTGACAATACATACCAAGTTCATGGGAAAAGGGTATCAAGACATTCTTACGCAATATGTCATTAATCATTTAACTATAAGTATACTTCATCAATGCTCGATGTAGTAAACCAGAGTGTTTTATTTAGACAAAACAATTGTCCATTATTCACTGATCATGATACCTCATGAGATGAGAACTCATATACATTGTCATCAAGGGTTTTTTACTTTCATTACATGATAATGAAATTGTATGTGATAGGGAATAATAAACCTAAAACTCCTGCACTCACTTCAACAAATAGATCAAAAACCTTCAAGTGAAATTAGAAGGATAAGTGTCCTTGGGGAACTTCCATTTTTCTTATGTCACCGATTAATTCAGTTACCCCCCTCCCTTAGTAAAATGATCTCCATTTTGAGTAACCAAGTATGAGAGGTCAAGAAATGAAATATATTTTCAAATGACATGTTCTTCAACAAATTTCTTGAGTAATTGAATTTCATACCATATGAAGTTGATACTGGTTGAAATAATAATTCTGGTAGCTTCTTCATTTGTATCCCCCTCAAGGGATACACTCCTCATCATCTTCATCAAGGGTTATCCTTCCTCATTATAATATTTGAATATCAATTGAAGAATCTTCCAAGGATGGAAACTTATTTAGATTAGCTATTAAGAGTTAACAATATTCACTAATTCTCATGTTCTACCCCTAGTAGAATTTTCATCTTTAATTTCTTGCACTATCAGCACAAATACAATACACAAATGATTAATGGAATAAGGTGGTTCGTACTTTCTTCTTTAATAATAGGAGAAAGTTTGAGATGGTTTTCATAACCAAGATGATCCATTTTCTTCAGTCTTCATGCTTTCACATCTGAACATATGTTCTGATATCTGTTAATGTGTCATGGATCTCTTCACATTCTCTTCTACATTGTGTGGAGAATTTTTCTTCTTAATATCCATCAGGAATGATACATTCTTACTCATCATAAGGACTGCCTCTTTCTCTGGTATTAATGTTAGAAAACCTTTTTCAATGTGACCATATTTCGTACATATCTCACATAGAACTTCTTTAACACCTGTTTTTCTATTGGTTTTCAATATCTCGTGCACTTTATCTACATCTCGTGAAATTTTATCTTTTCCTTTACCACCATCCTTGGCCGATTCATTTTCATGTTTCCCCATTGTTTCCAAATCAACTAGGCAGATGACCAACATGCCATTTGGAACTATTTTATCATGTATACATCTTCCACAAGAGTTCATCTCAGTTTCATACCTCTTAGTTTCTCTCATGGATGAATTTACCTTCATTTTTATGGATCTAATATCCAGGGTCTTCTCAGCTTCCCTACATGAGATCTTTTTGGGGAAATGTGTGTTCACAATATTCTTCTGATTTCTTCCCATGTAAGTTTCATCATACATATCCAGCATCAGAGGTCTTATTTTCTTATCAATAATAAATGAATGTTAACATGGGAATGTACCTACCTTGTGACCACTGCCATTTTATACAATACATATGTTATCAATTAATCCAAATCTATTTATGGTAAATAGGTGCTTATGGATCTACAGATGTTGGTTCTTCTTCTCTAGATTTTTTCTCTTTGATATAGGATTTTTCTTTGCTTTTTTCATTTAAGGGACTGTACCAACAATCCAATGCATAATTCAAAAATCCTTTTTAGCACCAACATTGTCCCACAAATCTTGTTTTCTTTGTATTATGTTGCTGCACCATCTTCTTGATGTGTTATGTTCTTTTTCGAGAACCACCTTTCATATTATTCTTCCTATTCACCCTAGATATGGTGATAGGTAACTCCTCACCTTTCCTCATCCATACTTGTTTTTGAATTTATCTTACAGCCTGAACTTCTTGTGTAAACATACTTTGAAACATGAGTACAAGATAATTTTGATGGACCCTTATTCTTCTCAGCTACTTGTGATAGATCAATGGTTTAATCCATGATCTTATTATCACATGTTGGATATCTTTTGACAGTATAATCCTCCCAATAGCATTGATTACCAGCTTCTTTTGTGATGTCTCAATATGTGTATCCTCATGATTTTTCAACTGAGCATCCAATTCAAGACATTGCCTATTGAGAATGACCTTCTAATCTTTATTCATAGTCGTCTTCTCTTCATAGTCCTTCTTCATTCTAATAAATTATTCCTCATGTAGAATAATTTCATTTTGAATCAAAGAGTCATCTTACTTGATCTTATTGGATATCCCTTCCAATTGTAGACCCTTGACATCAGTGCAATTTTTTAGTTTCCCTTCAAGCACATTGGTCTTTTCTTCAAGATCATTTCTGACTCTCTCTTCCACTTCAACTTTGTTGAACCATTTTGATGTATTTATTTCATGTTTCCTCTTTATTTATTCAAGGTATTCAATATATATTAAGAGATTATAACATTATGAAATATTTTTACCAATCATTCCTCAATAGAATCAGCTTATTTTCCTAGATAGGTTATTTCCTCCTAAATACATTGAAATATTCTACAAATATCGATGACTCTATCTTCTGGAATATCATCCAGATATGTTCTTAATTTGTCATGATCACTTGAAAATGAGATAGAAGTGTCTTATTTTCCTCTTGTAGAAACATGAGCCACTTTTTTTACATTCCAATCCTAATATTTCATCAATATTAGAAGGTCATGGAGAACCATATTCTGAATCTTCTTTGGACATGAGGGACTTTTTCAACTGCTTCTTCCCTTTCTTTTTACTATTTGTCATGGTCTTGATAGATGTATACTTCTTCTTAGAGATGAAAAAATCTTCATCAAGACTGCACTTCTTTACTGACTTAGGAAGGAAAAATAAAATCCTCTTCTGAATACTAATTGAAGGACCCAAGACCACCCTGAGAGGGGGGTGAATCAGGGTGTCAACTCTTTCTCTTATTTTTTTAATCTTGTTCCCACGTTGGTAGAAACTTGTTTAAACCTTTATGATTGGTATGTGAAGTAATTAATACATATACATGAATAAGTAAAACACAAAACTTTTTACTTGGTTCACCACTAAGGCCTACATCCAAGTAGCATATGCCGATAGGTCTCCGGTCATACTAAATTCCACTAATCATCACTGGTTGTGTATTAAAAAGGTTATATGATATCCACTCTGTCCCAAGAACACTTCATTTACAAAGGTTCAGGGATAGCCCCCCTACTTCCCTCAGATCACTTCCATTGAATCCCCCTGGCTCATAGCCTTAGGAGAGGACTCACTCAATTTATCGACTTGAACGCCGCTTTATGCGATTGGAATGAAAATTCTTTGTCTCTATTTAGCACGAGACACTTCTTTCATCGATGTCCTAAATTGATGCTCTTTTATTTTCATTTTTCTCTTTTAGTGAAATCACTAAATACACTAGAACTTCTTACCCTTTTTTCTAGAATCACAAACTCCCTTTATGGTACTTTTCACTTCCATAAATTGTCCTTGTTTCTTCAAATTGTATCTGATTTGTGTACCATACCTACTCTGCATACCACCTCTGCTCTGGGTACCACTCCTATTCCGCATACCACACCTGCTCTACGTACTGCACCTTCTCCCTACACTATGTACTATGCCTACTCCACGTACTGCACTTGCTCTGTGCATTACACCTGCTCCAGACACTACCTCTACATACCAGCTCTTCATACTACCTTCACTTACCACCTCCTCATACCTCCTCTACATACTGCCTCTATGTACCAACATCGCATACTACCTCCACGTACAACCTCTTCTCCACATATCGTGCCTGCATACGGCCTCTGCGTACTACCTCTACATACCATTTCTTCATTCTGCAGGTTTCATCTTCAAATATTGTGAATTTTCTCATCTCCTGCAGACCATGTTTTCCTATGAAAAATCTATTCTATGGATTAATTATTCCAATTTTGTGAACTGTTTCTTCTTTCGCATAACACTTCGTTCTACGTAGAATGTCTCCCGTGTACCACTTTAGAACTTAACCGAGCTCTTCCACAACGATGATAAATTCGTATCAAATTCTATGTATATCTTAATTATGGGATTATCACTCTTTATATATGCAAATAACTCTAAAAATTTTCCTAATCCAATTTACCCAAATTTTTAATGTGGGACAAATTCCACAACATACTGAACTCTATCTGCATACAATAAGCCTCTACCGTGTACTGCGACCCTCTTTCGAACTGTGAACGTTCACTGTGTACCGTGTGTCTGTCGGTCCATGTAGTGCATCTCTTCTTCTACAATCCATTCCGCATACTGCAACTCCTTCCCTAGAAAACCATTTGCATCCCTCATACCACACGCCTTCACCATGTACCATCCCTGCAAACCATTTTTAGTTCTGTGCACCACTCCAAGTATCATTTTCACTGCCAGGTATGCAACTGTGAACCATTCCCGGAACATGGTACGTGGTCCATGTTATGAGGTACACAGTTTGCTTCCTTTGCTGATTTCCTTCTCCATTCTGCATCTTGCTCACTCCTATTCAGAAATACTTCCATTTCCAAAAACAAAATCCTGATTTTGAGGTCCAATAATTTGGAAAACACTAGGAAATGAAACCACTTTAAATATCTTCTTTAGTAAGAACATCCATTCTAATTTATTATCATATTTATTTTTCAGCAATCATCTTCTTTCATCAAAAACCTTATCTTTAATGATATATAATCTTTGATCGATCAACTTTAACATCGTTATATTTCTCTAGGGAAAGTACTGTAACTTCTCTTCCTTCGAGCAACATCATTATTTCTAATCTACACTAAATATGACTGGTATCATCTTCTCGGCTTTGTATGATCATTCTTAAATCCTCAAATCTCTACATGATCTATCATTTAATGATTCATGTCTCTTTAGGTAGGGTCTTTAATGGTGTCTTTGAATAGTCATATGTTGTAAGATCACTCAATAACTTGAATCACTTAAACACTCTCTAAGATGCTTTCATTGTTATATACAATGTATCACCTTTGATACATGTATTTTAAACTTGCGATCTATTCAACAATCATTTAAATTTCCACACTCAATAAATTTGGAGTTCTTCATCATCTCCTTCATTTTTATCATCATTGAAAACTATTAACAACAAATAAAACCTTATACACAAAGTGGTCCCATCAAGTATGCGGTTTGGGATGTCTTTTGGGGACTTAAGAGGTAGCTGTTAGTGAGTACCAAGACACAGCTCATGGTGATGAGCCTTGAGGGATCATGGTTGTTTGGTAAAAGTTTCTTTGATGATTTTTTGATCGGATTCTAGTCTTTTCTATACATTATTTTTTAGTTGATGAAATCTCAAACCTAAATTTAGGCTTGATGGAATTGATATTCTTGTACATCTTGTTTGAGTTGATGATATATGTATCCTTTATAATATCTTCACTGTTGTCTTCAGATGTTTTATAGAATCATGACACAAATAATATATATAAATAGGATCAAGGAAGAAGCTATTGGTGAGCCACAATGAGAGATTCCTCCCATGGAACGATATCATGTTGATATTGTTGTGCAAGCTGTCTAAGCTCTAGGAAAGGCACCAAAAACTATTCCTATTTTAGATATACTTGTGGAAAATAAAAGGTATGAATCTCATAACCATTCTCAATAGATTCTTATCTAGAATATACTTGCATTCCAAGGCTCTATTGATCATCAAGAATCTGAGTATTGGTTGAGAAAGATATATCTTTTTTTGATTTCATGGAAATTCTAGATTTGATTAAGGTAAATTGTTCCTTCTTTAAGATGAAAGGACCTAGAAATATATGGTGGTATTTATTTGTAATAGGGAACAAGCATAATTTTTTGGAGTGTATGGACTTTGGAATTATTTTAAATGGCCAATTATATCCAGAATCTATGTTAATAGCTAAGGAAATGGAGTTTTTTAGCCTTCTGTAGGCTGATAGAACCATGATAAAGTTCCAATCTTGTGAAGTTTGCAGCTAAGAATGATTTAAATGAGAAGATGAAGAATCTACAATTTTAGATGGGACTTCATCCTAATATATTTTCATAGGTTTTTTTACTAAATCTCACATCATAAAAAGACATACTATATAGGGTTTTTATAGTTGATCTTCATCAGGCTAATAACTCAGGGTTGAAGGGAGTTCATTTTTATCCTAGTATAGATTATGTGAGTTCCATTAAAGGATAAATAAATCATTATGAGTCAAATGATTGATATAGATAGTAGCTATCTTCCAGACCACTTGCAGTTCCATGAAGATTCCCTCTGTCTTGATTATATTGTGTAATGTTTAGCTATTAAATATGTGTTTTTTCTAAGGAAAAATAAATATTTGGCTCTTGTTTTAATTAATTACACATATAGAAATTATACCAATTCTTTTATGCTTCATATAGTGTCATGGGATCATCAGTTACTAAAATTACTATAATGTAATCAAATGATTCATAGAAAAAGGGTTTCTAACCACAAGAATCTAGAATGAAGATTATTAACACAGTGGAAGGGTCTCCATTGGATGCTGATACATGACCAATGACCATGAGAGGTACCATTAGTATAGCTTTATCTTTAGTTGCTGCTTTATTTAATACTATAGCATCTCACTTTTTTATATCAACTCATATTGTGATCCTATTATATCTTCCTATAGAGAGTTTTTCTATGTGATGGATATTACTATGACCCTGTGAATTGATAGATAGTAGGGTTGTTGTTATCTTTATTATGTCTTCTCTTTATCTAAGATTTAACTTGGAATTTTTTGGTTCCCAACATGAAACATCTCGATGTCCTTATTGGTATGGATTGGATCATTTCTAATAAGACCTAAACTGACTGTTATCTTTGATGGGTATACATTACCACACCTAATCGGGTGTGACATGTCTTTCGGGGTGAATGGGACCCAATGTTGGTCAGATCCTGATGTTCTTTTCTTGAGTTGGATGGTTTAATATCAATGTTTTATTTTTGACTTGGAGAAAAAATATTTGAGTGATGATCTCCCTTCAGTCATCATGTAGTTTCTTGTTGTGTTTCATTTATATTTTTAGTCTACCCACGGTATTAGAGGTATATTTATCTATTGATTTAGTGCCTAGTACTCATCCTATATCTTTTCCTTATTACTTTATGGAACTATCTAAACTGAAAGAGTTGAAGACTCAATTGGATGATCTATTAATGTCAGTATTCATTCGACTAAGTGTGTCACCTTGGGTGAATCTTGTTCTATTTGAAAATAAAGATAATGGAACACTTTTCCTTTATGTTGATTACCATAAACTCAACTAAGTAGTGGTAATGGACAAGTATATATTTCCATGTATTGATGATTCGTTTGACCAGTTAAATGGGGTGATGTGGTTCTCAAAGACTTATCTTAGGTCTTGTTATCACTAGTTGGGAATAAAAAAAAAATTCGAAGACTACCTTCAGGGGAAGGTATGTTCATATTGATCTTATCATTATTCCCTTTGGATATACCAATTCTCCTATAGTATTTATGGGTTTGAGGATTATTATTTTTCAAGAGTTATATGATAAGTTTGTGGTGTTTTTCATGGATGACATCCTAGTTTACTCTAAGCCCGAGGATGGTCATGTACATCATCTGATAGCTACTTTGGAAATGATAAGGAATCGCCGACTATAATCTATGATATGAAAATGTGATTTATAGATTCGAGAAGTGATGTTACTGGAAAAAATGATGTCAGAACATGGTGTCTTAGTTGATCCTAAGAAAGTGAAAGTTTTTGTGACATGGGGGAAACAAAGGAATTTTTCAAGATTTTATGCTTTAGGGATTTAGTGGGGTATTACCATAGGTTTTTAAAATATTTATTAATGTTTTATTTCTGATGGCCATCCTCACCCAGAATGTAGTGAAGTTCTCTTGGAAGATAAATGTTAGATTTATTCTATTGAGAGGAAATGTATTTCAACTTCCATGTTGGTGTCCACTCAATAAATGGATAGTGGGGTTTGTGTCATATTTTGGGACACATAGGTTTGAGAAAGGTTCTCATGTTGGGTGATCATGTGGTAGCCTATGACTCTAGGAATCTTAGGCCATGTGGGAAGAATTATCCAAACCATGATCTCAAAATCACAATTGTGATGCATGCTCTTATGATATGGTGGCACCACCATTTCAGAGAAAGGTTTACCTTTTATTCTGACAAAAAAAATATTGAGTTATATATTCTCTCAAAAAAATTGAACCTTCAGTAGAGGAATTGGGTAGACTACCTAATGTTATTTTATTTCGATATTGCCTACACCCTCGGGAAGGGAAATTTCATTACTGATGCTTTTAATAGGAAAAATATGACCCATGCAGTGAAATAATTATCCAAAGAACAGAACTCGGTTGATCTTTTTTTAAGGTTTAATTTGGGAGACTTGGGGGAAGATTCTAATTTTTTCATGGAATGTGTTCATTTCACCACTTCTCATATCAAGATGATTTTTTTTGGAGAAGAATATGATGATGAATTATTTGGAAATAGGGAGTCTCTTTATGCTGTGGTGACCATTGGTGAATTGTCATTCTCTTATGAGGGTATCCCTTGTTTTTGGAATTGGTTCATGGTACCTTTTCCAATGAGAAAATATTTGAGGGGTTAATTACATAATTCCCAAGGACCAGTGTACCTGGGTACCACAAAGATGTTATATGATATAAAATGATAGTTTTGGTTTCTGGGTATGAGACAAGACATTCTAGTTTGGTTTCTCATTGCTATACTTACAAACCTGTCAAGGATGATCACTGGATAACTTTGGGTTTTCTTCATCAACTTATAGTGCTGACTTAGAAGCGGGATGAGATTTCCAAGGACTTCATGGTTGGGATACTGCATACCCCTAGAAATAATATTGTGATATGGGGTTTTATTAACAATCTAACCAAATTTACTCACTTTATACCCATTAATGATACAAAAAAGTTTGGGAGATGGGTAATATCTATTTTAAAAGATTTTTCATTTTCATGGATTTTAATTTTCTATGGTATTTGATAGATATCCCCATTTTACTTATAAATTATTGAGATTACTTTTGAAGGAACAAGAATATTAGGTTCATTTGAGTATTCCATACCATCCATAGATGGGTGGCTAGGAAGAGAGAGATATAATGATTCTTCAGGATATGCCATGTGCTTTCATTCTTGACTATGGTGGAGATTAGGATGACCAATTGGATTTGTTGAGTTTCCTTATAATAGTAGATTCAAGTCTACAATTAGAATGGATCCTATAGATTCCTTATATGATAGGTCATGTAAATCTCTATCATGTTCCTGAGAGATTGGTGAAATTTCCTCGGTTGAACTGATATATTTCTAAGAGGCCACAAAAGAGACTATGTTGATTTATCTAAGAATTTTGATGGAATAGAGTCTGTACAAATATTATACTGACTATTCTAGGTGATCTTTGGAGTTTTCAGTTAATGACCGTGTGATTTTTATAGTTTCACTTCAGTTGGTTCATCAACCACTTTGGTGGAAAGGGGATTGTTCTCCTCATTTTTTCAGACCTTTTGAGGTTGTTGATAATTTGGGGAAAGTGTCTTACTATTTATCACTTCCACCGTAGTTGATATTGATACATAATTTGTTATATGTATCACAACTTCAGAGGTATCTTTCTGTCCCATTTCATACCTTGAACTGGGAGGGTTTTAATGTTGAGACTAATTTATCGATGTCTAAGAATCCAATTAGTATATTTGATTCTGGGACAAAGGTTCTTTTTGGGACAACTATAAATTTGGATCATCTACTATGGAAGAATGGTTCTGATTCACATAAGACAAGGGTGCATGGGGAACTAATAAGAGATCTATATCCTCATATCATTGATATGGAAACATACTAATAGGATTTAGGGGGATATAAATTTATTATGGTTGGAGGTTGTAACATCCAATTAAATTTCATAAGGTATACCTTGTCCTATGTTTTTTTGTTTTGGTTTTTAGCAGAATCTGGGTTTTCTATTGTCTTTTGGGAGATTATGTGTTGTGTATTTAGTTTATACGACAAGTATCTATCATTGGGAACAAGTTATAACGTTTTATATGGAGTAACATCTGACAAACCATGTAATTTTAAATCACGATGTGTAAGAAAAATTTTGGGTTTTAATAAAGAGGTGATGTAGTTTCTAGTATTTTCAAACATCGTAGATTACATGATATGTAATGGCAGTACACACCTGGTAATTAATTCACATAGTGGTTTTTATTTCTTTGTATGAGTTGTTTTTATTTTATTTTATAATGAATCCTACCGCTCTTGATTGAGAGACTTCCTTAGTCATTTTTGGAGATCTCTGATCCTTCAGGATCATTATTTCAGTGATTGATCATCATTATGTTTGTAGTTCATCTTTTTTGGTAAGTGGATATTCTATTGTGTGTTTTCTTCCAGTTTATATTTATGTCCTCATTAGGGTTTTATGGATCATCAGGTGATTCATGGTTGTAAAATCCATTTTTAATCCTAATTCTAGGTTCTGTTCCTAGATCTTTTGCGCATTCGTTATTTGTTGGTGAATCATGTTACAATTATTCTTTTTTGGACAATTGATTTAAGTGTAGGGGGTTCCGTAATTAGTTTCCCTATGTTTGAAAATTTTAATTTATTGATTAAATTTAAATGATTTATTAAATGTTTTAAAAACAAATATTTTATATGATATGATATTTGGTTCGAAATGGGTATTGAAATTGAGAAAAAAACCCAATTTAGTGGGATTGAATTTTTGGGGTGGATTTATGAAAAATGATGTCTTGGTTTTGAAATCATTTTGACAAAATCATTTTATGTTGATCTTAAAAAAAATTGTTGTATTGAAAAGTGATTTGAAATATCATGAAATGTTGAAGACATATTATTGGTTTTTAAAATGATAGGGGATGTTGAAAACTAAAATTTGGAAATTATATATTGAAATGTTTGGAAATGATTGATTAACAAATTTATTGATCATTAATTTAAAGCACATGTTATTATGGGTAGTTAGTGGTAACTTGGGTAAGCATGTTATGACCTCGACTCCCTGGGAAAGGATTGATAATGAAAAATATTACTAAAACAATTATGGCCAGACTTCCCATTATGGTTTCCCCTATTGGTGTGTACACAATAATTATTGGGTTTGTCTATTGGGGTGTGTTTTTGAGTGCATACCTAACCAAATAAAAGATCACTATAAGATGTGTGAGGATCCTATTAACTGATAAACAAACTCACCATAAGGATTTTTTACATGGTTATTTGACTTAATTTTTTTATTGATTATACTTGTTGTTGATTATTGAAATTTTTTATTCATGCCAAGTTATTTAGATAACTCTTTTATATAAATTATTCATTTAATCATATTTTAATGCTTTTTTGATATATCTTCCATATTTTTGACAGAATACAAATTTTGGTTTAAAATATGAAAATGTGATGACATGCCTTGTTTTATTTAAAATGATAGAATAAATTATAAATTATTATGGTATTGATTATTGAATACATGGTGACACCATATTGGGTTTTATAGCTCACGAACTAAATTTTCCATCGAGAATTTTTATACTTTACTGTGTCAAGTTATAGAAAAGGGAAAGTGACACTAGGAGGTATCGATGTTCATGATTATTTGGGCCAAGAAGTGATGATGGTGATTAGTGGAGATTTTATCCACTAATTAACACATGGTTTTTGAGACTTTTTCTATTGGACCTTATTAGTTCCTCTAGGAGGTTTATCTTCTCTCAAGTACATTGTTGATGTTTTGATTTGGGTTTTTTATAACTATTGTTTCTTTAAATTTCTTCCTTTTGTGTGTTAAGAATACATTCTTGTATATTTTACCTTCTGTTATTATGTGAAAAAATCATTCCCTCTTGATATTTTATGATTCCATTTTCAGTCTCCTACCAAGGGGTATTTGGAATGCCCTTCATGTTATGTCAGTGTTAGCTCACATATCAAGGTACAAGGGTATTCGTGCTGGTTCATGAAAAGTCATTCATCATCATCCAAGGAGGTAAGTTATATATAGTTATAAATATGGGACAATAATAATATTTATTATTGTTGGAATCAAATAGATATAATCCATCAGTAGAAATATATAGTCACACATTATGAGCTTCTGAAGTAAAATATAGATACACCTGATCAAAATGTTTCCATGGGTCCCCATCATAAGGATTATTTATGCTTTCACTAATAAAACTAATATACTTATTCCATGTAACTAATGATTCTATCTTATCAGACATAAATAAATTCTACTGTCTAGTTGTTAGCGAGAAATGCGTCAATTTTTTAATTGGAAAAATGTAGACATTCCTTTTTTTCCATCTTTTTACATTGATTTTTCATATTTAGTAAAATAAAAAACATGACTCATATTCATCATAATATATGATGAAATAATTTGAACATTATTAGATCATTTGATAACAAATACCCAAATTACATACGAGAATATTACTTTTATAGAAATTTGTACAAAACAATTTTACCTCATGTAATAATGTTTTTACTAAAGAAAATATTTGATCAAAAAAACTATTTGAAATTCCATTATCTAATTTAATAGTAATAAACATAATAATAGCATCAAATTTTATTATCTTACAATTGTTATATAAGGTATCCTCAATTGTACTTAGCAACCCATAGAATTTTAATGGTTCTAACTCAAGAGTTGAAATATCATTTTGATTTTCTATTTGTTGAAAAAATGGGTCAGCAACATCATGTACAAAATTTTGAAACTATGAGGGATATGAAACCAAAATTTTTATATCTTCTCCTTATTTACATTCACCATATAGATAACGAAAACATAATCTTTCTAAAAACAAAAATGACATATAAGAACTCCAATGCTATCAAATGATTGAAATATCCTCAGATCACATTTCTTAAATGGAAACACAATTTTCCCTTAAAAAATAAAATCTGGTTTTGATAATGAAAATAATAAAAATGTTTATACAGTATTTATACTAGAACAATTTTTATTTTTGTGATGATTTATCCAATAATTATATAGTAATAAAAACTATTTTATAATTCAATTTTCAATAGTTTTATAAAAATATTAAAATAAAAAGAAATTAATTCTGATTAATTAGATAAAAGAAATGGATGATCTAAAAATAATCTAAAATTATTTATAACTATCACCAATTAACAATATTTTTTTGTAATTATAAATAAATATATGAAATTATTAATAACCAAAATAATAACAGTGAAGAGAAATATTTCATCCAAATTATTAAAAATTAAAAAATGTTATTATAAATTATTATGATTTTTTGATAACTATTACTAATTATCACTATTTATCATTAATTACTACTAATTGTTGATAACTATTATTAATTCTCACTAATTATCACTAATTATTGATAATTACTACAAATTGTCTATGACTACTACTAATTATTACTATTTATCGATAATTAGTACTGATTTCTAGAAACCGTGGATAATTATTTCTAATTATTAGTATTTATTGGCAATTATTACAAATTATGTGTAATTGCTGAAATTTATTAGTAATTATTTGTAGTTACTATTAAATATTAGAAATTATTACTAATTGTTAGTTATTATGAGTAATTATTGGTAATTATATGTAATTATTAGTAATTATAACCAATTATTGGAAATTATTACTAATCATTCATATTTATTGTTAATTATTAGAAATTACTTGCAATTATTAGTAATTATTGGTAATTATTGGTAATTATTAGTAATTATTAATAATTATTGGTAATTAAAATAATTATTGGAAATTATTAGAATTATTGATAATTATTACTAATTATTTGTAATTATTACTAATTATTACTAATTTTGGAAATTATTACAAATTGTTGGTAATTATTACTAATTATAGTTAATTATGGTAATTATTATGAATTTTCTGTAATTATTGGAAATTAATGGAAATTATTCTCAATTATTTATAATTATTACTAATTATTCTTAATTATTTCTAATTATTGATAGTTATTACTAATTATTGGTAATTATTACTAATTATTGCTCTTTGTTACTAATTATTGGTAATTATTTATAA